>OY979707.1:62473770-62881396 GCA_963855925.1 Inga laurina | reverse complement strand
GGCAGGGGCAAATTCTGCAGTATCATCTTTCAATCGTTATGAATACTTTTGGAGAGCCAAATCAACAAATCATCATCCCCAGAATAATAACGCACCAATGAAGAAGTATATGTCTGTGAGGCAATTAATCAAACACCTTGTGAGGAACAAAAATTGCTGGTCTGAACGGGAAAAATGGAGATTGCTTGGTTCACAATTGGAGGAGTTGCAAGGAGTCCAGAAGATCCCTTCTACCTAGGGGACCCCATTGGATTGCCACATCTTCCTGAGTCACATAACACAAAATCAGACAATTCACAATCAAAAAACCCCTATGCGGCCCCACAGCTAATCCACAAAATCCATTTGCTTCAAATTATCATTAATCACTCCATCTGTTTTCTCCCTACCCAGTTCCACTCTTTCAGGGGAGAAGTCATCAAATAAAAGATATGGAGAAGGATATATAGAGAGAGAGAGAGAGAGAGAGAGAGAGTGTGTGTGATGCTTTTGCTTTGTCAGATCAAAGAAATGACTTGAACAGTGTCATATTTATATATGATATTAATGTAATATGTATTTTATATTTGTGAATTCATCTTGCTTTTTAATTTCCTGGCTGCTCTTGCTATGGATGAAGAGTTTGGCACTAAAATTTTGAATTTTTTGAGAAGACAAGTTTGAGATGGAATCCAGATTTTGTCCTCTTGCTATGATATTTATATATCTTAATGGGTTAATTTATCGATCAAAGTGGTTGAAAATTCATCCCGTAACAACCAACAAGCGTCCAACTTAAGAAGCTTCCCTTTACTATGCAAATTGATAGGAAAACAAAAATTCAGAATCCCATTTATTTTTTATTAATTTTTTAAAAATAAAGATATGCAATATTTGCGTAAATGATATATTTCATTTTGATAAACGAAATTATTATATCATCTCCCTGAAATAAGTACTAATCAATGGTTGGATTTAGTCTAAAATATAATATTTCAATATATTTTATCTTTTATATTAATTTGTTCTCCAACTAACTTTACACATGAATATTTTCAGAATGTTAAGCCATATTTATTCAAATTAACTAATTTATTTAATTTTTTAATATACTCAAATAAGTTAAATAACCCTTCACACATCCATTACCATTATATCTATAGGTTTGAACTCACAATTTCACCCTTAAAAAATAAGGAGTTTGGTGAGATTGGGCTAGGATTTAATCTATAGATCTCATCTATATTTTTTTTTGGGAATTAAAGGGGTAAGTACTAACGACATGATATTATAAGTGGAATCAACACCTAATAGAGGGTGCTTTTAAATTAAATTAAATTCTGTCCTACAATGCCACTTGGCTTCCAGCCGTTTGTCTAGACCTCATCTATTGAAAGGCCCATCTCTATTATTTTTTTATTTAATAAAGCAAGAAATAATTAGAAAGGGGAAAAGATAATTGAAAAAGGAGGTGAGGTCATGTTTGACTAGGGTGGACAGTCTTGTCCGGGGGAGAAATATGAAGGCGGCTTCCTTTGGAATTTGGAAGGCTTTAAGTGAATGGAGCCAATGAGGCTGGAAATTGGGTCATTTCCAGATTTTATGGTCTTCTTTTTTGGAAACATAACGATCTTCCACTTTGATTTTATTTTGCTTGCTTCAGCCCGAAGTTTAGACAGTGACTGATACCTATAGCCAATATGTGATATATCACTACGAATTATCAACACACACCTTGTATCGCACATATATTTCTGTGGCTCTCCTAAATTATTAAATACCATAATAGCATTGATTATTATTTATTTTGGGTTACAGTGTTGATTTGTTTTTATGTGTGCATTAATATAGAAGAAGACGAGTGTATTGTGTAACATAACATCCCAGTAAATTTACGATTATATATGATTAAACAATGATGGAAGGTACGGTGACATCATTATCCACTTTAACTGAAAATGGCATTAATTGCTGCCATTTCATGTGGGTGGGCCGGAGAGGAATGTCTTTATTGATCGCTCTCTCCATTTCTTTTCTATTGAATATCTTCATCATTTGATCAAATTTCAATGGTTGGGATTTAATGCGATATAAAAATATTATTATAACATTAAAGATAACATTAAATAGTATTAAGTCTCAACCGTTAAAACTCCATCCACTGGTGCAGACAATCAAAGGAGAGCTAAATCAATGGAGACATTCTTTTTCTGGGGTGACCCCTCCCGTGTTTAATAGGCAAGCCATATAAATCTACGCAAGTATGTATATTTTGTTAATATTTTTATTATCAATTTTTAACAGAAAATCATGTATTTTTTTTTCCTAAAAAGATATAACATTATTAACAAAATTATCGGATGATAAGATTTTATGCCAGCTTTTGTTTTATAGTCGGCTCTAAACTCAAATAAATGAGGAGAGTTGCGTTAGGTTGTCGGTAGCTAACATAAAACTCAGTTGATTCTTCTGTATGCTAATGTTAGCTCATTGCATAGAAGCCACGCGTTGTATGGCGCATTAATACTCAAGTCACGTATGGTGTTAAGTACACGAGGGCTACCACACTCTTTTGGACTGATGCAACTAAAAAAATTTAGTCCAGGAGAGCAATATCAAACTTAGTAGTGTGACAAGACTTGTTGCTATTGGATAATACGGCTTTAAACACACAAACGTAATTACATGGTTCTCTGACTCTCTTATGTGATTGAAGTTTCTCTGAATGGTGTTGTCGTGAGCTCAAACTTTACCCAACTGTGCATTTTGTGGGGAGGGGAGATTCTTGCTTTATTTGTCTGCTCACTAATGGCTAATGATCAGGATAAGTACATTTTATTGAACCGGTAGGCCAAACATATGTGATTGGCCTTGCAATAAGTAGGTATTTCTTGTTTGGTTTAAGCTTATCCCCCCTAGTTGTGACATGAACTGAGAAATTTCATAACATAGGCAAAAACTAAAAAGTTGTTTCCAGCTATTTTGATTGCAAGCATTCAGATTCTATCGTTTGAAGTTTCTCTGTTTTTTGGGGTGATATGATGTTACTCTGTTATGTGCGTTCTGCTTAGTTATCACTTATCAGGTTATCATATTTGCCTGCCGATAACTCTAGATTGCTCCGTTGCTTCTCTACACTAATCAATCAGCATAATTGTTTGCTTCTCGCTACCTATGATCAAGAGTGATAAAAATGATTATATCTTGAGTTTCTTTGATTTGTGTCGGACATGGGACGATTGGAGGAAAAAAGATTTTGAATGAGCTTCATGGCCCCAGTGGAACGACTAATAACACTAACTTTGCTACAGATCTAGAGTTCCAAGTTTCAACCCATACAAAGTTTCCACGAGCTCAACAGAAGTAACAGGAATGGTTGGAGAACCCATTCGCATGATGTCAGGGAAAACTTATCACTGATGCAGTGTGACACAACACCGACTAAAAACAGGGAAAAAACTGGACATGCCTTTACAAAGAACAACTCACCAGTAACAGTAATGTACAGGGAAAAACTCACCACAATTTCAGGAGTCAATAGCCTTATAGCTTAGTTATATTAAAATTCTGCTGTAACTGACAACTTGCAGTTCGATCCCTCTTGTAACCTTAAGCTATCAGTATCTGCCTCTCAAAAATTTTAAAAAAAAAATCTTCAAGGGGTGTAGGTTTGAGCGAATTTGAAGCCGGCTGGAATAAACTTGTAGAAACAAAATGCAATTATCTCACTCACTCAAAGAAAAATCGAATTGGAAGCCGACAGGACTACAACATTTTCTACTATTTGCTAAATTTCATTCCATTTTGTTGGTCCATATTATTTCGCCGGTCGGGTTAAAGGCCGAACCAATTCATAAACAAATAGGCAATCTTGGCACTACAAAGCATACAATATAGAATTATATTGATCAAAATTCGCATCCTCGGTCAGAATACATGTTAATTCACACAATAATCGTACAGTGCCAGGACGAGAATTACACAAAGCAGCACCTTTATGATACACAAACAATGGACCCCCAATGACTTTTGATTTATATATCTCACCATTACATAAAAAAGCTCTCTTGTCCTTTTGAAAGGAAAAGGGAAAAAAATAATAATAACAATAGCCTAAGGACGAGGGAAAAATATATGTAAAAATAAATGATAAAAATAGACACAACTACCAAACCCATAAGAAACAACCGTGACCTTAACTTTGCCTATGGCTCAATTTACAAGGGGGTGTGGGTGAACCCCGACTCCAACTCCTAGCTTGTCAAAGTAAAGCCTAGCTGCAGCTATCAACCTTTGAACTTGGATCTAGCTCATGGGGACTGCTAATTTAAAGGTTGAAAACCAAAATTATGAAAGCCTTTGAACTTTCTGCAGAATTGAGAGTACAAGTCGGCAAGTCCCCGTAGTGGCATCATGCTATATACAGAACACCAGAGAACCAGGCGATAGCACAAGCCAGCAATGCACAAGTATTAGGGACAATCGTATTGATCGATCACTATATCCAAGCAAGAGAACCTCGGTCATTTGCCACTGGAGGTCGGCCTCTAGTTGGTGTTGGCGGTCTGTTAGCATTCAACTCCTGTCCATATAAATAATGCAATCCAGAATAACTTAATACCATGCAACAAAGAGAGTACAACAGCCGCAACAAGAAACTTGTAAAGTTGCAATTCACTATGACATTCAGCTTCCAAGAGGATACAAAAAATCTTTCTGTACCTGCATCCATGTATCTTCAATATGACGTTCTGGTGATGCTTCTGGTGAAGCAATTGCAGGTGGCAATGGATGAATCAGTTTGGGAACCACAACAAGATCTCTACCCAGAACGAGTATTGCCCCAGCATTATTGGCAGTACCTATTGGGACAAGGAAGTTCTAAAATTTAACGAGGGTAAATGATAAAATATGGAAATAGCTGTGTACTGGTAGAAGACAGAAACATACCACAGTAGTTTGTGGCTGAGAAAAGTGTTATCAGATGACCCTGGGCAAAACGCTCAAAACCATCCATCACACATTCGTGGGCACGAACAATTAGCTGAAGATCATTGTTGTTGCAGAATTCCATGACACGGTCAGGCTGCAATAGCAAACATGAAAATAAACCCAATGCAGCACAAGTTTATATAAAGAGAATTTAAAGAGCAAAGACAAAACCAACCAAGAAAATATGCTTATGGTTAAGAAAATTCCCAAACTAATGCATAAATAAAATATTTATCACCTACACAATAATATCAGGAAAGGGGAAGTGGAGAAATAAGAGGAAAGGTGCAATACAATTGCTTTTAAGTGCTAATAAAAAAAAATCACATTTATCATCTTTTCACTCTACATAATATCTAGCTTTCAATTAAGTGATAGATGCAGATGACTTGCAAAAGTTTCAAAATATTGATACCCTAATAACTTTAAAAGTATCAAGAGGATTTGAAAATCCAGCAGCAGCACCAATAAATCAAATATGGGATAAGTACCATTTTTACCCCAGAAGTTTCCACTTAAGAGCACTGGATATCCGGAAGTGTTTTTAGGAGCAATGTTGCCTCAGAAGTTTAAAAAATGCAGCAATGTCAACCCAAGCCAACGAAACCCAAACAGACGTTTGCGATATATGATAAAATGCCACATCATGAGCCCGTTAGGCTGAGGTGGCATCCACCACATTTTCCCCCCACCTCCCCTAGTTTCTCTTTCTTCCTCCTCCAGCGACTTTTCTCCTCACGCAAATCCCTCCTCTCCAATGGTGGAAATGGGTCTCCAACCAGCATGATTTCTTTTTTTCTTTTTTTTTCAAGAAAGCACAGATTCAAGCCAAAATGAAAGAAAAGAAAAAAACACTCCCCAGCTACCATTGTCAACTAATAACCTGGAATCGAACTATAACAGTATAAACATTTCAAAAATAGAAAAAGATGAATTGCTGACTGAAACCATATATTTCTTCGTCTTGCTACAAAATCAGATTAGGTGCTTAATCTTCCCAGAAATGAAAATGCCTATTAATGGAAGCCCCAAATCTTATCATTGCCTCAACCAGATTTATGAGTCAAACATAAGCCGTGATTTCGAAACCCAGACCTATTTTCTCCCTCATTCATTGCCATTATTGTTCTTGTTCACAAAAGAGGTTGATTATTGGTCTCCTTGTGACAAGAGATTTGTTCCCATTTTCGCCATCGATGCTGGAGAAGACGGCGGAGATCGACCAACCTCCGTAATTGCACCCCCACCGTTTTTATTGACGGCTCTTGCATCAATGGTCTGGAATCCTTGGTTGCCCTCCATATCAGCAGCCATCTCATCAAGATTTGGCGGCACCAAAGGAAGATTGTGTTTTCTATGCTGTAAAAAATGAATCGTTGAAGAGGAGGAAGGTCATATGGTCTTTGCAAGGTTTGACAAACAGTGAGAAGAGGAAGGCCAAGTGCACATACGAGGGAGAGAGGAGAAGATTGGGGGAGACACTGTTTTGGATGACTAGGCTGCTGAGTTCGTGTATTGAGTGCCACATGGATCACATAGTCAAACAACCCAAACTTAACGGTCAAAATGAACACTTTTTGACGGTACAGTCGACATTGTTACGTTTTGTAAACTTCCGGGGCAACATTGCTACTAAAAAAACTTCTAGATACCCAGTGCTTCTAAGTAGAAACTTCCGGGGCAAAAATGGTATTTATCCCATCAAATATTGACTATTATCACATGAAAACTAATTTACAGTATACACAGTAGTATCAATGTGGTAAGAGGTATTGATAATGTCAAACATTAGCATTTATTGCTGAGTTATTTGGTACTCTATGAAAAAGGAAGCAAAATAAACAAGTGGATTAGATATTACGATTTTATCTAACTAAAGAGAAAAGGTCCATGATTGGATCTATTAATTTCTCAAAAAAATATAAAACAAAGCACTTACGGAAAACAATGAATTTCATTGAAAATGAGAGCCTTAATTTATGCTCCCTTCCAAGTACACAAAAGGGGGAAATAACCATTGGCTAATTCATGGAATGTTCACATGATTCAAAGTAACAAGCAATGAACACTCACCCCAAAAGTAACTAACCCTGGACCTCTAGCATTAGGTCGTAGACCTTCCACACTGTCATTCTCTGTTGGATCAGACCTAGGGAAAAACATTTCACTGTCACTTTTCTGAAAGGACACAACATTTAATCACAAAAATACAGATAATACATGGATGCACTAACCACAACAAATCCATGAGCACAATTGACCCTGCTTCCATTGTAATTGGACGCTGAATGTTCTCAATTTGTTCCACATGATTTATCGAACGACCAATACCCCCATGCATGCAAATAATTTTTTTCTCAATCAGAGCAGCTAGAGGAAGCCAATTAAACAACTTGTTTATCCGATGCCAAGACCAAATTCCATCTCTCTCACCCTGATCAATAAGTTGAACCAGATTCTTGATTAACATGATAGCAAGAAAAAGCTTTGGAAGCTTGTTCAGTAGAATGAATACATAAAATTCCCTACCATCCTTTCAATGCACTCAATCCGGAAACCAAAAAGGGCATTAATATCTGCTGCTTCATGGTTTCCACGTATTAAATGCACATTGTTTGGATACTCAACCTGCAATGTTTACACAAGTATGCATAAATCTTAGGCTTCCAAACTCAAGAAAGAACAGAAAAGCTCAGTAAGAGAACCCAAGTAGCCAGAATACCTTCAAGGCAAGCAGAAGGGTTATAGTTTCCAGGCTGTGTTGGCCTCGGTCAACATAATCTCCTAGGAATAGATAATCGATATATCTGATAGTCATTCATACAGATTAGCAACATGGGTAATAGAATGCCTAATTCGCGATTGTTATAATAGTCCAAGCAGAATTCTATGTAACAAGAAATCATCAATGAAGAGATACAAAACACCATGGGGGTTTGCTTCATGGCCTTAGGCTGGCAACATCCTTTGAGGCACCACAAATAAAACATCTTTTATATTAACTATAGTCATGGATGATTAGTATGAAAAGAAAAGAAACGAACCATTGCCAAGGTAGATTGTCTTTTGCTAGTTGTCAAAATACAATGCCATGTGAATAATATTTGAAAGAGGATGAGACAACCATATGATATGTAAATATTTTATTGTACATTTCAAAGCATACACTAATTTGAAAGAGCTCAGTTTGAAATCATCTACTGTACTAAAGAAACTTACGCTATGTCGCCAGCAGTTGATGGTGCACCATACTCATCAAAAAGACGCATAAGATCGCCAAATTGACCGTGTAAATCACCAAATATTTTAATGGGCGCCCTAAGTTGTAGGACACTTGGTTCACTTGAAAATATCCGCTCTGCATTTTCACAAAGATCTGCAATTTCATTGCAGTCTAAGAAAAATTGCCGGCGAACTGGTGGTTTCCAGCCTCGAGGCTTTAGGAGGTGTGCTATGACCTGACAAGTTGAGGAATCTCCATAAGATACAACAAAAGCAAACAAAGATACGGCAAAGAGGCACAGGTGACAGCAAAAATGAGACTGAATGAAAGCTAGTGTTGCTACACCAGTTCAAGTGCAAGTGAAGGTCAGGCTTAGGCCACAGACTTAGGCTCGAGCCCAACATAATGTGGACCCACCAATCAAGGTTGGGTAATTTCCCAGGCCCACGGATAAAGCCAATATTAACCACATGCTAACCTGGCCTATATACACCTCTTGTCATCGAAAATACCTACTCCAATAGTTTTGAAAAACGTCATGTAACATAACAGGTAGACTTTGGTCCCCAATGAAAAGAAAATGGAGTTCACATAACATGAGCCACCAGATATTAATAAACCTAATCCACAATTCATTGTTTTAACTTCCAACACGTGATAGCTCATATCCATGACATCTGACAGGGCCAAATCATTAATTTGATAAACCCATTACTAAACTACTTCCTATGATACGACCTGACTTATCAGATTTTTCGGACCTGAATAAAAAATGGATAACTGAAAGCATATATTTCATGTGTTATAATATCAATCCTACTTATTCTGCTATGATGCTCAATAATTAATAATGTATATAAATTCATACCTTTTTTGGGACACTATTAATAGACATCTGCCGATCTAATAGTTTTCTGGCTGCAGTTGCATTTTCTGGAGTTCCGTAACTGACCCGCCTGCCTTCATTTTCAAATTGATCAATGGAAAGCTGTCTAACCATCCCACCTAATGCCCCACCAGTCTCAGCAGCAACAACCACCTAAAGAAAAATATAGTTAATATCAGAATTTGTGCTGAAATATTTAATGAAAAACTAACATTATATAAAGCATGTTAGGGAAACAAAAATACTCACAGCTCTATGATGCAGTCTGACTCCACCAGGAGTAATATTATTTGATACTGCAGAATCAGGCTTAATCAAAGAAGATATAGGCTTCCCACTTGGAGTAGCCTCAGCCCCACCATCTCTGTCAGGCAAATCAACTTCTCCATTCTCCTGCCGTGCCTTAGCAGCAGCCAATGTGGCACTGATAGCTTCAGCTTCAGCAGCTGATGCTTCAACTAGATATTCAACACCTTTGCTAGTTCGCCTGTTCAAAGTTCTTCCAATACATGACAGAGCCAAACAACTGAAAATCAATCGCTAAAATACAATCTCAATGACAAGTATCTTACCTAGATCCATGCAGCATGGCATTTTCAGTGCTAATATCAGTATACATGTCACCATTTATAGGGGGAGCAACAGGATTGCCCAGGACAACTGCACCATCAGCAGCCACTTCAGGCATTGTTTGCCTTGATCTATCATCAAATCCATATCGTCCAGTCATAGATCCGGGCTGTAAATTAGTTGCAGCAGCTGCAGCAGCATGCGAAGCAGCAGTTGTGGTTTCAGCAGCAGCAAGATCTTCAGCAACAAGTAGGTCATCCAGCAAAACTCCTGCAGGATAAACAACTCACTAGCATCAGCCCGGCTCATCAATAGTAAAAATGCTTTTAACAAAGTTTAATTTCAAGGGGAGGATTATATTCCACAAAACTAACTAAAAAACATTCATCTTCAAAGTCCTCCCTATGACCAGAGATCTGATATGATGTTGTAATATAAATAAATTGAAATGTTAGTTAGGTTAGCTAGTAATTAGAAGAGTGGGATTAACCATTAGTGGCATTAGTTGTTTAAGAGCAACATTAGCCAAACATGGTCTTACCCATGTCTAATTACTAATAGGTCCTTAGTTAGTGAATCCCTCACCCCTGCTGCCGCGTTGTTATCTTTCCCACTACTGTTATGATGCCTATAAATATCACTATTGTACTACTATGAGGCAGATTTTGCAAGTAATGAAAGTCAGAAGCATTATTCAGAATTCCTCTGTTCTCTATCTCTACTTCTAATTCCTCTAATTCTCTCCTTCAACCCTCTAATTTCTTCTTCTCTACCCTAATCCCTAATTTCACTGGTCAGGTGACTGTTAGCATTACCTCCGGAATCTAGAATTCATTCTACCTTCCATGTTTCCTTATTGAGGCTATGTCCGGATCCTACAGTAAGGCCTAGGCACCCTCCTACTGAATTTCCGGAGTTACCACCAGCTATGGAACCGGGAAGCATTCTGAACCAACGGGTTAAGAAGCGTCGTAAGAGGATGATTACTGAAGTGTTGGTTCAATGGAAGGGTTTACCTGATGAAGAAGCCTCTTGGATGGCCCTTCATTCCTTTGAACAACAATATCCTACATTTGTGGTTCCCAATCCTTAAGGTCAAGGATGTTTAAAAGGGGGCGGAGGTATTGATATGATGTTGTAATATAAATAAATTGAAATGTTAGTTAGGTTAGCTAGTAATTAGAAGAGTGGGATTAACCATTAGTGGCATTAGTTGTTTAAGAGCAACATTAGCCAAACATGGTCTTACCCATGTCTAATTACTAATAGGTTCTTAGTTAGTGAATCCCTCACCCCTGCTGCCGCGTTGTTATCTTTCCCACTACTGTTATGATGCCTATAAATATCACTATTGTACTACTATGAGGCAGATTTTGCAAGTAATGAAAGTCAGAAGCATTATTCAGAATTCCTCTGTTCTCTATCTCTACTTCTAATTCCTCTAATTCTCTCCTTCAACCCTCTAATTTCTTCTTCTCTACCCTAATCCCTAATTCCTAAAGACATTCATATTACAAACTGCTATCAAGATCTCAGTATAAAAATGAACAAGTATTTACAAATAAAAAAGGCAATGAGCTGAATTTAAAGGATAAAGACAAAAGAGCTTCTCTTAGATAAACTGGAGAGAAAAAATGTCAACAAGCTAATAGTAATAGCATTGTTAACTTTCTGTTCGGGCTTTGTGCTAGGGCATGTTTACATCATCAGAATAGCTTGTGCTTCTTGATTAGGATTGCCACAAGCTTATACACCATTCATCTTTCTCATTACACTCTTAGCTGAGAGGTATTCTCCAACATTCCAACACTTTTTTCCCTAGCTTGTGTTCTTTGACCTTGAACCTCAAGGGCCTTTGATCTATCACTTTTTTTAATGAGGCCTCCCAATGCACTATTAGACTCTGATAACATGTTAAATTTTTGTTTGGGCTTTGTTCGTGGGCATGTTTATTTCACCAAATAGCTTAAGCTACTTAATTAGATTGCACAAGCTTATATACCATCATTTTTCATATTACTTTTAGATGTGGGACACCTAATCCCCAACAAGTATCATATCTGGAATGTAAAGAAACCGTTCAATGAAATTCCCTGCTATAACTTTTTGTCTGAATCAGTGCCAGACCTAATTGAGTGGCATTCCCACATTTTTAAAACAGAAAGGCTATGCTTTGGTTAGTTTAATCAACTTGATTTTCACTTGAAACAATTTGTCAAACCATAGTGTCCAACAGAATGAAAGCTATGGCTGTTAGGCTTATTGAATCATGCCTTAACAGTTCCCATCTACCATTTCTTATAGCATCGATTATAGACTTTCATGTTCTGAATGTAGACACTAGCATTCCTTCCCATCTGAACAAGAGTGATTGTCCAACAAATATAAAGTACACACCACATCCAAGATTCAAATGTCCCCTTTTCTTCAAGCTTACACAAAAATTGAAAATGAATTCAACCAAGACTAGCAGAAAAATCGAATACAAGATATAAACAAAGTTACGAGAGAGAAGCTTTAAGCAATAAGTGTAATCAACACAAAGTAAACAACTAAATTGCCATTTGAATGCAGATTAACTTAAGGAACTAAATCAATCAAATTAATCCCATGACATTGACCAGATACAAATAATAATAATCCAGTAAGAGAATACCAAAAAACTTATAGCTATGTCTTACCACCACGTAAACCACCATAAATAAAAATTAGGTCACCAACAGCAGCAGCTGCATGCCTACAACGCCGGGTCAACTCCACTGAAGCATCCCCACCAGCTGCATCGGCGCTGTATCTTCCTGTCCTTGGACTGGTAACAACAGATTTTGTATCACACCAAACACCAGCTGCAGTATCCAGCACTACAAAAGGAAGAAACATCAATAATTTTCCCTAAAAGAATTTTTAAAAATCCGTTGGCACATCACTAGATCTTGATTAAACGTAGAAGATAATTGGGGGAAAAGGAAAAGCAAAAGAGAATAAAAGAAGAGGCATTTGGTTAGAAAGAAATCACTAAAAGGCTACAACACCAATTAAACATCATAACACCACCCTCACAACAACAGACAATATTTATGGAAGTACCCAAAATATTTGTTTTTCCTAATAGCTTTTCTCTTTTATTTCATCTCATAAAAAGTCCTGTCAGAATGTTCAACGAAGAATAAATATAAAATAGAGTAGAGGCAGAAGAGTGAAAGCAAGGGCGTTACTAATAGATACTAGATTATAACACCAGCAACCAGGACCAACAACCCCGAAGCATTCTCCAATAAACAGAAATTTTGAGAAAGCAACACCATGAGTCCATGATCAAGTACCTGCAACACTTGACGAGTCTTCTACCATCCGTCCACCACCAAGAGCCCCTCCAGATACATGTAGCCTTGCATTAACAAATACCTAAATCATTGAAGCAAGCGAATTATGATCCTTAAATATATAATCAACCAAGTAAACAGAGAATAAAACAAAAGAAATGAACCCTACAGCTGCATGCTGATATCTTGGAGATGGTGAAACACCGGGGGCAATTGCCCATTCCCATCGCCCATCCCTATGCTTTGCAAGTCCATATGCACTTGCCAATGGCTGCAAGAGTTGGAGCGCCCAAAAAAATCACAGCAACCATAAATATCAACCACTTAGTGTTAGACTGTTTGCTAATATGAAAATAGGTCCATTAAACAGAAAGATAAAGGGAAAATTATTTAACAGGAACAAGTCATTCCAAACATGTAAAATTGCTCAACACAAACTGAAAACGGCTATCAGAAGAAGACTGAATTTTCACATTATGTTTTTGACTGCCGGAGTGATTTGGTTGAGTCTGGATTTCAACTCCAATGACCAAAAGATTACTACAATCACTACTGAATTGTTTATCTTAAAACTTAATTTAAAAAAATCAATAAAATAAGCACTGAAATAAAAATTAAAATCCTAACAGGTACGGAAAATAAGTGCTAGTTCCTGCAATTCAAGGGAATTTCTTAATGGCAAGCCAGAATCTATTAGTCATTCTAGCAAAAGATACAACAAAGAACCCATTATACAGGCACAAGCCATACATGCAATGAGGGTGTGACAATGCATGGGGGGAAAATTGCGATGACAAAATCAGGTAATTGAATCACATATAATGAAAAAACTTCCAGGTATACATAAACGAGGGAATCAGAGAAATGTCTGATTCAGGATAAGTGACTCACCACACTATTGGCATCCCTCCCCCCACAAAGTAAAAGAAGCCCATCAGAGCGTGCACTTGCAGTTGCATACCTATTCAAAATAAAAGTCAACATGACAACTAATCGTTAGATTGTCCTATCCTACATAACGTGAAAGTGCTAAAGAGTAGCCAGCTTAGACAACAAACAAATCCGAAAAGCCAGATAAATTGAACATATTATAATACCTACGCAAACTCAAAAGGAGAAAATCATACTTTCTAGAATAGAGAATATAATTTAAAAAAGAGGTTAAATCTAACCATGCAATTTCACTAAAATGGCACATAATAATATGGCAACAGAATCACCCAAATAAAATCCTTTAAAACCCAATTCAAGGAGTCAAAGGTTTCAAAATAAACATGGTTTCTTGTATACATATTAAAATCATGTTCACAAATGTGACAAAATGTTAACTTGAATGGACATAAGAAAATTACATGCATGGCGGTGGACCCTCTCCTTCTGGTTCCAACTTGCGCCATTCATAAGGCTTGGCAGCCGTGTCCAAGGCCCATACATCAGCCAAAGGTCTCTTTCCTGGAAAGCAAGCACAAAATATTATAACATCCATTAAACTTGCACAGGCAAAAAAGAGAAGAGAGAATAAACAGCTAAAGCACAAAACACAAAAAGAGCTGCATTTTAGTTACCATCATTTCCTCCAATGGCCATTAGATATCTCTGCCCCACCAAAGCCATCACATGTCCATAACGTGGCCCTGGTCCAGGACCTTGAACAACAACTCTACAAAAGTTCAACTCCCAAGGTATCAGATAAATGCCAATAGAAGCACAAATAAAATAAATACATAGATCAAAACCCAACCTATGCCATCGTGGCCGCTGCTGAGTGAGATCAAGAACATGAAGGTCTTCTGCTGACAAGCCAGCAGGACCAATGCCACCCTGATTAATAATGTAATATTCAACTAAGTTAGGGCAGGAATTTATAAGAAAACTAGATCGAATGAAACTATGATAACTTAAGTGATGTCTTCTGCATGCTACCTGAATAACTACCATTGTTCCCACAGCAGTTGCCACATGAGCAGCCCTTGGGGTTGGAGGTTCTCCATAGGGAGTTATCCTGTGTAAGAATTTCTTCGTAAGCACTAAAGTACAGGTAATATAAACAAATACTCTAAGTCATAAAAAAGGATGAACGGAAAATTATTCTTTTTTTCTTCTCTCTCTTGAAAGCAAGTCCTAAGCTTTACCTAGACCATTTATTAGTTAAGACGTCATAACAATGGACATCAGCCGTGGCACCAGCTAAACCTGCAGAGTAAATAAATAATCATGGACATGATATAATTCATGCGTAAGACTTTATCAATCACAACAATCAAACCTACTATATAAGCATTTTCCTTCACAAAAGTCATCCTTAAATACAACCACTATTAATTACTCAACCAAGAACAAAGTTTTAGAGAAACAGAGAAAGATTAATTATCATCTCGTACCAGGTAGATAAGCAGATTATGCCAGATGTCTCTAAAATCAAGAATAACTACCAAATCAAATTTGGGTTACATGGATTCCAACACCAAAAGGAATCAGAAACATTAAATAAAAATGATACCCTACAAGGCTAACGTGGACTTCTTGCAAAATATTATGTTAACTAGTGAAAGATGACATAGAAAACTAAGCGGGAGTGGGACTGCACTGTCATCTTCAACAGGTTGCACTAATTTGCAATGTCATTTGGAACAAATATTGGCCACATTATCTGATAATATGACCATCCTCGAGTACATTAATGAGGTTCATTGCCTTACATTCTACTGAAACCATAGATGAAATCTGATAAGGATACTCAAACTGTAATCGAAGAACTGAACACAAAATGGAAAAAATAGTCCAAAAAATTAAAACGCTCTGGATTGCTGGGAGCCCCACACACGCACACGCACAAACAGGTAGGTATATAGAAGGGAGTAAAGTTTATGCCATCACAATAAAAGTCAACATGTATTGGCAGCTTTGAAGCAACAGCACAGTGAAGTTTAAACACAATTGCTTAATGTGAAATTAAGATTGCTTCTATACAAACAATCAACATAGTGCAACTTGAATTGTCATTGGCCAATCAGAATTAATGCCCCCTACTACTCTAACAGTATCTTTCTGCAAAGAAACTTACTGTCAAAAGTTGGGATATAGAAAAACACAACCTAGGTCACCAGGATGCATGAGTGCAACCCTTTTTTACTTCTATTTCCCCAGTGAAAAGAAATGGTACCAAAAGATAAACCTACTGAGAAACTGATTGCACCCTAATTGAAAAAAAAAAATGATTATTTACTATTGATAAATGAGGAATTTCTGGAACACGGAAAAACCAAAAGAACCAATGCACCAAATATACCCCCTGATATACAAAACAGATACTTTAGCAACATACACATCTCAAAGTCAAGGACAGAAGAAAGCCAAGAAGAAAAGGGGGAAACTAAATTATGGATAGACAAAATCATAACCATGCAAATCACAATTGGTACTAAGTGGTCCAACCCAACTATGGCCACGAGAAGGCTTATGCCATAAATAATACCAAAAAAAGGATTCTCGCATGGATATGGGTAAGTGAGAATCAAAGGAGAAAATAGCATTAAAAAACAGATTTGGAAGAACTGAAGTGAAAAGTAACAGCAGGAACCACCAAGGCCATTGCCTAGACGCATTCTAATTAAAGAAAGAAAACTCTGGTATGAGATTTTACGTACAAACAAATTTTCCTTGACTAACTTTTTTTCCCACCCAAAGTACGTATAAAAGAATATTAATTAGAAAGGCTTTATTGAATATTGACATTTATGAACATCCAATTTTATCTGCCCAAAATAAAAAATGAAAGGAAGATTTGTTACAGTCAGAATGGTAGAATTTATTTTGTAAATAATTCACTTTAATTCCATTCCATAGTATTGCCTAGCAAATATATTGATATTAATCTCTCACATAGTGGATAAGACTTCTTGTTGTAATCTCTCAGCCCTCAGATAAGCTATCCAATCAAAGGAATTCTCAACAGTACATTTTCCATTCTAATCCATTTCTTCCTTTCAATACAACAGAGCCATCCTAATGAACTGTTACAGAGCTTTTCTGATCAACAAAATCAAACCATACTTCCCAGAAGGAAGCAAACGTTCCTTCAAAATGACCAAAGACCAAATTATAGAATAGACCTAAAAGCCATGCAGTTGTTGAATTAAATGCTATTCCATTATCCAAACAATGCAATTGGCGTCTTCACATTCAAACAGCTGGGCCCAGCCCAAGATACTCACATCCTTTCTCAAATGTGCTCCCATTTCAAATCAATAGACATATAAATAGAAGCATATCGTTGCACAGATCATGCGATAGTAGCTAAATTTACTTCAGCTCTAATATACAAAAAGGATGCAAGCGACAAAATTTATTAGATTGAGTTCAAACTAAAATCCCCAAAGATAAAATAAGAAGCCACCAATTATATGCAGCTTCTTTTTCACAACATATATTCAGTACACAGAAATAATATATGTTGGCAGAGAATGAAAAATGGTTTATAGAAGAAAAACATACGGATTCCAGCATTTCCTGCCGATGAAGGAGTCCCGGAAGCTGCCGAATTCCCTTCAAGTGCAGTGGCACCACCGAACAAAATCAGCCTTGGGCCAATGTACCCAGGTGTACCTTCCTCTCCAACAGCTGCGACGGCAGTCAAGGTGTGGCCACACCGAGGCCCTGGTCCGTCCTCCTTCTTTTCAATTATTGCATTCACCACAGAGTAAGTTGGCGCAAGCCTAGGTCCAATAACCGGACTCTGCTGCCCCTGAGAAGACACCTGCTGCTGTTGCTGCTGCACCGGCGACTGGTTAGTCGCTGGAGATCCGCCCGCTAACGCCGGCTGCTCTCCAAGCTGCTCCCTTTCCATTGCCGCGGAAGATTGAGCTGTGTTGTTGTTCAGCGCAACTGGGTCTTGATCGGTTTCCGGCACCATGGAGGAATCGACATCCATTGCTTCAACTCTAAGATTCAAGCAATTCCGCCAAGATCAGAGCTAACATTCCCGCACCAGGGGATTCCAAATCAACATTTCTTATTTACGCCTGAATTCCAAACCCTTTAAACCATCCGCTGCCTTTGATTATATAGGCAACATACAAACTTCGATATTCAAAATTTAAAACCCTAGCTCAGATCCTTGACACCTTCATCAAATAAAAATATATGTCAATTATGAGGAATAGCAACAGGTAGATGAAAAATTCTTTGGGTTTCCTCCCTTCTATTTCTCTTGCCCGAAACAGAACCTCAAAGAATAGGAGAAGGGATGAAGGAAAAAACGGAACGGAGACAATATCAAAGCCCAGAAACACACTCACAAACCCAGAGCAGGGAAAAAAATAAAAATATTAAAAATAATAATAAAATAAAATCTAATCACTTTCTCTGTCTAGAAATTGCTCGCTGTCTCATTCTCTTGATCTCTTTTCTCGCATGCTATCTTCTCCCTCTCTTACAACTTCTTTTTAAGAAAATTAATAATTTTTTAGGACATGCATATTCTCTCTCTAAAATAGACTGACCGAGATCAACCGGTTACAGAATGTACGGACGTTAAGAGGCGGCGGAAGATTGGTGTATAATTGGTTATGGCGGCGGGAAACGGAGATCCAGTGACCGGAACAACCGGGAAATGGCGTTATCTATTTAACGGTGTTCACCGGTTCCTGGTTACACGGAGGTTTGCCTTTTAGCCACCTTTCTTACGAAGAGATCGCCAAGCACCGAGTGTTTTTTTTTATTGGTTGGAGCCAAGCACCAAGTAAGTGAGTGATAACAACGAAAGTGGGATCACGCGCTGGATTAAATTAATAAATGGTTTTTTTTTTCAGCTTAATATTTGAGTTTTGAGTTTGACAGATTGTTTGCATTGTAACGGAATGAAGTGAGCACAAAACAGGACAAACAAAAAATTAGTTTAATTATGAGTGGCATGTTTGAGATAAATAACAAAAAATGAGATTTTATTTACCTCTTACTATCGTAATAATATGATATGATACATATACACATGTTATATGCATCTTACACTTCGTTTGTGTTTACAAGACATTTTGAATCAAACATCATTTAACACGTCGTTTCAAGTAAAGATATATCTCCATATGAAGTTACAACTTTCCAGGATGATTAATCTTTTTATTTTGAATTAGGAGACTTTTAATATAGTTTTTAACCTGAGGATTAATATTCTTCCATGGTCTTTCATATCAAACATAATTAGAGAGTTGATATTAATCTTAAATGTAGGACTTAGTTTACACGTTTACTAATTTTTTTCAGACTAGCTCTATAGTTATTCCCTCATTAATAAAAGTATAAAAAGATGAAAAAATTAAGAAAAAAGATTAAGATACTTTAAAAAACTTATCATATTAATTTACTTAAATAACATACTTAAACTCCTCAAAATAGATAATTAGATCATACATTTATGAACGGAAAGAAGTTTATTTTCAAATAATTAAGTTAGATCATGGCTGCATGGCTACTGTTTTGCCAAGTATTTTTAAAAACAAAAATATAACGTAGTAATGCTTCAATTTAGATGATGAATAAAGTCAAACTGATTAAAATTGAGCTAATAAACAAAATCAAATAATTTTTGCATGTAATTGATCTTGTCAAATGGATTTCATAATTTGCACTGGTTAAGGTTACCCAAATCAAATCAATGGGATTATTATTTGCTCTCCACCGAACTTTTAATACATGACACCTGATTGATGCATTATCAATGGCCAGGCTATGACAAGGTATAATATAAAGAGAAATTAAGATGGTTAATTATTGCAGTAATTGGAGTCAATTTCTCTCGATTTTTTTTTTAAAAAAAAATACATAAACAGTGTTAGACTGGGACATTTATCACTCCTCGGTTCTTACCGCCTGAATTTTTTCCTGGAATTTTATTCAAACCAGATGGTGGACTTTGTGCTTTGTATAGAATCTATAGCAACTAATAAGTTGAATATTATGTACGACTTATTGAAACAAATTAACAAATGTTGACCTAAATACGTTTTTTAAACTAAAATAGGCATATTTATATCAATGAATAGTATATTCGAAGAGAAAGAAGCTGTCAACTGAAGTTGAAATCATGCGTAAAACTAAATTCAAGTATGTGATTCGCTGATGAATCAAGAATTTTAGTGTGTGTTTAGAATAACGGTAGGAAAAATGACTTATTATGATTCTGACTTATTAAAAATGACTTAATAGAAAAGTCAGTTTTTATAATGTGATTTATATTTAGATGAGTGATTCATTTTTGGATAATAAGTGCTAATAAATCGTGATTTACGGTATATGAGGTAAGTATGTAAGAGGAGTTTTATCTCGACTTACATAATAAGTGACTTAATAGAAAAGCTATAGTGATGAGCTTATTTAATAAGTAGCTTATTCTACCCGTGATGCAATTAAAATAAGCTAAATCAGACACTACAAAAACGCAACACATTTTTATTTGGGCTTATTGTCAAAAAACGGGCTTATTTTTACCCAATAAACTGAACCATTAATCCAGAAGAACCTCAAAATATTCCCTAGGCAAAAAAAGGCACGTCAAAATATTGTGCATAATTTCCATTAAAAAAAGGAGAAAAATTCAAAGTTCCTATAAAACAAGAAGAAATATTTTAACGAAACGATTTAAACTTACAGTAATATATATATATATATAATAAATGACTTTATCCAAAATTAAATAATTATAAATACGGTGAACGATTTAAAGTAGCTAGCATGCAATGGCCTAGTTTTATCATAAGCAGAAAAATAAATACATAAAGATAAGCACACAGCACATACCAAACACCGACTTATAAGAAAGTTTACAAGACAGAACATAAAAACTTTAAATAAACAAATTAAAACTACCCAAAAGAGTGGTTAAATTGAAGCTTCCAACAAATTGAGAGATAAAAAGATACTCCAACAAACTTTCAGCAACATGAGCAAGATCGTGATAATATATCAAGGCGAGGAGATATGTTGTGAGCGCGAACTAAAACAAAAACAAAATCAAAACAAAACAAATACGGGCATATGCTGAAAAACACAACTTGAGATTTATAGTCCGTTTGAATTAACGGTGGTAGAAGTGACTTTTTTTCAATCTGAGTTTTATAAATTTAATATAGGATAAAAATTAGGTTATCAACATGATTTGTGTTTGGATTGGTGATGACAGAAGTTTTTTTTTTTTTTCTAAAAGCATCCGGAGGCATCTTTTGACAGAAGCAGCTTTTTCTGGAAAAACCCATTTACTAAAAGGTCTTCCCAAATGGACCATTTTGCCTCTAACTGGACTTTTGTCTTCCAAATAAGCTTTTTTTTTTTTTTTTTGTTGACCTTTTTGGCCTCCTAACGCTTTCCTAAATAGAACCTTAAAACAGTAGGTTGTGGGATTTGCTTTGGTGACATTGATTTGCTAATCCCATGAAACATGAACGGAATTGAGGGAGGAATTCTATTTTAGGCAAATGCAACCACAACCACCAATCGCCTGCCTGCTGCCAGTTCATCTATTGTCCCTTTCTCTTATCCTCCTCTTCACGTAATCCATTTTTCCTTTTTATTATCTTTCTCTATTCATTTATTTAACACCCAAGAAATTAAAAATAGGAGAAATTGTGATCAGGAACACTAGATGCGGGTACTAGCGGTGTAAGAATACAAACAGAAGAGTTTTCATGACAAATAGACCACAAGATCATTGGTATGTAAATACATACAAAGAATGACGAACGGTAAATATTATCAAATCAAATATTTGCACATACTTCAGCTTCATGTTCTGTATTGTCAATTGCATACCTTTTTGGTCCCATCTAGAGACAAAAGGAAGTCACCTTCAGGAGGAAGCAAAAATCCTCTGATGTAAACGCCAACACAAATGGTGAAGCTCTTCTGGTGGTCCATATAAGGGACAATCCGTCTCAAACAGCAAATATAGGATACTTATTAGCCTTGTTTGCGTCTCAATTAAACAATCGTTTCTTTATTTCTATTTTCATGGAAACATAGGCGTCCTCTCTGGCCGGTGCAATCTATATTGGATATAATTATCTCTAAAACTATGCTTAATATAAATTTTGACAATAACAAACTTAAGTAATAGTTTTTTTAACCCGAATATAAAAATTGTATTAACTAAAACTAAGTTTTAATGTTCATATATACACTGAAAAAAGTTGATACAGTTAAGAAAAAGATTAGCTCATAACCATAAGGTCGTGTGTTCAAATCCTCATGTAAAAGTGTCTTGTTGGTAGGCGGTTTGTAAGTATATGACCCTAATGGGAACTTAAGATCTAACTTACCTAAACTTCTGTATATTTAAAAAAAAAAAAAAAAAAATGGTCTCATAGAGATAGAGCTGTATTTTTGTGATTTTTTACTGTTATTAGAACTTTCAAATTTAAGTAATAAAAAAATTATTTGGAATCCAATCACCTAATTGAATAAACGCAGTTTCTTCAAATATTCAAATACATTATATCTTTCAAACATATTTCAATGATTTAAACTCTGATAACTAATCGAAATACATTTTACTTGAAATAAAAGTCCTCTATCCTTGTATCCAAGAGACCTTATACTCGACTTGACAGTTGACAATAAGTAATGTACACAAAACCATTAAACAGATCAAAATTTAAAATTAGAAAAAAGATAACATGCCCCTATTGGCTCATATATTCCAACAAAACCAGCTATTTAAATTTCCGTCCCTCATCATCCCACTAAAAAGATCAGAAAGATTACTTATTGGCACAATATAACATATTCTAGCTTCAGTGGCTGTATATGAAATGCCGCATAAACAAACACCATTAACTTAAAACAACCTGCGGCGGCGAAAATAGACGAGCAGTTGGGCTAGTGCCAGAGGATATGACCCTTATCAGACATTCATTGGACCTGTATTTACTGGTTTCTGAAAGAATCTGGCAACTGGCATCCCATCATCATCATCATTTCCTACTCTCCATGAACGATCTTTTTTCCTCTGAGGCTTCTTATGATGTTTGTGAGAAGCATTAGACTTCTTGACAGTAGCTTTCTTCGGAGCAAGGTCATTAGCCATGTCAAATGAATTGAGATCATCCAGTACGTGCTCAAGCTTAGGGGCATCTTCACTCTCCACATCTGAAGAATTTTCAATATGGGAAGAATCTGACTTGTTTAAGTTAACTGAGTCAAGTCCTCCGGATTGGGCCACAGTTTGTTCCTCATTCGACATTCCAGGTGGCATTTCGTAATGAGGCAACTTTCCATCAATGTAATCTTTCAGTATCTGACGGGCAGCTCTAGTTTCATCGGGTAGCCCACTAGAGGCCACATATCCACGAGAAGCACAGTAAGTTCTCAGAAGTTCAGCTGCAAGAGGAGGCCTAGATTGGGCTTCATATGGCTTAGGCTTTGGAAGGGTGATCCTATAAACTTCCTCTATGACATGTCTTGGGACTTTATCGGCAACAACCTGGACAGCCTCCCGGTGTTCGGTAATCCTATCAATGGGCAGCACCCCACAGGCAATCATCTCATATCTTGAGCTTGTAAAAGATGGAAAAACTAACCCAGGACAGTCACAAAGGGTTAGCCTATCAGAAATAATTAACGTTTGGAAGTGCTTTGTCTTCCCTGGAGTGGAGGTGACACCTGTCCGTTTTTGGCCTACCAAAGCATTGATGGTTGAACTTTTACCCACATTAGGATAACCAACAAATCCCACAACTACATTACTTGATGATGAGGTACAGGAAGCATTTTCACTACGAGATTGAATATCAGAAGGCCCTGTGTCAGAGGAGCTTGATTTTCTCCTCCTCTCTACAATCTCTTCTGCTTCTGACTGTAACCGAGCCAGGAGCTCATCTCTGCCATATATTTTTATATTTGGGTTAGAGGACTTCTTCAAATTTTCAGCATCCGATGATGAAGGAAGCTTTTTTCCTTCCAGAGCAGCAGTAGCAGCTTTAGCTGACCAGAAGATGAAGAGAATATCATGAGCCCGGAAGTACTCTGCCCATTTCTCTCTGCAGGAAAGAGAGAGAGAGAAAGAACCTTAGCAGGACAGAAAACTAAAGAAATTAGTTCACACATAAACTTCACAAGGGAGATCCAAACCTAATAGGTGTGGGTAAAAGATCAGCCTTGTTAACTAGCAGCAATGTCCGTTTATGCTCATCTACCTCTCTTGCATATGCCTGAGCCAGACTAGAGTTAATGCCAAAACGAATTGAGTAGCTCTGATGGAATTCTTTTAAACATGATTATACATGAGATGTGCCACAGGAATTTAAGGTTAGATTTGTTTCCCCCCCAAAAAAAAAGGCTAAATAGTAAGAGCTGGAATAATAAAAGATAACGCTTATAGTTTGAGTAAAGTTGAAGGCTTTTTAAGGAGCATCTGTGACTTTAAAGAAGTAGCTAAAGAAGCACTAAAA
The DNA here is from genome assembly GCA_963855925.1 of Inga laurina. NCBI lineage: Eukaryota > Viridiplantae > Streptophyta > Magnoliopsida > Fabales > Fabaceae > Inga > Inga laurina. The sequence goes on along the minus strand of OY979707.1, from coordinate 62,856,985 downwards.
GCATTACCAAGCAATAATTTATGGCTTTTATAAACATGATTTGATGAGCTTTAAAGGACAGTGCAAACCTTAATTTCCATCAAGTAAAACCAGTTAAAAGTATCATGTAACCCCAAACATCATTGTATTCCTATTAACTAATATATACATCACTTTAAAAAGGTCTTGCTCAACTTTTGCAAAAGCGCAACATTTACACATCAATTGTTTTAGATTTTCCGTTGACAAGAAAGATTTCAATTCTCTAAATTTGTCAGCTTAGATTGAGTTCACAATCCAAAATTCATCAATGACGAAAACAGTTTCCTTACCTCAAGATCAGGACAGCGGTAAAAAAGCGGATCTCGCGAATCAACAACCATCACAAGCTGGTTAAAAAATATATATATATGAGATTTGCATATTCAATAATAATACAATGGAATTGGCTTTTAAAAAAATTACATGGTCTTGAAAACAGAGATAGACGGAAGCTAATATTTGGGTGGATGGCATTGACCAATTAAAAATGATCTTACTAAGTCTATCAATATCAACCTTAAATGTCAGAAAGGAAAAGAAACTTAAATTATCCATATAATTATTTAAAAATAAGCCTTGAGATTTTTCATTTTGAAAAAATAAGGACAAAAATATTATTTGAGACTTCACAAATAGGATCTTGCCTTCAACTTGCCAGTACAAGACAATCATTCAATATGGAAGCCACATGGAGAAAGTAAATTGGATGAGAAAAGCAAATGCAATTATAGCATGCTAATATTTTCTACCTCAAGCATCAAACTGCACATTCTACGACAGAAGAAAGCACAGATACAGAACCAGCGATGAAGTAAGATTATAGGAGAATAATAGCTTATTCGCTTAAAAATAATGAAGTAACCTATGACCATCCACAGGCTGATTGTCCAAAGATAACAATAATAGTTTTCCTTTGGCCTAAATATGTTTTTCCTGGAAATCATCATTGACCATTTTTCAACTACAACTCATCGGAATAAGCGACCCAATTTCATAATTACCAAATCACTACGCTCAACGACTCGCCAGAGCTGTCTCCAAATATCAAGATTCTTCTCAAAGGGTGTAAGGACAAGCTTCTCATTTTCCTCGAGTCTGAAACAAAATCATTCAACACATGTAAATGGAATTATATAAAAAAACTGTCCTCATACTGTATTCCTCTGAGTTCTAACAAATCTTTGGCAAAAAAAAAAAAAAAAAGAGTTCTAATAGATCAGTCATCTGTAGTATGAATTCATTACAATTCAAATTTTCTAAGATGATTTATCAATCAGTTAATCACAAGAACTTTACCTTGCTAGACTGCGACGCCAAGTCAAGAAAGCTTGTCTTTCATTGGCATCAAGCTCCTCCACGGACATGTTCACACTCCATGGCGGCCTAAAGGAGAACAAAGAGTCAGAACAAACGGACAGAGGAGAGTTGCAGAAATAATTTTCTTAAAAGAAATACCTGCGTGGAACTCGGAGACTGCCAGCATGCAGCGCCTCCTCTCTCTTCTGAAGATCTCTCCTCTCTGCAGGCGTCATTTCACTAGTGCTAGAGCTTGTATCCCTGCTCCCATGCAATAAAGATAGCTTAATAAATATATTCAATATACACAGCACAATTTGATAGGAGATATGTCCTTCTTAGTAACATGCTCATTAAGCTGTAACTTTCAAATTCCAAAGGCAACCAATTTTTTTCTGTTTTTAAGCAAAAGTGGAACAAGGCCTTGACAGCACCGCTCAACCTTGAACGGCAAGGCTAGTACCATATGCGCTTAAACTCAATAGCACCAAAATAAAACGTTAACTTAGGAGTAAATCATTTTATTTTTCTCACGCTGGGGAATTTCAAGCTTAACCGTTAAAATACCCAGCTTAGTTATCGAGATAAAATTGCAACCTAAGTCAACAAAAAAAAGGAAATAACGCACTCTTCTTGTCCCAAATTCAATAGAAAATAACTCACAGGCGAATGGGGAGGTCAGGGGCAGACTGGTTGGCGACGAAGAGATGCTCGGCCTCATCGGCTTGTTCGATGATGGCATCAATGTCGGTGACCTCTGTAACGGATTCCAAAATCTTCTTCTGCTGGTTCCTGTAGAAACGACCCTTTTCCTTGCTCTGCTGGATCATCTGGTTGTGCTGCCTCACCAAAGCCCTCCCAAGGTCCGACTTTTGATTCCTTCCCATTGTGATCAGAATCGAAAGGAAACCCCCAATGCAGTGTCAACACGAAACTCTCGTCCAAAACCCTAAATTCCCCTGGCGTCTGGTAAGCTTTTCTTCTCCGTTCTATACTTCTGCTGTCGCCTTGTCGGGCCGAGGATGGGCTGCACCGATTTATGATTTAAAAGTAAAACAGAATGCAATTTTGCCACGCTAAGTGTAAGAAGAGGGAGGGCAATTTGCTTGTTTCGGCTAATTTTAATGGTTAGGGGATCAAATATGTTGTGTTTAAGTTTATATATTATCTATATGATTTTAAAATTTTGGTTAGAGTATAAATTTATGGTGAGATATTTATGTGTCATTTATTTTATTTTTTTAAAAATTAAATTTAAAATTTTTAGAATAGATTTGCACTTTCGTAAAAATCACATGATGATATATGGATGATCAGTTCAACATATTTAGTCATTTAACAGTAAAAATTAATTGGGATAATGGCCGTGATAAATTTTCTCCCTTTTTATATTTTTCAACTTTCGGGTTAAAATTGCCCCTTGATGAAAACTTTCATAACAAAAATACCCCTTAGCCCAATGAGAAATTACATATCCATTCCTTTTATTTTAAAAATGTACATTTTAATCTAAATCATTTAAGCAGGTCAAAAAAATCAATTACACGGTGTCAACAAATATTTTGGTTAATTAAAAAGTACTTTAAATTGAAAATTATGTTAAAATGATTTAGAGAGAATCCCAACTAGTGTGTGTTTTGATTAACTTTTGAGAATAATTTTATAATTTACGAAGTAGATATATGAGAGAAGTTTTGTCTTGACTTACGAAAAATAGTTTTTGAAATCATGATTTGGATATTCCCTAAATATCAAAATCCAAATTCAAACCTACAATCTTAACAAATTACTAATAAGGTCATGAGGACTTTTAGGAAATAAGGTATGCTTACTCATCGTGATCTTTATTTTTGTGAAACTCCAAGTCTCCAAGCAGGAGTTGAAGTCTTTGTTAAAGGGTCTTAATTTATGAATCCCCCCGGTAAAACTTGTCCTCGTCGTGGTTTTGCCTAAATATTCTATTGCTAGTAATCAAGTGTGTGTTTGGGATCACTTAGTGCTCATTTGGGATAACTTATTTTTGGGTAATAAGTGTTTCTAATTCCTAATTCACGGTATACGAGGTAAATATGTGAAAGGAGTTTGTCTCGACTTATGTAATAAGTGCTTATTTCCTAAATATGAGTGTTTGGAATAGCTTATTTCTGGGAAATAAGCTCTTATTACATAAGTCGAGACAAAACTCTTTTCACATACTTACCTCGTATATCGTGAATAACGAATTATAAACACTTATTGCCTAAAAATAAGCTATCTCAAACGAGCAAGCCATTCCAAACACTCTCACTTAATTTTAGAGAATAAGTCATTATTACCCAAATCGAGATAAAACTCCTCTCACATACTTACCTCGTATACCGTAAATCACGATTTATAAACATTTATTACCCAAAAATAAACTATTCCAAACAACACCAAATATTTGAGATGTCATGTTGTAGTGCTGCGTTACCGATGCTTTCTCCAAATTTCCTTTAACCTCCACTAGCAACACCAGCTTTCATTGCTATGCCTATGAGCCAAATCGGAAGGCTGTCTCTTGTTTTCATATAAAGTGTGTGTTTGGATTAGTTTTTTTAATAGTTTTTACGATTTACGAGGTAAGTATGTGAGAGAAGTTTTATCTCGGACTGCGCAAACCATAGTTTAAAATCATGGCCTGGGATGTTACCAAACTCACAAAAAGACCAAACGGCAAAAATAAAAATGTTATGATAAGAATGCATATATAGATAAATTTAAATAATTTTATATATAAATAAACTGTTGCAGTTTTTAAAAACTAATTTAATATTATATATTATATATGGATAAATATTTGTTTGTTTCGTCAAAAACGAAAACACAAAACAAACAAATAATTAAACTAAAATTAAAGGGAGATGCCCAATTAAATAAAGTGGACATCATGAAAATTGAAATCAAGACCATACCTACCCTCAATTTTCCTTTTTAAGTTTTAATTCTAGTCTTTGAATAATATTCAGAAATCCCTAACTAGATTTCTTAGCTTGATTAGGCATTTGTTAAAAATATAAATCAGAATTTAAATTTTGATATTTCAGCTGGATTTATATAGCATTCTCCTTAAATATCTTGATACAATCCCTATAAAATACATTTGAAATAGGGAAATCCCAAATCAGTGGGCTAAAATTGTAAAATCCCAGGTCAGTGTTGTGTTAGTGCAGAGGAAGAATCTAGGATTTTGAAATCTCAGCGAAAAGACGAATGTGCCCTTCAGCTGTCCCCCCTCTTAGCTTGGAATAACAACACCTCCTTCCTAATTAACAATACAGCATTCTACATTAACAACTCCGCTTTATTCTTTTACATATTCGTTTCTCAAAATATGATGTTAATATAAAATACGGTATTGTTAATAAAGAAAGAGGTGTTGTTATTGGCGCTGAAACTTAAATTATGAAGTTGTGAAACAAGAAAGTGGAATTGTTAATGTATAATACGGTGTTGTTAATATAGAGACCGATGTTATTATTACGAACAAGAAAATTGAGTTGTTAATATATAATATGATGTTGTTAATAACGAGACCAGTGTTATTATTGTGAAAGTAGAAAGCGGAGTTGTTAATGTAGAATATGATGTTATTAATCAAGAATGAGGTGTTGTTATCCCAAGCAGGGGGGACAGCTGAAGGGCACCTTTGTCTTTTCGCCGAAATTTCAAAATCTTAGATTTCTCCTCCATACAGACATAACACTGACATGGGATTTTGCAATTTCAGCGCACTGATTTGGAATTTTCCTATTTATTTTTTTGGGATTTTCCCAAATATCTTCTAATTTATCTACACCGCTCTAAATCTTTAATTTAGACAAAAGTGCGCATTTAATAATTTAATTTTATAGAATGCTTCGATTTTGTTCTTTAATATTAAAAGGAATTTTTTTCAATCATTTGATCCTAATATCTTTCTTATAACACCTTTGACCCTAATACTGTTAACCTAAAATACTTATTTTTTTAATAATAATTTTTATTTTTAAAATTAAATTTAATATGTCATCATCTGCAAATATTTTGTTAATATTTAAATTTTCAATGTCAACTTATTTTTGTTACTGATATTAGGGTTAAAAAATTTAAAAGACAACTTATAAAAGAGATCAAAATATAAATATATAATCTAATGTAAAATTAAATGACTAAATATAAACTTTTGTCCTCTATTTTATCTTTTAACAATTTATTTAACATAACTTTGCCCAAAAATAACTTTAATATATATTTTCAAGTTTTTATATTGTTAAAGTGATTAATTATGATCATATTATAAATTTAATCAATTTTATAATTGTAAATTTTTATTTAAGCGTAGTTTCCAGAACTGCGAAGAGTTGCTCAAGCTTGAAGAAACACAAGAAGAAAAGAAACTACGATGAACAAATATTTGCCAGGAAAGAACAGTTTTTTCCCATAGGCCAAAAGAGAAATACACATGTAATGCAAGTATGTAATCATTTAGAATCAATACACTCCTTAGGCATGAAAAAAAACAAATACAATCTGTAGGCATGGTTATAAATCGCATGCAAACAAAAGAACAAAACAATGTCAAGAATCAGCATTAATAAACACAAAGAGCAGCACTGTGAAATTAGAAGACCGTCTCAAACGAGCAAACTCCAGGGAAAGATTGAAAATTTTTTGTTAAAAGAATTTGTTGTACTGGCTGGTCAAGGAGTCCCTCAGATTTGAATACAATCCGTAAAGTGAGTATTGGCGCAGGTTTTCTACTTCGTACCATGAATTAAGCACTGTGAGATGTTTGTCTGTACCAGAAAACGCTAGCTGTATCCCAAGACTACAATCCACTGAACCTCCCCGGTTCTTACAAGATGATGTTCTAATTGCACAGTCTTGTTTATTGAGGCAAACAAAGCTAGATTTTCCTTTGCATGAAGTACACCCGTCTCTCTTCCAGTACAAATTCTGTAGCCTACCCTTCTTAAACTCTAGCACCTGAAGTGACAATTCCAAGGTGTTCAAAAAGGTTATGAAAAGGCCAAAATCTCAAACTGTCATGTCCGTGATTCAACATTCTTACCAGTGTGAAACTCGTCACAATGTATGAGCTGTTTGCAACAAACGCAGGTAGAGACCTTGCAGCATATTTTCGTCCAGCAAATGCCACAATATATCCACCATAAGAATCCTACGTATCATGATGGGAAAAAAATCCAATTCAGTAATAATGGAGAAGCTGCTCAGATGCAACTTTTGTTTTTCAATTCGTATCCCGATTTGATAACCATGTTTTTAGCTTCTCTATTTTTTCTTTTCAGGGGAACATAAGATGCTCATCTACACAACCAGTTTGTAGACATGATAGGATACCTTTTCAGAACTTTAATTGTGTTCCAAAATATTCATGCGGTCTTGAGTGACCTTGTCCTCAGAATCTTTTCAGAACAGTAATCCAGAAGTTGTTTAAGGCATGTTTATTATGGCGTTGGGATGGCTTATAAACTGTTTTTCACGTAAATCGAGACAAAACTCCTCTCACATACTTACCTTGTATACCATAAATCACAATTAAAAAGCTGTTTTTAAGCATTTCAATCGTTGTTTAAAACGAACACTTAAAAAACTATGGCTTCTAAAAAGTCCGGTGGCTAAAACACTTTAGCTGAATTTTCTTGAAAACTAAGACACTGACAGTTTTGTTCATGTATAACATACTACTTATGGTCTTATGTACAAGTCATTTTCTACATTTTTAATTCGGAATTTGGGATCAGGAAAACCTTAAAACTTATTATTGCCGCTTAATAATTAAAGAAATTTCCTACTTTACTCATATCAAACATATCTTTATATAGGGGTAAGAGGAGAAAATAGTAATAAATAATTAATGTAGTGCTTTATATAAAGGACCACAAAACCCCTTCTCCCCCGTGCCTTATAAATAGAACAGGAGAGAGTCATAGGCAAACAAATTGTATGTCAACTAAATCTACAGAGTACTCTCTAATATTCAGTCGCCAGCAGGAATTCTGTTTTATCATCATGTCTTTTTGCCATTCGTCTTACTAATTTGAACATCAATTAGAGTCTTCTTGTGTACACACAAATTTTTTTTTTTTTTTTTTGTCCACCCGGTTCACCAGAGCTTTGCCCCGACTATATCCAAATCTGACCCGCGTCGCGCATCTGGCTATAGTGGGAGAGTCTCCCAATGGAATTTTCTGCATACACAAGGATCGAACCCGAGACCTTGCTTAAGTGGAACCAAGCCGCTTACCACTTGGACCAACTCCCATTGGTTGTGTACACACAAATTAACCTAATACTTTGGTGCAAAAAAAAAAAAAAAAAAACTAATAATACAGTACACATTGAACCAAAGTCTCATTCAGTACGGTTGCTTCCCTACTAAGGAATAATGATTCTTAACCTCACTAAGCTTCTTTTGGCAATTCAAAATAACATGTTCAGTATTGTGGATGATATGTACTAATTAACAAGGTGCTTCGTGAAGAAATGCAAGTGAAAAGGAGACACGGTAATGCAAATAGGTTTGTCCAGATTGAATTATAATCTCCAAATAAAATAATAACATAATAGATGCTAACATTCACAATCAGGCATGTAATTTGAAGTGACAGAAATAGCAGATCTTTGAAGAAATTGAATCCGAGCATAGCAAGATAGAACCAGAAGAAAAAGAGATCATTTGTTGCCATTGAGAACAATGCAAAACTAATGGTAGTAGGTCTGCGGTATATTGGGAAAACAAATAAAGTGACAAGTGCAGATCAGAACTTATAACAATGATCTCTCTTCTCTCCTTCGGCACACAGTCATACTTATAAATTGATTTCTTGTTTTTTCAGAAGGAATATTGTTCTATCCTACTTCACCTTTTATCTGTTAGTAAAGGTCATTGAAAATTTTGAAATGTTTATGGAAAACATCTTCAAACAAGTTCAGGTCAAAGTAGATTTTGAAGCGGAAAACATCTCTGTTAAGCTCCAACAAGAATGTGTCGGGCTTAAAAAGCAGAAAGTGTCAGACAATAGCTCTATACAGATTAGAGCAACCCGAAGCCATCAAATTTACAATAGCAATATTTAAACCAATAAGTAGTTGTAACCATCACATTCATTTCCTAAATCCCACCTTCAGAAACAGACTGAAATCGAATGCTAAAGTGGGATCTACAGGCAGAAATCAGAAAAGAACTGCATCCAATGCTGGGAACAAAAGAAGGGAAAATCAAATGCAAGCATACCGGGAAGAAATTAGAGGTGTTGATAGAGAGCAGGGAGATCTCATCGACTTTTGGGCGGAACAATGCGAGCTGCGAGTTCTTCGACGACGAGGCCAGACCGAGACGACTATCACATGGCGAGAGCTGGTGGGACTGGTTGTAGAAGAACGAATCCCTGGAACTGAAAGCAATGCCAAAAGTGAAGCCATCAGATCTCTGAATCTTGGAATCGGCGCAAGGGTGGTAGACCCTATTCGTGTTCTCAGCGTCGAGACGAACTACCAGCAGCGTCAGGATTAGCATCACCAATGCCGCCATTTTTGCAGCCATTGTATAGACCCGAGAAGATCTTGATTGGAATCTACGGTAATTATAGCTTTGTATCCTTAGGCTTTCTCTCTCTTTTTTTTCCAGGGTGGAGATTGCAGAGGAGTGATAGGTCGGTGATAATCGGCGAAGGGAAGTGTTGCTGTCAACTTTTATCTTACTAGCTTCTTGCTTACTAATTTGAGTCTACTTTTTCAGTCACTGTAAACGGAAAGGAGCGAGGAAGAAAATTTAACTGTATAAGGAAAAATTATCTAAATCAAAATACCATTACTTTATAGGTACGAATTTTGTAGAATATACGCACTTTTGTTATATAAAAATGTAAAGGTTAATCTCTCCAATTTTCCAGAAGAAAAAATGTATGGTTTTAGTCCTTTTTTATTAATGATGGATTCCAATACTATAACAATAACAAAGCCTTATTTCATTTAGTGAAGTTGATTATATGGATCAAACGACATTATTAAATTTGGTAAAAAACCAATTCTCAAGTAAATTAGCAACTATATGTTCTCACTTAATAACCTCATCGAGCATTCTCTTCGGCATTCATCTGCCCTGCTTTACTGGGCTCCAAGTAGGGGTGTTCGGGATTGGGATCGGGATCGGGAAATGTCATTCCCGATCCCAATCCCGAAAAGGGTTCAGGAATGATTTTCATTCCCCATCCTGAAAATTTCCCGTCCCTACGGGACAGGAAATGTTCGGGATCGGGATCAGGAACGGGAATTTCCCGATCCCGGATTTCTTTTTTTTTTAAAAAAAAAACCCAATATTAATTTTTTTGTTTTATTTTCTTTAGTCTAGTATAAATATATAATTTGCCTAATATCATATTGTACCAAATTAGTCTAATACAAATATATCATTAGTCCAATACATGCTTAAAGTTGTCGATTTAGCTACAAAAAGCATAAAGACAAGAACAAAAAATTATAATTATTTAATAAATAGTAAATGAAATTAACTAAATTAACTAAAAGAATAGATATTACCTTGAGAGTGTTAGGGATTTTCACATTTTATTTTGCATTTGGTCTTGCTTTCTTAAATATTCTAAAAAATTATACATAATATATATATATTTTTTTTTTCAGGATCGGAAAAAAGTCGGGATCGGGAAGTCCCATTCCCGATCCCGATCCCGAACTTTTCCCGTCCCGAAAATTTCAGGACGGGAAAATCCTGTCCCGATTTGCTCGGGATCGAGACAAGAAGACCGGGATGGGAAAAAGTTGCACACCCCTAGCTCCAAGCAACTTGATATACACCATTCACTAGCACATCCAATGGCCTCTTTTGTTAGTGTTCAAACTCCAAGCTACCTTAAACGATTTTCTACAATTTTTTTCAATAGGTGCTACTCAAATATTTTCTGGTATAAGTTTATTATGAATCTTATATTTTCTTATATGACAATACGTCCATTTCAACATCTTCATCTCAGATTCTCAATTACCCCCAGCTTGTGCTAATGGAGTCACTTCAAAATCCAATATTCATTACTATAAAGCATTGTTGGACGAATAATAGTACAGTAGAATTTTCTTTTTACTTTATTATGTACTTTTCGATCATAAATAATCTCATTAACTTTTTTTCATTTAAACCATCAGCTTGAATTCTATGACTAACAACTCTATCAATTTCATCATTTTTATATATATTAGATCTCAAATATTTAAACTTTGTCACATATGAAATGATCTGATGTTCTGTTTTGACCTCCAAACCACTTCTTCTCCATTAAATGATGCAATCCAATTTTCATTATTAATGATATAAATTTACAGAATAAGAAGCTATTTAACAAATGGGAAATATGATAACCTCCCATTCTTATATAGGAAGGATTTCAATAAAAGATTAATTTCAAATTAGGATTAAATAAATATTAAATTATACTACACCAATAATTAAATTGAAATTATGTTTTAATAGGTAATGATAAAATGTCCTTCTTTTTCAAAAGAATCTCTCATCCACTTTGTGGATTGTTAGAACCATCACCGTTGGTAGTTAGAACCCTGTTGCCAGTAGTAAAGTTGTCGCTGACTGACTAGCCGGACTGCCACCGGAGCTACGCTAGCCGCCGGTGGCAACAAGAGATTAATTTTTTTTATGATAGGAATTTGTAAAGAATGGTCATGAAAAATTATAAGTGTGTAAAGACTCAAAGCAGCGATGGAGTGCATGTTAGTCAACGTAGGTTAGAAAATAGAAATACGATCAAAGTATGAAACTTCCTTTAATATTTAGAGCTGCATGTTAAAAATTGCTACGTATACTTTCCAAACACGCCAAAAAACAAAAGTTAAAATAAAAATAAGGAGAAAAGTCGTTGTAAGTTGTAACAATGTTAAATACATTAATTACACTGATCAAGACATTAACAAGCAGCTAATCAACCCCATCACATTAAATCCCGTCGAAGTAGTACCTCCCATCTCATTTAGCTGTTTTGCACACTGATTTTGCAATACTAAGCCTTTTTAAAAGCTCTTTTTCGAGGTAAAAACTAGATACCTTCCTGCGTTAGCCTTTCGTTTTTTATTTGTTCTTCCCCACCTGACATTAAGATATATACAACCAGCATAAATAAATAACAAAAAAACTTTTTATTTTTTGGCCAGAAATGACAAAAAACAATAGGTGCACATCCATCCACAAGTTACGCTGCCGGTAGAAGTTACATATTTTAACATTTAAGTATTTTAAAATTGAAAAAAAAATTAAAATTTAAAATATGCAATTATGATGGATTTTTCAGCCGAGCAATTTGTTTTTAATCAATCGATAACGCAAGAAAGGAGGGCAGGAAAATTTTCAAGAAAAATATGCAGATCTCGCGGTTATTAAATCGAGCTGATTGACCAGCACCTAGTGGTGCAACGGTCATGGAGTTGGTCTTAGGCTACTCATTCCCCCTCCCCTCATGGGTTCGACACATACCTATGTAATCACAAAAAAAAAAAAAAAAAAAAAAAATATCGAGCCGATTAAATTTGACTTCCTTCTGCTAACTTTTATATTAGGATAATGATGATGATACTGGTATGGTATATATAATAATAATTCATAATTTTTTTTATTTTTCTTCGATCAAGCTTTTTTTACACAACAAGATCTTTCCAGCGAAATCCGTTCTGCAAAGGCCTAAACACTTTTTACTGGGCCCAAAGGAGCCACAACCTTTTCAAGGCAAGATTCGTTTAATAAAGGCACCGTGGTGATTAGATTAGATAAGATTATTATTTCTTGGACACAAAAAATAAAAAGAATAATAATCAAGCATTCAAGCACAATGATTGTGGCAATGAAAAACATGGTTTGCTTGTATTTCCGGGAAGGTCAAGACTAAGAACAACACTCAAATCTAAATCTAAATTAGCAACACCAACACACCCTTCTTTCAACCCAAGGAAATGATGACATAAAAATTCCATCTATTCTTAAATATAAGATTTAAGCAATTAATTTACAGATGTCAAAAAAAGTAATTAAATTAGTTTTTGCAAAAAATAAAAATGTGTGTTGAACTGATTAAAAAATGTGTATTGATTTTCTTAAAATGTTTTTTAAAATAATTTACATTGGAAACTACCTCCACCAATGAAAACCCTCTTGAGTATATATGATCAGTATAGATCATTTGCAAAAAAAACACCTATAAATTTAGGATTGAACAAATATATGCCAATTCCTGCCATGGCTTTGTTGAAACGTTCCATTCAAAAACAAGACGACGTCCTTTTTTTTTTTTTCATAGGACATCCGATATCTTAGACCTATCTCATTTTAACTTGAAGGATTTATCGGAGTTCAAATTAGATTTTTATTTTTCTCTCTTTAGGTCAATATTTTTTTTTAAAAAAAAAATCCACTACCACGACAGGTTAGGATTAGTCCAAGTCCAACCACGAGGTTGGCAATCCAATAAAGTCGAGGTGTTCATCAATCATCATTAGGTGGCCATGCGTAAAACATTCATGGCAGATCCAATAACCTCATAACAAAACGTCCATTTTTATTAGTAGTAGTTGGGGCTCACCCAAATAAGGTGGCCAGGTAACAACTTGATTACCTAACCTAAAGCCTTTTCCTTTACCTCTGACTTCATTTTGATTTCACAAAGGCTCGTTTAGTGAGAGTAAGAATATTAACCACCCTGGTCCCACCATCACTTAACACTCAGACTTTGATTACAAAATATCCCACCAAAATGATATTAAGCATTTTTTTCAATCTTTAATATAAGATATATTTAGAAAACTGATATTGATCCAAAATATAAGATATAATTTTCATATTTATCAATTTTTTTCTAATTTACCTCTATTGATATTCTCTTAAAAAGAAACACAAAAGAGAGGGAATGAAAAAATTAATGAAAATAACCAGAGTAATTTAGAAAACACATATTACATTAACTAACTCATTTAATTAAATTGGTTAAATATATCTTATATTAAGAGGTGAACTAATCATTGCTACAAAATGAAGAATGTGAAGCTGTGAACTTTGAAAATGGCCATTTGAGAAAAACAAAGGCGCATGTCCTTATCACATAGGGAGATGCGTTGCCACGAATGTAGTGCAAGGATGGGTTATGGTCAATATGCACAAGTGGCACCCACAGTTCACATCAAGATAACACGCAACTCCTTAAGGGTCTGTTTGCGAAAGCGGTTAGCTATAACAACAGTACGTTTTCCTTAAAAAAAAGCATTTTAGACAAAAATATAATGTTTGACAAAGCTTTATTATCTACTGCACTTATATCACTGTCGTAGTTTTTTTTAAAGCTCCTCTGAGTTATTTTTCCACTACACTTCTAATAATATATATATATAGTATTTAATACTTCCTCCGATCCTAATTATTAGATAAAGTTAACTTTTTTGAAAAAATTAAGGAAACTAATTAAATTACTTTAGAGTATTTATATTTATATTTATTTTTCAAACTAATTAATTTGACTAATAAACAAATATAAAATATAAGGATACATAACATATCATATGATTAAATAATTTATTTAGCTTCCTTAATTTCTCCAAAAAAAAAATCAACTTTGTCTTATAATTAGGATCGTCGGTAGTAGCTTCCATGCCCTTTTCAGTCATTTTGCATCTAAACAAGTTTTTCAAACTTTAATTCAAACAGGTTCAAAGTTAGAAAACAAGTGTCACCGCTAATCCAAACACAAATCACATTTATATTTTCACTTTTAATCCTACCTTACTTTTTCAAAAATCAGATGATAAAAAAAATCACTTCCCCACCGTTAATCCAAATGCGCACTAACTCTTCCACCCTACACAGATTGCATCCAGCTCAATTACGACAGGGTCGTCCCTATCGGAGTTGAATACTTCCACGAAGCCTCTTGCTCTGCAGACTCCACAGCTTGCAGGCCCCCCCCCCCCCACCATCACCATCATCTATTAGTTGGATTAATTAAATCAAAAAAGGAATCTATTGTCCCCCGTGTTTGAAGAATTACGAAATTTATCATATTTTTCTATGGACATTAATTACTAGTTAATCTAATAAATTGAGTGTTGATAGTGACAGACACCCATGAGTTTTGCAAGCTCAAGTGCTCAACTTGCCTCCTTTCGTCTCTCCGGCAGGATCCTCTCTTTGTCGGTGATTTTGGACCTAGTCTCCATGTTTCAATCTCTAAACCACATGAGAACAAAGGAAGGAGCGACTGGGAGGGAACAGACAAAGTTTCTGAAGCCACGAAACTCACAACGATACCATAAACAAATAAATCAAACAAACATTACAAAAATAATCTACTTTCAGCACAATTACATGTCTCATAAACAGATCAAATAAGCATCGTAGTAAAATCTACTTTCATCGTTCCTACGTGCCTCTAGGATCTACTTTGAATTTCTTTCAAGAGTGGAAAACTGGAATTAAAGGTAAATAAATAGAAGGGAGAAGCAATTTAGCAGAAGCTTTCTTTCTTGTTTTTTTCCCTTTGCTACTCGTGGTAACTGTTCCCTCATGTTTAGGCAACAGGGTTGGTTTCATCCTAAAATACATTGTAGATCTTTGATCAATGTTTGTCCACAACTCTATGTACAGAAACATCCCACAAAAGAAAAATGACCAACATAATCTTTTATAGCACGTTGGCAACTAATTCAGTATTACTGTTTTTTCCTACACCACCAGAATACACATAATTGAAGTACCTGCCTTTTCCTTTTAGGTTTTGGCTCACGCTGGTTTCCAATATCCCCCTGCTCTTCTGATTCCTTTCTTGAATCAGTGTTACTTTGTCTCCCTCTCTGCGCTGGATAGCTTAAGGCGTATAGGTTGTGAGCTTTCATGCCTCTTCAAACCATACAGTTCCCTCTCAAACTATTCCAACAGTAAAAAATTCCAGTATCATTAGAGAGTTCTTAACTCTGTCATTTTCACCTGCGAGAATAAAATTAGAATTGAATTGGTTAGCCCATTGGCCGAATCTGATAAAGAAATTTAGCAGCATTGAACCCTAGCATGGTTCCCCAGTGGAGCGTGTGATATTCTAGGAGATTGAACAGAAACACACCACTAAAGAAAACAAGAAAAGCAACTACTAGCGCACACTATTTTAACAGCCGGCATTTAAGTAAGATGGCATCAACCCTTTTACTCGTCATAAACCAAGGAGGCATAAATGTCAAAAGCAAAGGCACATAAAGCAAAAGGAGAAAATACTTCTCCACTTCTTAAAAAGAAGCCCCTAATCTCTAATAGTAATCTATTCTTCAGAAGTATCAGCCACTCACAAGTCACAATTAGGATCTTTCTTTTTGACTCCGGAACTAACCTCTGGCGCATGTTTAGCAGTGAGAACGAAGATAAATCGAACCAAGAGGCCAGCCAGTGTTAGTGGAGAACAGGATAAAGTACAAGCATCAAACCTGAGATCTAATATCTAATGCCAGGCGCATCCATTATAAAAGTTAATCTGACATTGGTCTATATAGGAGTAAAGAGTCAATCTTAACCTGTGAAACATGCATTATGACACAACAAGATATGGATTGATGCACATGACAGAATATGCAAATAAACAATTTGATACGCATCTATTCGATTTTGGCAAATCCATCTGGTTTATCCTGTAATCAACTCAAACTTAACAACGCCGCCAACAAAAGAAAACAGAAACAAGAAATCAACATACCCTGTTCAGATTTCAGTCCTTGAATATGACCGATTTAGCTATGCCCATCAACTTTTCCAAGCAATTAGGGGTGAATTTTCGGGCAAACAAATAAGATTTCGAGTAGTTTGACACCCGGAGTTGATGAACCAGTTCCGGCGATACTTCAGCGGGATGATATGTATAAGGGTGCCCATTCACCGTACCCGTCCAATTGACATGCGTTAGGGTGTATTTGGTGCAACCATCAGGATCTACCATTGATAACAAAGTAGGAAAATAATGTTCTTCTGGGTAGCACTCGTCGTCTCTATAACAGGGCAACTTGAATTTTCCCCAGAGGACGCGATCTTTTATCACCAACAATGCATGTCGACGGGTGAGGGTGAAAAACTGAGATCCAACTCGAAATTGTTCGAATGTCACCTCAGGCTTCATCGCGAATCGACCTCTAGCAATGTATCGTTTCCAAAGGTTACGCTCCTTGGAGAGAATCTCGATGAAACTCTTGTACCTCAGTCGTACACCCAAGCGAGCCGCTTCAGGATCATATTCATAGGAGGTCAAATCGAAGGTAGGGGACACAAGAAGGGAACGATAGACATATCGGAAAGAATGGAGAGGGATACAATACTGCGAGAGGACGGTAAAATAGGCATTGGCAGGATCGTCGAGAAGTGCGGTGGCGAGCAACCGGCGAGTAGCGGAGATGAGAGTGGGAGACGCACGGAAGGTCCGCTTCGCCGGGATGAATCGTCCCTTAAAAACGCCGCTGGTGGGGCGCGTAACATTCACGGCAGGATCTGCGTGAACATAAATGTTATACAAATCGGTGGGGCTGCCATTGAAGAATTGATCCCAGAGAGGGGCAAAATGGAGGTCAGAATTTGTAAGGAACAAGAAAGCGATCTTGAGCTTCGGCTTCTTGGATGACGAAAGATGGAAGTGCCTGTTGGGGTTATTGGGATTGGACGACGCGGACGATTGTGCAGCAGCGCGACGAAAGAGAGCAAGATCGTCGAGCTCGTCGTCGAGGGAAATGGGGACGGAGTTTCGAGGAGGAAGGATGTGAGGGGAGAGGAAGAAGAAGAGAGAAGGAGAGAACAAATGGGGTTGAAAACATTGAACTGGGAACAAATCTCAGGGGGGAAAGAAAATGAGGTGAAATCGATGAAAAGGGTTTAGGAACTCGTGGGGATAGAGTGTGGGATACATGGTCTGGAATTGTGAAAGAAACTGTGGGAAATTCAGGAAGAAGAAAGTGAGCAAGTGAATTTTACAAGAAGCGCCTGGGATTGTGAGAAATTCGGAGGGAAAAAACTCATGAAGTCGTGAATTTTTTCTTTTCCCCGGGAAAGTGAGAGAGAAATTGAAAAGGAAACTTGTGGGTTTATGTTAGGTGTCTGCGACTGCGAGCTCTGTAATGGAAATAGAACTATAGAAGAGAATGTGGAGTTTCATCCCAACTTCAACTTGTACAGAGAAAGACATGGATGACTGGGACGGCGTCGCTTAATCCCTCGGTACGGTTTGTGTGAGGTGGGAACTAGGCGAAGGTAGTTGGCCGTTACATTTGACGGCGCGGCATCAGATTTCTTCGGGGCACAAGTAACGGCGTTTGTTAGTGCGACAATAGTTATTAAAAAAAATAACTGTCACATCATAAGGGAGGAAAATGAGTTGACGGAATGACGGTAAATTTGGTATGAATTATATTTGTTCCTTACTCAGCCCTAAATATAAAGCAGAATTTATTTTTTTAAGAGATTAAAAAAATTAAATAAGTTACTTAATTATATTATATAATATGTATCATTAGATAATATATTTATTTATTAGTCAAATTAATTAATTTTGAAAAAAAAATAAAAATATTCTAAAATAATATAAATAACTTTCTTAATTTTTCTAAAACAATTAATTTTATCTTATATTTAGAATCAGAATATATTAACTCAAAAAAGATCACGCGTAAATTTTTAAGGGCATTTAGGATCATTCCCGATTCTACCTCCCTCTCCCCTCAATCAAACAAACAAACAAACAGTATCGTTGCTAATCCAAGTGGGGATTTTTAAAAAAAGTCTCAAATACGGAGGTCTTTATAAACGGCAAGGGTGCCTAACCGTGTATAACCACATATATCATGCGTGCCTTTATGCAAAACTGGCAAATGTAACCGTGGCGGTTGTGTTTGATATTAAAACTGGAAAATCATGTTATCATAAATGAATCCCAATAAATCATCCTTGCAACTGCTTGAAAAAGGAATTCTTGCACAAAGACTGCTTTCCATTTAAGGCTATGTTAGTCATCTTCAAAAAAAGAAAAAGAAAAGGCCAAGTTAAAAAAGTAAGAAGCACATAAGTCATAACATCTTAATATGATGTACTTGTTTAAAATAACGATTGAAGTCTTCAAAAATAATTTTTTAATCATGATTTATGTCATATGAGATAAATATGTAAAAGGAGTTTTATCTCAATTTACGTGAAAAGTACTTAGTTTGATTAGCTTTTGAGCCAAGTGTTTTTCCCCCGTATTTAAACCATCTAATGCTAACTTCTTAATATATTATCTAAACAAGTTTACCTGAAATTTACTAGTTTATGATCAATACTATATATAATTTCTAAAAAAAAAAGGACTCAATGTTGAGGAAAAAACATATATGACATAAAAATATGAAGTCCCTCTTGATTTAAAAGTAAGATTCACTTTTAAACAATAAAATATAGGAAAAATCTCACTGAAGTCTCAAGGACTAGAAAAATATCAAAAAGTTTCAATGTAGATTTCTCCATCAAAAAAATCATTGGGCTTGTCAATAACCATTCTATGACTTACTAATATAGTCATATACACTTATCAACGAAAGCTAATTAAGTTAACATAGATAATCTTGTCAATAGACACTTTATGACTTGTCAATAGTTACGTACACTTATCAAAGTGAGTTAGTTTAGTTAACATAGATGAGCTTGTCAATAACCACTCTATAACTTGTCAATTAATCACATGCACTTGTAAACGGGAGTTGCTTTAATTAACATATATAAACTTGTCAATAATAACTCTATGACTTGTCAATATAGTCATGTGCACTTATCAATAAAATAAGTTTATATTTGGAATCTTTATCACTGAGATCTCTAAGAACTTTTTTAATAGAAAAATCTACATCGAGATTTTTTTAATATTTTTGTAAGCCGATTTTCCCTAATATTTATATATATGGGGGAGAGAATATAACAACTTGTATCAGCGGCGTGTTTTCGGATACTTGTGCCATTAGTTGACTTGACATCTATCTTTTTATACCAAAAGGGCACTCTCTGCACGATTTTTATTCTATTTTTCATCTTGAATGAAAAGGAAATAATTTCTTAGGAGGAGGGGATTGAAAAAGATTCCTCTTTTTTCTTTCAACCATGAAAGATTAATCATCTTTTAAATTAAAGTAAGCTTGATGTCCTGTTCGGCTCTTGCGTCTTCTTGCTCTCCCCTCCACACGACTTTTTTTTAGTACAAGAGCCCATGGTTAGGCACCAATAAGGGCCAACAAAGTGCCACTAATACAATGAGGCAAATTAGAATTCAAATCCCATTGAAAGAGATGCCCACATTTAGTATCCAATAATACTTTGAATAAAATTGCCTCCTATAGGAAGGTACCCATGCTTGGGGAAAAAAATAAAGTGCCACTAATACCAGACTATGGAGGCATATATGACTTTTGAATTACATATAAAGCAACCAACCAACCAGGTATAGGGGAAAAAGAATTCCTCATTTCTTCTAGTTTCATCCACATGAATAAAAACACTTGTATGTTCCTAGAAAAGAACATTATGAAATGATATGCCTCCCAATCGCACACTCTGAAGGTTGTACGTTTTGAGTATAAATACCGCATCATCACGACCGACAAGAATAATCATCACGACCGACAAGAATAAATAATAATGCATAATTACAACAACCATTTTGTCAACTTTGAAAACACTTCTCCAGGCCAATATCCTCGAACCCGAGCAACCACTCCACTCACTACAACAGCAAATCAACATCTTCATGGAGGAGCTTGTGCATAGTGACTTCAAGCCCCAATAATCACAACTTCAAGCCCTGATAATCACAAAGCATGGATGGTATGTACAAACAGACAACGGGCAGGTGCCTCAATTGGAGAGAGGTGGGGTATTTCTCTACCATTACGTTTCTGCCTGTTGAGGAACAGATTTTGTTGAATTCACATCCCCTCCTCTTCCATTGAGCTTAGGTTTGTCACGAAGGGCTTTTTGAGTGCTGATTGTTCCCTTCACATTAGTTCTGGCAGGATTTCTGGTTGTTTGAGCCCCAGCGCTTCCCCCTGCTATAACAAACAAATTTATAAACTTCTCATTCTAACCAAACACAATCTTCAATTAGATTTGGAAATTTCATCACATTGATTGTTAAAGGGATAACATCAGTGTTGACATTACATCAGTCTATTTCCTCATACTTAACAACCTCTAGGTAAGGACATGTGTTAGAACCACACCAAGATAGGCCCGTATTCAGCATAGTGATTAGGGTGAAATTGGTCTTGTGACACATTTGCCATTTAACAAGGGGTGAATTCTAAGGTGTTTATATGAACAAAGTTGGTTGAAGTCATCCAAAAGGGAACAACAACCTGCATGCTTAGCTGTTCACCTATTCACCTAAGCTACCAGCGTTAAGGTGAATATCTGACACATATGTATAGGAAGAAGGAATATAGTAGTTCACCATTGTTAGGCAGAGATAATCGTTTTTTGGCCTGTTTATCAGCTTGTGTGATTCTCTCCTTCGGATTACTATGAGATCTCGAACCAGGCCCAGGTCTTGAGTTGGCTTCTTCAATTTCAACTTCTGCATTAGATTTTATCTTAATCTGTGTTTTGGATGCCTCCAGCAAACCTGCGAACTTACTAGGTGAAGAGCCACCACCATCAGAAAGTGATGGCCCGGTTATCTGACTAGTGAGGTTTGGATTAATATCTGGCAGAACTGATTTCTTGCTAGCAGATCTTAATTGAGACCTGATTCCATTTTTACCCTCCACTGCTCCATTTTCACTGACCATTACCCCTTCCCTTGTATTAATGTCAAGAAAACGGTTCTCCCAAGGCCGGACAGCCATCCATCTTTCCAGCCAATTCCAACCCCAGCCACTCTTGTCTGGTTCAAATCCAGAAGAAGCGGCCTGCTGCCTTGATGCTGCCTGCCACTGCAAAGAAAAATAAATTTTGTTCATGAAGTTCTGGGTGGAAGCGATGTATTTAAAAAAAAAAAAAAGGTATCACAACCCTCAAGGTCATCAATAGAATTGAATAGTCGAGTTGTTGCTTTGTAGTATTTGGGGGCTTATAGCCCCATTTGTATACCAAAAGAAAAAAAATCTATAATTGAATAGTTGAGTAATTGATCTTCAAAATTGAATTCCATTTTCTGAGCATCCTTTATAATCATTATCACAGAAATAAAAAGAAAAAGAAAAAAAAAATGAGGCTATAACAATCATTTACGACTTATGGAGGATAATAGCATGAAGGAAGGCAACATTTTCAAGGGCCTGATTGCCACGCACATGTTAAGTCAAGACTGTCTGTTTGGACTATAGTTGAATATTACTTTCAGATAGTTACTCTTAAGGTGATCTCTGCTTTCAGGAATTATAATTAAAGGGGAAATCGAGGAGGCTGAGCATTAGTTTTTGGCATTTCCATTATTCACAACTTGGTTGTTAACCATGAACTGCATTCTTTACCAATTTAAAGATAATAATAGGTTTTTCTATCAAAAACCGAAGAATGAAGTTTAGTAAAAATATCAGAAATAATAAGCACCGTCAGAGAATATTCTAAGTTTAAATGCAAATATTGTGCTTAATATTTGATCATAGGAATTAGCCATAGTGATAGGACTATTCTGTAATTAATGCTAGAGGCTCCCAATGTATATAAATAGGCACATTCCTATGAATGAAAAGCAAAACAACTCACAGTCATCTCTGTCATCTCTATATCATTCTCAAGCACTGTAATGACGAAAATCTAACAACCCAAATCTAGTCACACGTTTAGGTCAGAACATTGGAACCATAAACGATATAGATAATAGGCCAAATCAATTGTGTGTACACTGGCAAGACAATTTATTCTACACTTTTACAACTATCCTAATGTGTCCTCATATGTTGACATGTAACGGAAACTCATTATCGCAATTATCAGAAATTTCTTCCACGTAATATCAGAAAAATACTAAAGGTAAATTTCTCGCATGTACATTTTCGACCTGCATGACTCAGCAAGAGGCAGTAACTTACCTGATGCGCCAGAGCATATGCCATTGCTCTCTCTCGTTTAGCTGCAGCCTCCTGTCTTTTCAATAATTTGGCTTGAATTTCTTCAACAGATCCCATACTGTCACACCAACCTTCCTGTATGAAACATGTATGATGTTTAATTGTTAAATTGCAAGGCAGCATTAAACAAACACTTGAAAAGCAAACTACAATAGAATTTTTTACCATAATATTCTGTAACAATAACTGAGTAATCATATCATAAATATGGTTTCTTCAAGATATTCTCCCCTTCACGGTGGGATTGATATGAAACTAGATCCAAGAGTATAGTCTTATCCCGAATTGCGTGAATAGACATTGTTTAAGAAGCAGCATATAGAAATAGCACAAACAATTACGAGATAGTGTGGAAAAGAATGTTAATATGATCACGTGGTCATACTCCGCAGCAAGATAGCTTTTGGAAAAGCATGCACCATATACAGAATTACAATTGGAATTATCTAAGACTCCTCCAGTTCTTAATATAAGACATATCTAGGGAGTTCATTTTAGTTCTAAATATAAGATAAAGTTTTTACATTTGTCCACGTTTTCTTAATTTACGCATATTGATGCTCCTTCAACAATAATTAAGGAGGAGAGGGTATTGGGGAATTGAGAAAGATGATTAGGGTATTTTAGAAAATATATGTTATATTAATTAACTCAACTAACTTTCTTAATCTAATCAAATTAGGTAAATATGTCTTATATTAAGGACCAGAGGGAGTACTGCTTACTTCTATTTCTCGAACGCGAGCGTCATTTGCAAGTTGTTGCTGAATTTTCTGTTGTGCTGATTGACTTTCCAATGCTAAGCGAACACGCCTTGCTCGAACTCGTGCCTGGACTCTAACCAAAGCTTGCATACAACGGAGAGTTATGGCAGCTTGTTTCCTCACAGCATGACCTCTTACAAGGGCCTGAAGCCGTACCAATCCTTTCAAAGCTCGTAGCGCTCTTCGGGCCTGACATGTATAACAAAACATCCTAGCACAATCAAATAAGTATGGTAGTAATACTAACAACCTCCACACATTCAAAAAATGCTCCCCTAAATAACCCAAGGTAAAATGGACTCCAGAACAAAACATCCCCATGGCGAATAATAAATCCCTTTATTCCAGTACTAAAGTATCTAATGCTTCAATAATAAAAGTAATATGAGCAATCTAAAGCCAAAAATAATACTCTCATTGAATACAGTACTAGTATTATAGAGCGGTTGGAGTTTAGTTATGGATTTAAATTTAAAAGCTATCCCTAGTTTACTATTTAGTTGTATCATCTTCGCATAAGGAAATTAGATTACTCAGTTTGGTCTGGCACACAGTTAGAGAAGGTGACATTGCGGAAAATTTTGCAGACAAGGGCACCAAAACATGAAGGAGAACAGAAGATCAGGCTATCAAAACAGATAAGATATAATCACTGAGTTCCTATTAGTCCAGAGTTAAACAAGATGAAATAGAGGAAATGCTTTTAGACAAGGACCCAAAGAAAGAAGCGGAAAACATGATTGGGTATCAAATTGGATAAGAGACTGTGTCTGCATGGAAAGGAATACTGCAAGGGTAATATTGCCTATGGGAGATCTTTCTCACACTATTCTGTTTTAACTAGGCCACAGGATTGCGTGCAATCTTTTATTGAAAACTCATGTGAATATGCTGCCTCTTATATTGGTTTCTGGTAAAAACACGGTCACTTCGTAGCTTTCTGTAAGAAAGGTTAAAAGATAAAGAACACTAGTTTATCACATCAATACTTCCCTCTAATCATTTTCAGGTAGAAGGAAATAATTCCCAAATGATTTTTAGTGCAAATTGATTAAGCTATAAACAATATGGAGCAATTACCAAAAATCCTCGGAATGCTGTTTGAATGCGTGTTGCTGCCCATTCCTCCCTCATAATTTGATGGCTATATGCAGCATCCTGTACTTGTTGTGAAGTGGAAGGTGAATGCTGGACATCAGTGACTGAATGGATATTGGCATCTCCAAAAGGAGTAGCATCATGATTAAACTCACTTTGGAGTTTTTCATTGTCGACATCAATGGCTTGTTTCCTTCGGTGTCGTATTTTTCCAGTCCTCTGATCATTGAAAAACACAACATTGCATAAGTTCCTTTTAGCAGTGTGTAACATGCAGTGCGTTAAGTTTTAACATAGTTTTCTCCAAATTATTGGAGGAGGAAATTCTTTAAGCAACGTATCATCAGACCTCATATTAGAATATCAAAATCAAGTACAACTAAATGAAATGATGACTGAGAAAGTTTGAAACAATTCAAATTGCTGTTAATTGTAAAGCATTCTCTAAACTATTCCACAGAGGTGAAAGAGAAGATGGCTTTGATCCTGAGCAGAACCAGACATTGATTGTCTTTGTCAACGGCCAGTCTGCAAAGTGAAGATTCTAGATGACCTGCCAAGGTGTTTATTCCCATATGAATATAGTGCATG
Source organism: Inga laurina (assembly GCA_963855925.1). NCBI lineage: Eukaryota > Viridiplantae > Streptophyta > Magnoliopsida > Fabales > Fabaceae > Inga > Inga laurina. The sequence goes on along the minus strand of OY979707.1, from coordinate 62,832,077 downwards.
CATAAACACACATAAGCTAAAACTTGTCCCTATTTCTGCCCAACTGAATCAAAAACCACGAATGAAATAGAGAAAATGTTTATATGAACTTTTAAACAGCCATACGCTAAATGCTAGCTGATAAGGCAGGAAAGCTAAAGGTTCATATGCACCCCACATTAGAATCCATACTGCCAATATGGGAATTAAGCCCCAAACCTCACAACTGGGTCATAACAGTATTTTTGGTTACCAGAGAGGAATTTGATTTCAAGTTTCAGAGTTTGCTATGAGTAATATTTTAAATGCTACAAGCAAGATAAATGAAATATCAAAGTGACAACTCATCAGTGCCATGCATGTTGGGATAGATACCCATAAGTTAGCCACTACTCTTGGATTAGAATTTGGTACACATATATATCTGATGTTCATGCTATAGTAATATAGTTTCATGCATAGCATGAAAACAGGGAAAATAGAGGATGGAGCAAACTAGTAAAGAACAATAATGAACTTAAGCATCATGACAAAAGAGCATAAGGATGCCCCGCAATACTATACCATGAGGATAATGTATTAATCTTACTAATAATAATTCAGGATACATGGACTAAAGACCCAGGTCTTATCTGGTTTTTAAAGCTCTTTGTTCATAGGACTTCAATTCAAAGATCTGAATGAAAAAGTAATTGCATTTATATTTAAGCAACATACTTTCTCCATGGGTTCATACAATAGGACATAATAGGCAAAAAAATAACCATGCAAGGAAAAAAAATCAATATGAATTTTCTATCTTGCCATATAGATGGCTTCAATAAAATTTCTATATATACACATAAACTAAACATCTGACCCCACCTAGTGGGAGCCTTGTGCACTGAGCCGCCCTTTACATATGAACTAGACATTGTCCCTAACAAGAATCACTTAGCCAAACACCAAGGATGACATTAGAAAAATGTAGAGCACACTTAGCAAAAAAGGAAACAATTCACAAAAGCAGTTTATTTTCTACTAGGGCTGGGATAGGGGATGCTAACAGTGATGGCTTGATTCTAACTACTCAAGTTGAATGGCATACGCAATACCTCAGCTAAAAGCAACATATGTGATAGCCATGTTTGCCAAGAGAGAAGGGGGAAAAAATAAATAAAACTTCAGAAAACAAATGTGCTAAAACGATCAAAAGAGGCTAAAGAGAAACAGAAAGTTATACTCACATTTACATCCTTATCTGAAGATTCTGCCTTTTCAGATTTCTTTAGACCAACCAAAGCTTTAATCCACTTCCCTGGGACACCCATAGTATCATTCACTATTTCTCAACCAAGCACAAACTTAGCAAGTGAATTTCCTGGCAAAATCAATGCAGAAGTAGTGATTATTCTAGATATAATTAACTAGCCAAAAGTTGAACTCTGTTGAACTATGATTAATGAAATGATGAAGCAGGTAAGAGGATCCAGAAAAGCACAAACTCAACAGGTGAAAACTGTCTAAAACCAATTCAATTTTAGAGACAATACCAAATCTAAGGGACTTAAATAATCTACGATTCAATGTTAATATGATTGATCTGATTCCTCAGGTCATTTCCTAAATGTTTGTTCACTGATCAAGTTTTAAAAATGAGTTGGATAATGAGCAGACATAAACATTCACTACAGGATATAAATTGTTAAAATAATTGGAGCAGATTATGTGGGATAACTTCTCTAAAATTCTGATAGGTTGTTTGATCAGGACATTGCACTTAAAAACAAAGACCATTTGTAGTAAAAAGGATACATTTCACACAAAAACAAGGACCATTTATAGTAAAATGAAGGATGGTCAGTGGGAAATAGCACCAAATCTCAGAGCCAAATTTGGTGCTATAGAAGATCAGCCATAAAATGCAAATTGAACACGGGATGCCAGGATTTTAATCTAGAAATAAAGCAAAATTCGTTCAGAGGAATGTTATGTCATATGGAAGGAATTAAATGAAACAAGTAATAAAAATTCAATCGCAAAGACTTTGAGCATTAAAGGGGAAGGAAAGGTACGAAATCCCTGAATAATGTGGTTTTGAGAGAGAGCAAATTTCTTTCAAAAACACATCAAGAAATGGATTTTATTGAATTGAACAGTTAATAAAATCTGAAGCATGATTCTCAGGCAGCCAATTTAGAATCTTCAATCAAACAATTTGAAGGAGGCCAATTGGCTCAATGTGAAAGAACAAGGAACACATGAGAATTTTAAAAAAAATGGAATCATCACATCGTTCAATACTATTTTGAGTTTACTAATCATCACAACGTTCAAGCACCAACTGCATTCATAATTCCTTGTACAGCTGTCTTTAGATATCAACATCCAAAATAAAAAACTTCATGGCTCAAGCTTTTAAGCAGTCATTCTGAGAAATCCACGGGAGCCAAGACTAATTCTTAAGCTCATTAATTGCTAAAAATACCAAAAGTCCTACATGGAGACGATGAAACCTTGCTATGCAAATGAACAAGGATTAAGACGAGCTAAAAACGTCACGACACGAAAAATGCAAATCCAATCCCAGGAGAGAAAACATAAAAGCAGTGCGCTGTCCATGAACCATTTATCAGTCTGAAGATCAAAACAAGCTTGCGCAGACCCGCACAAAGAAAACTGACAGGCAATAGCCACTTGACTCGGTTGTTCGTAGATTGACTCGCTGTTGGTTGTAAAGACCTAGTAGATGGATATAATTGCTATACAATTTAAAGAACAATAGAACTGAGAATTCCAAGTTTCAGAAATGGCTCACAGGTAAGTTCAACATCGGGGAAAAGAGTGGCCAAGCAGTACAATCTCAAATACAGCACAAGCCAATGAACCAGTACAGATCAAGAGATCAAATAGCTGAAGCTCAATTCTGCTGAGATTCATATGAAGTAAGACTGAGCTTAAGCGTCAGTAAGGGGGAAAACGAGCAATACCTTTTGAAGCGTTGATCCATCAATCAGTCAAAGCAGTAAAATGGCTTCTTCTCACAGCTTTTGAGATGATTTTTTATTTTTCGTAGTCCGGCGAGACAATGCAAAAGCCGGCAAAAACCCAGGACCGGTATTGTCTAACGTGCGCCGGGAGGATGGTGAAGCACGAGAAAACGGCGTCGTGCGGTGACTGGTGATGACGTGTCTCTTTCAGGAGCGAGGGCCATAGAGAATATCACGGGACGTGTCGACCCCACCTAGCTAACGAAGTTGTTTTTGGAGGGTGCATGTTTTTTGACGGTGCATGCAAATATCCCGTCATTGGTCGGGTGACTCATAAGAATAAATACAATTTTAATATTTATCTTTTTGGATAACAACAATAAATGTCGACTTGCGTTTGCGAGGGAAGATGCTTCAATTTGTCAATCTCTCTTTTAAAAAGATAAGAGAGCTCGCAACTTTGGTTTATTTAAAAAAAAAAAAGTATACTCCAATAATCAAGCTTTCAATAAAGAAATAAATCTTTAAGCAAAAAGAAAAAAGAAAAGAAATAAATCAATCAAAGTGGAGCGAGTTTCATGTGTCTTAGGGCTGTGTCAATCATCTCCTCTTTATGAGGTGAGATCGTTTATCACTCTGGATAACAACTTATTAGTAATACTTGTTATTCTATATATTTTAAATTATAAATTAATTTGATATCATTAAGTAAGGTGTGCTAATTTTTTTAACCAATTAAGGGGTGCTAGTCACAAAACATAACTAAAATTGTTTTCCTTGAATTTAATATAATGTCCTGTAGTGTCATGTTTATACATACTCCTCTAGTCTTTATATAAGGCATATTTAAGGAATTGATATTGATCTTAAATATAAGATATAATTTTCATATTAATCAATATTTTTTTAATTTATCCCTATTGATGCTCCCTCAACAATAATCAAAGAGAAGAAGAAATGAGGGAATTAAGGAAGATGATTGGGATGTTTTAAAAAGTACATATTACATTAACTAATCAAACTAACTTCCTTAATCTTATTAGATTAGATAAATATATCTTATATTAAGAACCAAAAGAAGTATATGCTTTTCAGTTTGAGATGCGATGTTGTTCATACACGAGCAGTGAACTAGCAAAATTCAATATAATTTTAGCGTCGTGTTGATTTTTTCCCCGCCTTTTGAAAGGCATTGAAGCCTCGAGTATGTAGATTCTGGTCCTTTTGAAAGACGGATGTGGAGCACAAGTGGATCCGATGATAGTCTCTCTTATTTAGTCTAAAATATATTGTATTTATTATTACCTCTGATCCTAAATATAGGACATAATTTATAGTGTAAATTACACTATAAACTATGTCCTATATTTAGGACATGAGAAAATACTAATGTTTTAAAAATTTAAAGGGCAGATGCTAAAAAAGGTTACAAGCATAATTAAACCATTAAGATTTGTATGTAGAAAAGGTGTACTTTAGGTTTCATCGGGTATGTCATGTTGTCCCAACACACATAACTAAAATCGTTTTTATTTCAGGATAGATTATTATGAAGTTAATTGTTGCAGAGTGATTAATTAGCGTGTGATTTGCAATGATCATTCTAAAAACAATATACCATCTTTTTTTTAATGAGTGAATTTCTTGCTCTAATGTCACAAACAATTCGATGTAATTGATGGGTTTTGAAGTTTGATATTACTGGCTTTAAGTGCTTTAATTTATGGTATGGCAGCAAGTGTGTGCGTAATCAAGAGATAAGACTACTCGTTATATTTTCGTAATAATAATCACAACAACTAATCAAAACCAACAGCAATTAATAGGCTAGAATGATATATGGTGTAGGGAGAAAAGTTAATTACAAAGAACAATGAGTTTGTTGTGCTCGTACATGTGTCATACTACAAAAGAAGCTCCTGTATATCTTATTCAGGACAAAATCTATGAATATATAAATAAATCAGAAACTATAGTATATGAATTTTTCTATATCAATAGTGGAAGATTTATGAGAATTACCTCTCACCATTACTAAACTTTAATTAGATAGAGAACTCACAAATCCTGATGAAAAAGAATTACAAAAGGAAGTGAAGATAGAAGGTAATTGTCAAGTCTCTTTCTAACTGGCTATGAGGCACAGTGTTGGCAACTGGGTTAAGAGTTGCTGTCAATCAGGGAACCTCAAAAGAGAAGTTTAGGTTTTCTAACGCTCGTCTCAATTGGCCGTAAACTCTATTGTGTATTTTCCACTATCATAAAAATTACATTAATAGTCAATAACCCAAATATTAAATTGAGCATAAATATGACTTACGGGCCACATTCAATATATTTTAATTAATTACCTATCTAATAATAATTATAATATCTATTACAATATCTTACATTCTTCCACTTGACCCGTAACTATATGTCAGTTACCCTGTCTAGATTAATTAAGGTTGTGCTAGAAGAATTATGGCAATAAGTCCTCTTAAATTGAGTATTATCTTCCATGTATTACGTAGCAACACCCTTATTTAATGGGTTAAAACTTAATGAATAAACCTTAAATGTTTATTCAATTCCTACTTGAATGTTTGTCAATCTTGATAACTATATGCCAATATGAGACAACAAACTTGAACTTTAATTTCATCATTTGACAATACCTTATTTAAATCACTTAATATAATCCAACTCACAAATAAGGTATTGGATTCTTTAATGTCTGTAAATACATGTAATTCATTTAAGGATCTATACTTTATGTGTTTATGATCCATATTGACTTTGTGGTCATACAACACCCTTAATGGGTTTACATTAATTTAAAACCGCATGATAAAATTATTTAACTGGCAATCCTATAACTTGCCTCAAAAAATGATTAGATTAAGCAAATCATGGTGGAACTAAGCAATCAATAATTATTTAGCAAGCCTGTATTCCTTTATTATACATTTTGTTCAGTAAACGTAAAGATGCATCATAATGTAAACTATTTTACAGTTAACACATCACACTAACCTAAATAAATATAATTATTCTTCTAAACGTAGAGCATAAGACTTAATGTACATTTTGTAATGTACTTCATGGCCTATAACTTTTTAATTATTATTCAAGCAATAATATGCATGATAATCCTCATAAAGTTCCCTTACAATAACATTGCTTGTCTGTGTGCACATTCAAGCAAATATGCACATAGGAAACTAAATTAGAAGGAACAAAATATAATGATATTAGAGACATATGGACAATTAAATCATACTTTTATAATAGATGTTAAATACAATAACCACTATCTATCCACAAATGTTCAAATATCTGTGACCATATATTACTTATGACATTCTCAAGTATTTTGAGAATAGTCTCTCTATGTATTCTAAGAGAATACTACACTTAACCTAATCATATCACAAATTTAAACAATGGTGATATTGCTATGTGCAGCACCTTATGTCAACATTCTCAAGCAATAGGTGAATCATCATTTTGTTTGATATAGATGACTCAACTTTCACTAATCCAGTGATACAAATAAGACTATGATACTTTCAACCTTATCGTGTATGTGTTTGCATCACAGCACTTTGCTTATCACTAATGTAAGACATGCTTGTGAGGATGGCTTCTTGATTTTGCTAACTAAAGTCCCATCATAATTTAGTTGACCCTTAATTTCTTTTAATTCACATACATTTCTCCCCATGTCTATAATAGAAATATGCCAATAATATTACAAATCAAAACAGGCATTAAACATCATGAAGATATTGAATGATCCATAATATCCATATATTATTGTCTGCCTTAAGATCTCATATATTTATCATGAATTAATGCTTTTATTTGGAATTGAGGATCAATCTCAATATTTAAGTTCTTGCTAGATTACTTGAAGTACATGATTATAGTTGGTAGCTATTTCCAAATTTGAATTGTCATCGGTCTTAACCCAATCTGCTGACAGATTGAAGTTATAAAAGAACTATCTATCAATTTGAAATATTCATTGCTTGTTTCGGGGTATTTTTTCCAATAATTGATAGAGTCCTTAATGTTCATGCTTCTTATTTCAAGCTTAAACAATTGAGAATTTCAAAACTTCATTATGTTTCACATTTACCTCAACTAAAAGAATATCATGTAAAACCAATGTTCCATCATGATTAGATGTTACAATATGTTATATGTGATCATCCTGAATGAGTTTTATCACTCCCACTAATCATGTCATTTCTTTGATAATTTGGCGTTTCAAAATTACTACACAACTTTTAGAATCAAATGGATAGCTCAATATAATTCCCAATATCTCTTTGCATCTTTACCAAAATATGCAATGTTGTCTCTAGGATATTTTCCTTCCACACTCTTCCATTTATAAGACAATTCTATATAAACCGAGCTTCTAACTTTCATATTTTAAAAGTAGGGGTGTTCGGGATCGGGATCGGGAAATGCCATTCCCGATCCCGAATTTCTTTTATTTTTTTAAATTCCTATATTAACTTTTTTGTTTTATTTTCTTTAGTCTAGTATAAATATATAATTTATCTAATATCATATTGTACCAAATTAGTCCAATACAAATATATCATCAGTCCAATATATACTTAAAGTTGTAGATTTAGCTACAAAAAGCACAGAGACAAGAACAAAAAATTAGAATTATTTAATAAATAGTAAATAAAATTAACTAAATTAACTAAAAGAATAGATATTACCTTGAGGGTGTTAGGAATTTTCACATTTTATTTTGCATTTGGTGCATTTGGTCTTACTTTTTTAAATATTTTAAAAAATTATACATAATATATATAAATATATTTTTTTTTCGAGATCGGGAAGTCTCATTTCCGATCCCGAAAAAAAATTTCCCGATCCCAAACTTTTCCCGTCCCAAAATTTTCGGGACGGGAAAAACTTGCACACCCCTATTTAAAAGGCTTTAAACATAATTTTGTTGGAAACTCATTTAAGATATATAGTTGTCTTAAGTGCATTCCTTAAGAGGCAAACATATAAGCCAAGTTACTGTCCTTAATCATGTACCCATTATGTCATCCATCTATCCTAATTAAACACCAAAAAATATGTTGTGAACATATACATAATGTGTTGCCAATGTACACAACAACTAGCCTATACTACAAAATAATATCTCAAATGCTACATGTCTTTCTTCCTTTTCATTTGTTGGTTGCCAGTGAGAATGGACAACACATCTCTATTTGCTCCCCCAAAAATAGAGCATTCCCTCTGTTTGCTTCCCCAAAAATATAGCATAGGTTCTGTACGTATTAACAACTTCCATAGCAATATTTACAACTATATCTGCACAAATTTACAACACGTTAACAACACTTTTTTTTCATCATATCAGCATTTTCTAATAACACAAACCACACTCACACCTCTGTTTGCTTCCCCAAAAACAGAGCACAGGGACAAACTTCGTATTAACAACTTCCACAACAATATTTACAACTTCATCTGCACAAATTTACAACTCGTTAATAACCCTTTTTTTCAATCATATCAGCATCTTCTAATAACACAAACCACACTCACACCTCTGTTTTCTTCCCCAAAAATAGAGCACAGGGACAAACTTCGTATTAACAACTTCCATAGCAATATTTATAACTACATATGCACAAATTTACAACACGTTAACAACACCTTTTTTTTCATCATATTAGTATTTTCTAATAATACAAACCACACTCACACCTCTGTTTTCTTCCCCAAAAACAGAGCACAGCTACAATACGTATTAACAACTTCCACAGCAATATTTATAACTTCATATGCACATATTATTATTAACAACACGTTAGTTGTACTTTTTTTCCTACACATGTGCTTTTTCTAACAACACCAAACACACTAAAAACAGGGTCAAACCTCTGTTTGCTTCACCAAAAACAGAGCACACCTACGGTACGTATTAACAACTTCCACAGCAATATTTACAACTTCATATACACAAATTTACAACAATTTTTTTTTTGTTCATTTCAGCATTTTTCCAGCAAAGAATACCAATTACATTCATCATTCTCACTTTAAACACAGCAGCTCCTCTGTTACCATGCCACAAAAACAGAGCACTCTAACATAAACCCAACCCACCCAAGGTGAAATCCCAACTTCCATGATCAAGCTCATTTGTCTACCAAATTCTTAGCTTTTCTTGTCTACCACCTACCACTTACTCCATTTTTTAGCTCAAGATCCAACCTTTCACCAAACCCTCACTCTCAATCTAACCAACTTTCACACAGAAAAAACAAAAATTTCCAGTTCGTTTCTCTACGTTGCTGCACGTGTAACCCCCTCACGGTAATTACATCCGGATTTCGAAGTTTAAGTGGAATAGAGACCAATAAAATCAAATCAACAATTTATAATCCCTCAACTCGGGATGAGGTATTTCAAAATCAATTCAAAACGTATTAATTCCGGGTCTCACTTTCACATGCGGATATAACTACTTGAGAAATCAAATTATATAAGAAATATCAGAGTGCGGAAACTAAAATCCCGGCAAACCCCGGGTTCATCTACATATATAACATGGGTTGCGAGTTCCCAAAATGGGGATTACATATCCAAAATATTCATTTACATCTCATATACACTTAGTAATCCCAAAACCAAAACAAGGATAACCAACATCCAAATATAAAATGTCCCTAAGCCCTAACCACTCCTGGTTGGTCGCTTCCCTTTCGAGCCACTCGCCCTGTCTGAAAAGGTTAGTCATATGGAAAGAGTGAGATTCTAAAGAATCTCAGTGCAACAAGTCACTCATACAATATATAAACATAAAGCATGTATGTTCATCATGTTCAGCAGCTTCACAATGATCTTTGGCTCGTGCCACATACGACAGCACTCACGGCTGTAATCACAATGCACTACGCCCACTTTCGTGGTGAACACTATGCCAGCTTTCGCTGTATTCACTATGCACAACGCCCGCTTTCGCGGTGAATACTATGTAGCAGCAACACGAAGCACAAAACACCACAAAGCATCTCAAAGCACAATGTATCACTAAACTCCACAAGGTATCTCAAAGCAGTGGCAGTAGCATCCACACAATGAATGACAAGCAAACATACAATACATTTACACAAAGTATAAGAGAGGAGTCGCTACCTGTATCTTTCCTGACAATCTTTGGTACAGTGGGCTCACGCGTTCGACAGATATCAAATCCTATACCAAATTAGGGACAATTGATCAATCTCTTTTCCAATTACTTAATCCCATAATACACTAAGTTGGTTATCATTTAGGACTTTTAAGAGGCCACAAATGTCTCTAATGAAAGCCCTAAAAGGTTGGGAAACAAAAGGTTGAAGGTCACTTTTCGAAAACACAAAGTGCTGGAACACAGGGGTGGGCTGCGGCCAGCCCTTCCTTGGGCTGCGGCCCAAATATGGTCAGAAGGCCGTGGGCTGCGACCAGCCACTCATGGGCCGCGGCTCGAATCAGGCCAGAAAGGTTTGGGCCACGGCCAAGAAATTTCCTGACTCTTGGCTAAACTTCGAAAATTCATAACTAATCCTAGAAAAATTGAAACAGAGTGATTCCAAAGCCGAATGAAAGGTATATGAGTCCTCTTTCAAGGAAAAATATAGCCCATCATTGGAAATCACTACACAAATACAGAATCACCAAAAACTACACACTACTCCAAAACAGAGATTTGTTTCAACCCCAAACTTTAGACAACCATATCTCACAGAATACTAAACGAAATGATACAAAATATATATCCATTTTGAAGCTTAGGATGTGAACTTTAAGACTGAAAAAGTTCATAATTTTCCAATATCGTTTGGTCATTCAAAACGCTCATTCAAACTGACAGCGAAAAACAGAGCTTAATCAAAACAGATTTTCCAACTTTTCCCAAGTGATCCAAATGAATCCCAAAATCAACAACCAAGCTTATTCCCACACAAAATCACTCAAGGAATCCAATAGAAGTGTCAAAATCACAAAAATCCTATTCCATTATCATGCTTTGGTTGTGGGTAACATTAAACACCAAACTCTCAAAATCTCCAACTTAACAATTTCAAACCCAATCACTTTCTATCTATTCAAAATGCATTCCAAACATATAAATTCCATATCAAACACATACCAAACTCCCAATGGCCCTCATTTTCAAAAATGGGTCCAAAATTCCAGAAATTTCAAGTTAATCCATTTGACATAAAACATAGATAGATAGATAGGTCTCACTCACCTTATCAACTTTCTCAAAAGGAGTTCTTGATTCACCACTTTCCAAAATTTCGAGTGGCCACAAACCACAACCAATGGACAAACTACAACCATAGAAATATTGCTCTTAACTCAATGATCAACTTTAATGAAGGGAGTTTGAGCAATAGAGATAATTTACCTACTCAAAGATCAAGCTTTCTTCCTTCCCTTGCCTTCAACAATGGCAGCACGAAATGGGAGAGAGAAAATGTGAGAGATGGAGTGAGGAAGAAGAAGCAAATGATGACACACTACTCCCTCCATTGTCAGCCGATCAAGAGGGAAGAAGAGAGATAAAATAGAATTTAAAATCCCATTTGACTTTCTCCCATACTCACTATTTGCCACTTGTCACACTACCATTGGCTCTCACCAAATAAGTCACAAATTAACTTACATAATCTCTCCATTAGCCATTTTAATCACACATCTCATTTTCTCTTAGTTAGTAATTAATTTCTCCCTTAATTACCAACTCATGACTAATAATTTCATTCTTCCAATTTCTCAATAATTATGACATATTAATCAAAATAGCCATAAAACACACAATAATTCAATTTAATTTCATAATTATCCATGATAATCATGTTTTTCCCTTAATAAAAAATTGGGATATTACAGCACGTACCTGGATGATGATGAAGACGATGTTCCCAGCCACATTAACACCACTTTGTATCCATTCAATGGTGCACCACCTACGCCTTTCGTCCGTGTGCCTTTTTCTCTTTTTTCTTGATGCCTTGATCAAAAATACGTGATGCACTCCTCTCTTCTCTGTGCGTTTTCTTTTCTTATTTGATTGGGGGTTATTTTAGTAATTGCTCAAAGGGAATTGCTGTCAGAAAAGTCCCTAGGGACTTTTCTGACCTTGGAATTTGCAAAGGGAGTTTTTTGAGATTATTTCTGTACCTTGGGTCCTAGCTGGTATTTTCCCAATATTTAATGGGGCTCTTCGTTTTTTGGGTAAAAATTTAATGAGGCTCTTTGCTAAATTAAACTAGGGATTAATTTATCATCCGACAAATCACAATATATGATAAAAATTAATGTATTTAAATCCAAACCATATCTATGTCGAAGATTTAAACATGTCAACGAGTAAATATTTAGCCTTAGTGATGGCAAAAAAAAAAAAAAAAATTAGCCTCAGTGTTGAAAGATTTATTGTCTTGTTAACTGTTAAGGATATTTGTTAACAAGTGGTTTCTTGAATATTTTATCTTGTTATCTTAATTAGACTTGAGGCTTTTACGGAGTTTTAATCAGACTTAAGGCTTTTATGAAGTTTTAATTATACTTGAGGCTTTATATAAAACTCGTTGCATGTGCTAGCCTTCCTAAATCAAGATCTTAGTAATCGTTTGGAACCCTCTAAAAAATGCATTTTTAAACATTTTCTTACAAGTTGGGATAAAATTTCTCTACACATGTTTACTTTATAAATCATAAAACCACTTCTAAAAAATTAAAATAAACGGGCACTTAGACATTGGAGTAATCTAGGAATAATACCCAACACAAAAATCAATGGTAAACAAGGGGATCTTAACGAAGTTGAGATTGAAAAATTTATTTGACCGGGTAGAGATCAAAACCCTTTTTGAGTTATACGAAGGGAAAACCCTAGATATCCCAAAACTCTTATATAAACTGTTTTATAAATTTAGTGGTAGAAACTGAAATTTATTGATTCAATAGAAGCGCGCGCGCGCGCGCACGACGATACCACAACTAACTTCTTTAACCATCCCCTATCCCTTGAAATATAGATGAAGGTTGATCGATGATGCAGAACATGTCCTCTATGTTATGGGAGGATCTAGCCAGGCAGCATGCAAAGGTTAACATTTCCACGTTGTCATGTTCGACACTAACACGCCACTCCCTCTATGCAAGTAATCTCAAGTTTTATACATTAGGGCAAATGAGCAAATTACCCATGAAGTTTTCTCAGAAGAGCATCTGGCACCATATAGATTTTATAGATGCGAAAATGCTGATCAATATTACAAAATGTGGCAAAAATACCACCCCCGTTTATTCAAGTTAACTGCCGTTAATTTTAGCCTGCACAGTGTCAATCTAATCCAATCACCATATAATTAATGTTATTTTAATTATCCAATACCCACGATCTCTTTCTCTCATCCTCCCAGATTTTTCTCTTACTCTCATTTGATCTTACCTGATGGCGTGCAATATGCCAAGACTAGAACCATTTTTGAAGACCCACGGAATAAAAAACCAAAAGGAGTAAATCGCCATCCGTCTCAATGTTCTTTTCCCTTCCTCTTCCTAGCTTCGGCAAAACAAGATTTATGAGAGGAAGCCAAGATCCCTGAAAGACGTAGATTTCTGCGCTAGCTTCAATAGACGATGGCACTGGTCTCTGTTCTTCTTCTAGAGTGGAGCAACTACGGATGTTGATGAAATTTGAGTTGATGAATGTTGTTGTTGATTTATCGGACTATGATCTCCTCTTATTCCAACAGCGACGCCCACGAAGATGCCACCATATCAGATAGCGCTCACACACATATCCTCCTCCTCCTCCAAGACTAAAAGTGGTCTGGTTTAGTTGTGGATATTTTCTTTCTTCTCCACCCTTCATGATCTTCTGCACTAGCGGGACATTGAATACCCTTGGCGGTGAAACACCTCCCCCCCAACCCACAAAAATACACCCAATTAGTCACGTGGTCTCAATTTCTCCAGGGAGGAAATTTCCACTGCCACCTCAGCATCAAAATCACCATTTTTAACCAAAAGTTTCTTTACAACAGTCAACGTTGCCTAATCAAAGGAAGTGGTATTTTTGCCACCTTTTGTAATCTTGATAGGCATTTTTGCACCTAAAAAATCTATATGGTGCCAGATGCTCTTCTGAGAAGACTTCATGGGCATTTTAGCTCCTTTGCCCTATACATTAACAACATAATAGAAGGGATGAGATTCAACACAGCCCTAAGAGTTACTCCATCCAGCTTTAAATATAGAATCTGTTTGGGAGTTGATATTAACCTTAAATATAAGATTTATTTTTTATATTAGTTAATATTTTATTAATTTACCCTTATTGACCTTACCTCAACAATAACCAGGAAAGAGAGAGAATGAGGGAATTATGAAATATGTTAAAGTATACTTTTTAAGTTTTATATGGGATATACTTCTAGTCCCTTAACTTTAGAAAGTATACTTTTTGTCCTATATTTCTAACACTGTTAATGTTGCTAACGGAAAATGTTGATGCAGCAAACTCAAGTGATAACAGCCTACAAAACATATTTAAGTTTTAATTTTTAATGTAATATATTTAGATTATTAAACTAAAATAAACCTATAAATTGCTGAAAATGAAATCAAGGATTTTCTATTTAGATTATTGAATTAATATATTTGGATTATTAAATTAATTTTTTAATACAATTGAGGTTTTGAAATTGACTGCTTCATTAGGTTTTTAGATATTTTTCAATTTTCAAATATTTTAAATTTAAAATAAATAGCATTTAATTACACAGTTATCACTTAAATTTACATGATCATCACTTAAGTTTGTTTCGCCAGTATTTTTCATTAACAATATTGACGGTGTTAGAGTTAGGGCCCATTCAGATTAGTGGTGGCAGAAGTGATTTTTTTTTAAAAAAAATCTGATTTTGTAAACCTAAGATAGGATAGAAGTGAAATTGTAAATGTGATTTGTGTTTGGAGTAACGGTGACAGAAGTGGGTTTTTTCAAGCTTAAACTTGTTTGGATTATTATTTGAAAAGCAAGTTGAGATGAAAAATTACTGAAAAGGGCATGAATCTTATTGAATACCACACACACACATTGTACATATATTATGATAATTTAAGAGAAAAAGTTAAAATTATAAAAATTAGTTAATTTATTATTTAAAAAAACCTGAAAATACTAACATGTGCATCATCCAATAATGATTTTTTTTTTTGTGAAATTGTTTCTTTTAAAGTAATTTTAAATTTAAGAAAATAAAGAGATACTACCTCCGGTCCTAAATATAAAACAAAGTTAACTTTTTTTTAAAGAGATTAAGGAAGCTAAATAAGTTACTTAATCATATCATATGTTACGTATCCTTAGATTATATATTAATTTATTGGTCAAACTAATTAATTTGGAGAAAAAAATAAAAATAAAAATACTCTAAATTAATATAATTATCTTCATTAATTTCTCTAAAAAAATTAATTAAATCTTATAATTAGGATCGGAGAAAATATTTAGAGTAATTTTAACATATTTCTTCTTCTCTCCCCACTTTAAGCAATGGAAAAGTAACATGGAGTTGCTTGGGCATCAACTACCGGGGGACGAAGCGCGATGCAAAAAAAAGTAAGTGCTCGTTTGGAAGAGCTTATTTTTGGGCAATAAGTGCTTATAATTCGTGTTTCACGGTATACGAGGTAAGTATGTGAGAGGAGTTTTTTCTCGGCTTGCATAAATTGGGCTTATTTTCTCAAAATAAGCTCTCCCAAACATGCCTTAATCCAAACAGCATGTGCAGTGCGGTATCGTGTTTTTCATCTCAAAAGTATCTTTTAGGATGAGGCTCTTATAAGATTAAAAGTATATTTTATAAAATTAAGGAATTAAAAATATATCTCATATAAATTTAAAAAACTAAAAGTATAGTTTAGCATATAGAATATAATTAAGGTATTTTTAAAAATATATATTATATTAACTAATTAAATTAGATTAAATAAATCTTATATTAAGGATAGATAGGAATAAGTAAAATTAAGAGAACAAACAGTAGTTTCAAACAAAATTAAAAAGAAACATTTTTACAATTTGAAAAATGAAAATTCAATTTTGGGTTCCATCAGCCAGTTATTATTATTTTTTTTCCTACAAGGATTATTTATTTTTGTCAGTTATAACTATGGGCCGGAACAATTAATTTTGTTTTTGGGTCCATGACAATGAAGTTGGTCAATTCTGGATGGCAGAAATAAAAAAGAAAATTAAATCACAAGGGCAAGGGGAAACACGGTCAAGCTCTTTCCTTGAGCTTGCCGAGAAGCATCTAGAAAGAAATTGTTGATCGACTAGAGTCCACATCCAGCGGTCCACATTTCTCAAAGCCAAACTTGTTCGGAGGTCATAAAATTCTAGACCCTTCTTCGGTCCGCCAACACAAGGGCAATCTGAGCCGTTTATTAAACCCTATTTTCAAGTGAAAATTAATCTCGAGTCCCTTTATATACAATAGGCTGAGGATTACCTCGTCCTTGTGCTTCTTCTGCAAAAAAGTTCTAGCGCCTGGGGCATCAGATCTAGAGTCTTCGTCCTTGGGCCTCACTGAACGGGTATTCCCGGGTTTCTATTTGAGGCCTTTCTTCGATCAATTGGTTTAATCTGTTTCAGTAATCGGCGAGCAAAAAGGTAGCAGCGAAGATGTTTGGGAGGGCACCGAAGAAAAGCGACAACACCAAGTACTATGAAATCCTGGGAGTTTCGAAGAACGCTTCTCAGGATGATCTGAAGAAGGCTTACAAGAAGGCGGCAATAAAGAATCATCCCGACAAGGGCGGTGATCCGGAGAAGGTAAAACTTTATGTTCCTCTAGCCGAGTTTGTGGTTGTTCTTATACTATAGTTATGGGCTATTGCAGTTGGAATATTTCTCCTTTAATTTGAGTTGGCCTTATATTCCATCTCTTCAACTGGATGGCTCTGTTGTGTGCTATTATATCGGCTATATTTTTTTGTTCAATTCTCTTTTTAGCACAAATTAAGCGTCTCTAATGTCTTATTAAACTGGGTTTTCGGGTATATTTATATTGTATAGTTATTTGTAGTCTAGAAGATTAGAGGGTCCTCATGTTTTTTAATATGTGGTTCTAAAGTTAGCTTTGGGAATGGAGTTTAACTTAATCAATGGTTTACGATCTATTTGTCGCTGTATTCATATCCAATTTGTGTACTCGGAGTCGTTGTTATGATGGAATTACCTTTTGTTGATCTGTTTACCTCTTTGTTATTTAACTTAGACCAGGTAGTAGTATCAGCGTGATGTGGTTGTGATTTTGTATAAGCTGATGAATTGAAGCCTGATATGTTTGTTTTGCTGTAGTTTAAAGAGCTGGCCCAAGCCTACGAAGTGCTCAGCGATCCCGAAAAACGTGAGATTTATGATCAATATGGGGAAGATGCTCTTAAGGAAGGAATGGGTGGTGGAGGCGGCGGCCATGACCCATTTGACATCTTCCAGTCTTTCTTTGGTGGTGGCAGTCCTTTTGGAGGTACGGTTTTATAAAGAGGGTTTCTTTAGACTCAGGCATGTTTATGATTCTTTATCCAGTCTTGTAAGGGTAGTATTTGAACCGAATTGTGAAATTTGCGTGTATAGGTGGTAGCAGTAGAGGACGGAGGCAGAGACGGGGAGAAGATGTGGTTCACCCGCTGAAGGTCTCTCTGGAGGACCTATACCTTGGGACATCTAAGAAGCTCTCACTCTCGCGAAATGTGATATGCTCAAAATGCAGTGGGTGGGTGTCGTTGGCTTGCTTTTGGTTTAATGTTGGCATGCATGTTACCATTGTTTACAATGTAATTTCTTATACAATTGTTAATTATTGACTGCAGTAAAGGGTCAAAATCAGGGGCTTCCATGAAGTGTGCTGGATGTCAAGGAACCGGTATGAAGGTTTCTATTAGGCACCTCGGTCCCTCTATGATTCAGCAAATGCAGCATCCTTGCAATGAATGCAAGGGTACTGGAGAAACTATAAATGACAGAGATCGGTGCCCACAATGCAAGGGAGAGAAGGTTGTCCAAGAGAAGAAAGTACTTGAAGTTATTGTGGAGAAGGGAATGCAGAATGGACAGAAGATTACATTCCCTGGTGAAGCTGATGAGGCGGTAAGCTGAGGACTTGTGTTTTTAACAAATTGTTTAATGGAGAATACGAGTAAAGCTAATATCTTTGCCTTACTGTTTTATTGGGTGTGCAGCCAGATACAATTACTGGGGATATAGTCTTTGTCCTGCAGCAGAAGGAGCATCCCAAGTTCAAAAGAAAGGGTGAAGACCTTTTTGTTGAGCATACTCTGTCGCTTACCGAGGCTTTATGTGGCTTTCAATTTGTGCTCACTCACTTGGACGGAAGGCAACTCCTTATTAAATCCAACCCTGGTGAAGTAGTCAAGCCGGGTATGTATATGATTCGCATTGATTGGCCTGCCATTGCTAATTATGCGTAGAGGCTAAAATGACATTTATTTTGGGTTTTGCTAATACTGGACAATGCAGATTCGTACAAGGCTATCAATGACGAGGGAATGCCAATGTACCAGAGACCATTCATGAGAGGAAAGCTTTATATTCACTTCACGGTTGAATTCCCTGATTCTCTTAGCCCCGACCAAGTTAAGGCTTTGGAAGCTGTACTGCCTCCCCGGCCTTCATCTCAGTTGACAGACATGGAGCTGGATGAGTGTGAGGAGACGACACTTCATGATGTGAACATGGAGGAGGAGATGAGGAGGAGGCAACAAGCTCAGCAGGAAGCATATGATGAGGATGAGGATATGCATGGTGGTGCTCAGAGAGTACAGTGCGCCCAGCAGTGATGAGTTCTTGTGGCCAGAGAGAATCAATTATGATAATGATTCGAACTGAAAACATATGTAGTGTTTGATTATGGGTTTGGAAAATTTTAACCGTCTACTTATCTGTTGTCGAATGGATGACATCCACTTTGACCTTCTAAATACTTTAATCTATCTGAGTGAAACTTTAATTTCTCCCCAGTTCTAGTTTTATGGCTCATTTTTGTGTTGTTTCTGATTGGAGATATCTGGTTTTATTAGCAACTTGAACCTGTGTTGTTGGTTGCGGGCATGCTTGTTTTTCAGTTGCTCAAGCAGTCTTGCGACTTTAGATGGCAAGATTTACTGTTACTTTTATCATAATTTTGTTTTTGACCAACGTGCAACAAAATATGCGAAATGAAAAATGAAGGATGCACTACACTACAGCTCGCGGAACCATTAGTCATAAGCATTTTTTTTTTAGTTCAAAATCATAAGCATTTTCATTGCAACGCTTTTACGACGTCTTTATAAAATTAACTGAGGTTAAAATGGATAAATATGTAAATATGGTATAAAAACTTAAAAAGAGGACTTTTTAATTGTCCCTTGAGTGTGCGAGAGAATGTAAGAGATGAAAGGAGACATGCAAATTGCACTACAATTGATAAAAGGTAGAAGTGGAAAAATGCATTTTTTTAAAGAAAGTCAAATGTATATGAAAGAAAATGATGAGTATATCAGAAAATTATACATTAGTTTTTAAAGTGAGGCAATTCCTATAGAAATTAAAATTCATACTATAGAAATTATTAAAAAAGCTAACTTAAATTAAAAAGAAATTAGAAAGGTGCTGTTCTATTTCTTGATAAATTATATTAGACGATACTTAATTAAATCCACTTAGAAGGACTCGATTCTATAAAGATTGCCTCAGAAATTTTTGAAGATGGGATGCTCTGAGACTGAAAGAAGTAAATAATGAAAACCACAGGATCTATCTCCCTTTAAATGAAATCAATTCTTGGATGAACATAAATTGCTACTTTTCTTTATAATCACCACATGTGAGAGGATGTTAGTAACTTGGTATACTGTACAACACAAATTTTTTGACTGGCGTGAGGTGTGAACTGTACTACGTGCTGGTACGAAAAATGTGTTTGATTTGGGGAAAGAAGCACAGCACGCAAA
Source organism: Inga laurina (assembly GCA_963855925.1). Taxonomy (NCBI): domain Eukaryota; kingdom Viridiplantae; phylum Streptophyta; class Magnoliopsida; order Fabales; family Fabaceae; genus Inga; species Inga laurina. The sequence goes on along the minus strand of OY979707.1, from coordinate 62,812,071 downwards.
CACGCGATGCACGAGTGGTTTTTTAAATTATTGTTATTTTCCATTTAAAATATCAAAACTATTTCTTATTTTGTTCTACATTAAAATTGGCATTTTCACCTTAGTCCCTTCTAATTTGTTTTCCTCAAAACATGTGATCAAGCCGTTCATCCATTCCATTTTCAAGTAACGAAAAACGAAGTGAACACTCTTAGCGATGGAAGTCTTACATAATGAATGAACAAGTGAGTTTACACTTCGGTAAGGTGGAGTAAACGACCAATTTTTATTAATTCAGTCGGGTTTAGAATTTTAAAGTACATATAATACATGTAAAAATTTAAAAATATCTGTGACATAATTTACTCGGCTTCCACCAACTTATGGGTCATAGCATTATTGTTGCTGTTGCGCGTTCTTTTGGCTTGACTTTAATGAATGAAAATTTCAAAAATTTTAAAAAATGTCGATCCAATTTTTATATTTGTACCAAAAATCTTGTCTTTGTTCAACAAACAAAGATGCTTTGCTCGATAGATTGGAAAAGGGAGATTTTTTTTTTTTTTTGACGTGAGAAAAAGGGAGATTTTAAATGGGTATAAAAGAATCTTTCCTCAATTGGTGGTGACAAAAAGTTGGTGGGTAAATGTAAGAAAGGTGGACGTGTAATCGGGTCAAGTTTATTTTTCATTTGCCATAATGTCAAGATGGTTAAGAAAAGGGTATGTGCAAGGAGAAATACTCCCTCCAGTTCAAAATCTAAGAACTCGCGGTGTGATTTTTCATATACTATTTCTGATATTTAATGTAAGATATTTTTATCTAATTTAATTAAATTAAAAAAATTAGTTGAATTAATTAATATGATATATATTTTTTAAAATATCTTAGTTATTTTTCTCAATTCATTCATTCACTCTCCTTTCTTATTATTATTGAGGAAGTATTAATATATATAAATTAAAAAAAATTGATAAATATAAAAACTTTATCTTATATTAAGAATCAAGATCAACTGCTCAAATATATCTTATATTAAGAGCTAAAAAAGTAAAATGCACTTTATTTTTGTCTCATTATTTAATTTTTTTAAAAATTTACCCCTAATTAATTATTTAGCTTTCATCTCTGTTTTCTTACTTATTCTCTCTTATATCCTTTTTAATTAATTCATTCTCTCTTCCACTCACATTCTCCATAAATAAGAGTGTTTTACAAAAGTAAGTTATATTTTTTTACATATTTATTTTTGGGAAAATCCCTATTAAATACCATTTAAAATAGCAAAACCCATAAAATTCCTTTATAACATTTAAAAGACAGAAAATGGATATGGATGTATCAGGGGATATTGAAGTGTTGTGTAAAATACCAAAATACCCCTTTTTACTCCATCACACACACACTTGGTTGGTGAGGATGATGTTACCGGTTAGCTTCAGACAGGTTCTCCTAGAAGGGTCAGAAGCGAAGATCAAGCCCTAGCCTCGTCGTCGTCCCCAAATTGGAGTCGGTTATGGGTGCCGTTCTCTTTTGTTGCTGACGACGTGGATGTGGGTGAGGGAATCTTCAGCTGTTACTTTGTCCGTTTAAGCTTTGTATTTGATTTCTCCTCCTCCTCGTGGTTATCTGCAGATGTTGCTGTGAGCGAATCTTCCTAATTTTCTAAGCATATATTTTTACCTTTTTTGGGTAACTAGTGGAGGATCTTCCTGCTTTCTTTCCAAGTTTTAAATGAATTTATGTATTTTGACTTGTAGTTATTCAACGAGTGTTGAGCATTGACACAGTGGTGAAACCTCTTCCGCCTACCATGACATACAATGTTTCTCGCAACTTGAACTTCTTCACACGCATTTTCACACAATTCTTTGGTAAGTTGGATTCCTTTCATCCTATTCCTGAACAAATTAGTTAATGTTATGTATAGCTGGCTAATTATATGGAATTGTTGGCCGCTCAAAAGGCTGGGAATTTTTCAAAATTAGATGCTTCTCGAAATTATTGTAAATTTAAGAATTGACTCGGAATTCTTGAATTTATCTATTGAATTAACTATATAGAGTTTATGTTAAGTGGCAAAAACTGTTTATCACTTCTGTTTATACCAAGCAAGAACATTCCCCAAATTTACCTTTGATGTAGGAAGATTCTTTTCCCACTCTAGCTAGTCTATTGTGATATTTATTGCTTTAAGATATTTAACATTGGAAGATGAACAAATCAATTTCTAATTTTTGATTAACTCTCAGACATAGTCAAATAATTACAACAGTCTCGCCTGCATGACACAACATTATGGTGAAACAATAAATTGACTTGTTGTAATTATTTATCTGTGTCTGAGAGTTAATTGAAGATTAGAAATTGATTTGTTAACTGGTTTGAAATTGATTTTTTTGTGAAGTTGTTGCCTGTGGGTATTTGGACTTAGTAACATTCAAAGTATCAGTGCAGGCCCAAATGTGTGATTATTTGTTGACTTTCTAGTTAAATGTTTTGATGTAATTTGGTATTAGCTACATGTTAGCTGAAAGTATAATGGTTTCTTAATGTCCATGTGAGAAATAGCTGAACATTATTTTGGTGTGAAGATATTTTATTATTTCACCATAATGTTGTGTCATGCAGGCGAAACTGTGGTATTCATGTGTTAATTTGGCTGAACCATTGGAAGCCAAGTGTAGCCTTTGAGTACAGTGAGGATGAGATTCATGAGTATAGGCGAGACCTCATGTAGTGGCTGGTTAACCATGAGATGAACACCAAAAGGGATAATGCATTGAGACTCCTGCCTTCGTGAATTATGCAAACTCGGAGGGAACAACAAACATCATTATGTTGTAATTGTAAATCTTTGGTCTTGTAGTTTTAATTAATTCTTTTGGAATTCACCCATGTTGCAAATAGATTGACAACAATTGTTTACCTTAGCAACCAAGGCTGGCATTGTAGGGTGACACAGGCAGGATAATTTTGATCACCAATCCTGTCCTTTATTACCATAGTTGTAGTGCATGTATATCGACTAAAGCTTTAGTCACTTTATTCCAACTGTATCCTATTATGCACCTTTTCTAATCAAGAAGCAAGTTAATGAAGGCATTTTATGTGAGTGTTGCACAAAAGGGTTGGACGCTGACAAGACCACTAATGGGAATGAAAAATTGTTTAATGATTTTGATAACATTCATAATGGGAATGACAACTTAATCTCACAGAACGTGTGTGTGTTTTACCAACAGGCTTGGACGTTGACAAGTCTACTAATGGGAATGACAAAATTTTTAATGATTTTGATGACATTCATAATGGAAATGACAACTTAATCTCACAAAACGTGTGTGTTGTTTACCAATAGGCTTGGACGCTGACAAATCCACTAATGGGAATGACAAATTTTTTTAATAATTTTGACGACATTCATAATGGGAATGACAACTTAATCTCACAAAACGTATGTGTTGTTTACCAATAGGCTTGGACGCTGACATGTCTACTAATGGAAATGACAAATTTTTTAATAATTTTGACAACATTCATAATGAGAATGACAACTTAATCTCACAAAACGTGTGTGTGTTTTACCAACAGGCTTGGACGCTGATAAGTCCACTAATGGAAATGAAAAAGTTTTTAATGATTTTGGTGACATTCATAATGTGAATGACAACTTAATCTCACAAAACGTGTGTATTTTACCAACAAGCTTGGACGTTGACATTACTCATTCTACGTACATCCAATCCATGCAAGTCATAAACCCAGAGGAAGGTGCTCCTTCATGTATGCTTTAATTACAATAAATTGTCACCAATAACAACAGTTGTAATAGAAATGATAAGTGCAGCAATAGAATTCACAAAACACCAAAACCTTCATGATAGCAACTTTTAGACAGTATCATATGGCAACCTGACATTACTCATTCCACGTACATCTAATCCATGAAAGTCATGAACTCAAAAGAAGGTGTTCCTTCATATATGCTTTAATTACAATAAACTGTCATTATTAACAACAGTTGTAATGAGAATGATAAGTGCAACAATGAAATTCACAAAACTCTAGAACCTTCATGACAACAACTTTTAGACAAAGTATCAAATGACAACCTGATATTACTCATTCCACGTACATCCAATTCATGCAAGTCATGAACTCAAAAGAATGTGTTCCTTCATGTATGCTTTAATTACAATAAACTATCACCATTAACAACCGTTGTAATGGAGATGACAAGTGTAGCAATGGAATTCGCAAAACACCAGAACCTTCATAACAACAACTACAATATACATTAGAAAATAACAAGTGAACATTATGATTCCACATGCACCTAATATTTTCTTGTTATTTCCTTCAGTGGAAGCTACTCGTTTACCTAAACAGTACTTATAAAAAGGACATCATATATGCTATAACCCTTCTACCAAAAATATGTGAAGGGATCCAAGTCATTGTATATAAACCAAAAGATGACTTACAAAATAGTTATTCCTAGGTCTCTACACCCAGGCTTAAGTTGGCTTGGGATTCTTGCACGTTCTTCTGGTGTGAGCTGCTTGATGGCACAAGTTGCAATGGTAAACTTTCTTGTTTTGGGACTGTGACTCTTTCCTTACAGATCTTGACCTACAGGAGGCTGACTAGTCTTTGGTGGTGATAAGAATTGTTGACTTGCAATGTTATCTAATACTTGCCTTTTTGTATCATCAATGACCCTTTCTTCATTATCACTTCCTTTACATGTTACATACACATGTGCATTACTATCATTATAATGAAACAGATTTTCATTTCAGAATTATCGATGAGATCCACTAATATCTTTTCATCAAAGTTCAAAGTGTATTTAATGACGCACCTATGCCCATATACACCAAACCATTCTCCTATCATTACCCTCAATTCTTCAACTGTCATCCCCTTCTTCATTGATTTTACCCTCACACTGCTACCATTATATTTAACTTCACCTGCAACATTACTTACAAACTCCTCCCAACGTGGAAAAAACACATAAGTGACTTTGAAGAAGGTGTTGCTTGAATATTTGATGTTATCCTGCATGCTAACCTACAAGAAAAAATTCAGATTTCATGACATCGTTAGTCCCATACCAACGAAAATTCATCACTAAAAAAATTCCCCACAACACACTTTCTTGGACCATTACTAAATATTTGACCTTTTACTAAGTATTTAACCTCCAACTCCATACCCATGTCAAGGTAGCATACATTTTTTAATGATTTGACTAACTTATTGCTGCTTTGAGCAGAATCCATTTTGGGATTCATAATAATAGTAAAGGTGTTGACAAAGTCTGTAATAGATTTGATAAGAATCACTGACTTATAACAACATGTGCCAAACGATTGACCAACAATTTTTCCTTGTCATCAATTAAGTTATGCGAGTTATTGCCTAACAAAATGAGTTATTGCCTTCACTATTATTGTTAACGCTAATGACAAATTTAGTAATGGTAATGACAAATCTTGTAATGGCATTGACAACAAACCAAATGTGGTAATGACAGCAACTACCATGCACATACAGGTCTGCTTATGACATCTTCACTACATATTATTGATTCCGCTTACACCTATTTAACAGTCGGTCATCACATCAACTCAATGCTACCTATTTCAAATTTATAACCTCTTCATCATGCTTCCTTTCACAGCTAACAAGACCCAAGATATAAATAACCCACAGCACACTGTCGATCCCGCCGTAGTTACTTAAAGTCCGAACCTTTAATCCCGCTCAACCTATAAACCCACTTACCCACAATCAAAACTACCATAAATAACCTACAATCGTAGCACCATCGTCATTTCATAGCCCTCATTGACAACCCCAAATAAGTTAGTTTCCATACACCACGTTACTGCCCCATTTATTTACTGTTCATGCACCATCGGACCCACCGAACCACACCCAATACCTACTAACATGAACAGTGACTATAAGATGGTTATAGTCCGATTCATTTAAAAAAGATTATGTTTCTTAGAAAATTACTTACACTTGTCCGATTCAACCTTGATCGACACCTCGTTCTTTACCTTCAACGTTGCTTTATAGACACCACTATTCCACTTGGTTTTTTTTCCTTTAACCTTTTTCCACATCAGCCACCTCATATGTGAAACAAATTTAAAAAGGGGTATTTTGGTATTTTGCACAACACTTCAGTATCTCTGATACATCTCACATCCCTTTTCTGTCTTTTAGATGTTATAAAAAACTTTTGTGGGTTTTGCTATTTCAAATGGTATTTAATAGAAATTTTCCCTTTATTTTTTCTCCTACTCACCTTCTCCATAAAATAAAAGTTATATTTTTTACATATTTATTTGTATCTTATATTTTGAATACGAGGCAGTATTGGTTGATTTGGGTGAAGATATGATTTTAAGAAGGGACAATTATAATGAAGTCCCACATAAGAAAAAAATGAAAAAATGGTCCCTGAAGTTGTTAATGACAAGTCGAGGAGCATCCATTAACAAGTTGAGGAGCTTATACTGACAACTTTAAGGACCATTTCTTCATTTTTTCTCTTATATGAGATTTCATTGTAATTGCCCCTTTTAAGAAAGACCAGGACCAAAATGACAATTCAACCAACTATGGTAAATAAATATCCGGGCTTCACTGATTTGTATGGTGTTTGGAAGTGTGACGACGGTCAGGAATCGAGAACATCTTGGCGGAAATTGTCCCGTACACACTACACAGGCCCTCTCATCGCTTTCAATTTCCTTGTTCATCCCGCTTTCGTTCAGCGATCCATGGAGATTCACTCTCTTCTTAAGCTCATCCTTCTTCTGTGCTTATCAATCCTATTGCTTTCATCTTCTCATGCTCAAGCTCGGAGGGTCAAATACTGCGGTGAGTTTGCTGTTCACCGCTCGTTTGACCTATCTTTTTAATCAAGCTGAGTCAGTTGAGGATTTGAATTTGAAGCGAGTTTCTTTAATTACTTCTACTGCCCCGTTTATTTTGTCCTGGTTGCTGATAACTGTTACTTATGAATGTAATCTTTGATCCAAACTGATGATTATTGTACCTCTTCTCAGTTTTCACTCAGTAGGTTTTCTTCTCTTTTTCTGGTTGCTTCTCGTCTTTTGAAATTTGCTAGTAGATTCTCTTCTGTCTATATTTTCAGTCGTGATCTACAGATTTTAGTTTATTCTTCTATTTAAATTTGCTTGCAGATTTCTTTTCTTTGGTAATCTTTTCTTATATTCTTTATATAAAGCGTGATGCATAGTAAAATTTTTTAACTGCAAATTTTTTTGAAACCATATTATTAAATGACGTAGGCGTTCTAGAAACTGTGTTACACCTTCGTTGCTAGCATCATGGAAGTGCAGTCTTTTTTTCCTTACATTTTGAATGTCGAGATGGTGTTTAATAAATTTCAATATTCTTACAGATAAATTTTGGTGATGGTGTCATGTCGTTTTTGAGCATCTTGCTGGCTGATATAGCTAGATGGCCAATTCGATCATTTTCATATTACTTTTCATTTCTCTCAGGTCGTGATAGATATTTTGGATGTTAATATTTCCACTCAAAATCCATGCAGATAAGGACCAAAACTATGCTGTGAAGGTGTCTGGAGTTGATATATTGCCTGATCCTGTGGTCAGAGGGAAACCAGCTACTTTTAAGATATCAGCTTCTACTGGTGACCTCTCTCTTCTGTCTTATCTTTCTATTTCACTTCACTTTTATTTCATATTGGTGTTTTTCCAATTTCCATCATGCTCTTTTCTTCTCACATTTGGGACGAAGTTAAACACACATAGTTGGAACATGGTTGAATTTGTTTGTATTTCTATTTACAAAGAAATAGAATGATTTATAGATAAAATATACTTCAACACTCTGGATTCTTTTAACAATCAGATCTAACTGTTTTTTATGATGCATTATGTGTGTGAGAGATACTTGTGTTATTTAATTTCTCGTAATTTGTTAGCTTTGATTAATAACAAGTGGAGTTTCTGCCTATCTTTCTTGCAGGTGAGGCTATTTCTAGCGGGAAGATAATAATTGAAGTTTCATACTTTGGGGTGCATGTTCATACTGAAACTCATGGCTTCTGTGATGAAGTGTCCTGTCCTGTTGCAGCAGGCGACTTTGTGCTTGCTCACACCCAAACACTGCCTTCATTTACCCCACCAGTTAGTTTCGTTATACCAACTATTTGTTCTTTGCATTACTTTTTTTCTATTACATGTTTTTTGCATTACTAATTAAATAAAAACAGCAACTTATCTCATTTGCAAGATGACGGATTTTAATTGGCTAAATCAATTGCCTCAATTATATTTTCTTGAACGTAAGTTTTGTCGACATCTGTTTGGGTCCTCTAGAAGTTATGCTTAACAAGGCATTTACAAAATTGAAGTTGGTATGCTATCTCTCCTTTAGGATCTCAGCTGCTAAAACTGCTGCAATGTAAATGTTACAGTATGGAAAAATAATTAATTTATTCTTTTATAGATTCACTTGTTGCCACTAAAGTAACTAAGATGTTTTGCTTGCCAGACTTGGATTCCTTGATGTTTACGTCAAGCAAGCTGGTAATGGCAGCAAACATCCTATATTTCTTGACAGCCTGAGATTTGAGATAATGTTTAATGTTGTTTAGATTCTTTAGGATGTTCATGTTTGCATTTTGTTGGCTTCTCACTCTCTTCCACGCACACCATGGCTCTTTGAAAGTGAATAATACCATAGCTAGTCATATCATGTTCTCAAAATCGCTCTAAGTGCACTCTTTGTCTGGATTTATCTATGAGTTCTTGCAGCTCTAGCATTTGTATGAGCAATTTACTCTGTGGTCCAGTTTTGGCCTCATATTTACTATAAAGTTTATATTCTTTTGAAAACTTCTAACAATGTTCACTTATTGACTGTCTTTCTATCCTAGCACTTGCTTTATACTCAAATCACTTTGTTAAGTTGATCAATAACTTCAATTAAAATTGATGGAATATTTAAAGTTAGCCTGGAAGCAGAATCATTATCATTTGTCAATTGGTTCAATTCATCTGTTTGACAATGAAGAATAATTCAAATTCCTATCTGTGAGAAGGAGCCTGTAGTGGATGGTGTGTGCCTTGAATTTAACCTTTTATGCATTAGGCCTTTTATTTTGGGAAGTTGTAAATTGTAGAAGACTTGAAATGCCTTCTCCATAAACAACTACTCCCTCCGATCCTAATTATAAGACAAAGTTGACTTTTTTTGAGAAATTAAGGAAGCCAATTAAATCACTTTAGAGTATTTATATTTTTAGTATCTTTGGATTATATATTAGTTTATTAATCAAATTACTTAGTTTGAAGAAATAAATATAAATATAAATATTCTAAAGTGATTTAATTGGCTTCCTTAATTTCTCCAAAAAAGTCAACTTTGTCTTATAATTAGGACCGGAGGGAGTATTTATTGTGAGGCTGTGGAAGAATAGGTTGGGTTGAGGTCTCTTGTGTGCTGCTAATTGCATATTCATGTCAAGCTTCCATTATCTAATGCCTTCCTTTTAGATAAATGCTACTAACATCCAGTGTAGCACCCATTCCCCACTCAAAACTTTCTTTTTTTGTAGTTAAACAAATGTTCTAGCCATTTTTTTTGCTACTTTACGGATTGATTCACCTCCTGTGTGATTTGTATCTTTTTCGTCAACAACATTTCTTCATGAGTAACTAGGATTCTTTTCCATTGTCTTTTTTACCTCATGTTTGATTGTTAAATGAATGTTTTAGCCATTTCGTCTACTTCAAGGAATGATTTGCCTTTTGTACGGTTTCTGTTGTTTTATTTGGTTTAGTACTGGGTTCATATCCAAGTCAACGTTTTAATGCTGTTAATTTTGCAGGGTTCCTATACTTTGAAGATGACAATGGAGGATGAGAACAATGAGCAGTTATCTTGCATCAGCTTCAACTTTAAAATTGGTTTTAGGTCTTCAGTGTCCGATGTTTAAATGTCCTTTCCACGACTGATCTCCTATGTTCCTTTAGCTTTGAATTTGTTGTTGCTGAGTGTTTTGTTATAACGTGCAATGTTGTATGTCAGCTGTCACAACACATGAACCAATGTGAACTATTGTGCGAACGTATAATTTGCTTGTATGATATCTCTCTCTCTTTTTTTGCCAAGTTGCTTGTATGATATCAGTGGGTCTGCTTTGCGAACTCTGAGGCAGTATTTGGCTATTTGCATAGCATAACGCAGTTTCACGTTAACTTGATACCTCTCCTTGAGGATATTTTTCTCACGCCGGAACGTCTGATGTGGCGTGATGTTACCCTGAGGAATTCAGAAAACAAGGTAAAATGTAAAGGTCCGATGCTGCTGTTAAGAATTATTAGAGCCGTGGGACCTCAGGAATCAGATTAAAATGTCTAGGATCTTGAAATGAGTACGGCATGAGCTGTAATGAGAAAGGGAATCTTAATACATTTCAAATTCAAGCGTGTTTATGAGTATGATTTTGTTTCCACGCTGTAACTGTAAGGTTGCCTTTATCGGAAGTTTCCGCAATATTGACAACGTAATCATCATGTCCAAGAACAATGATGATATGAAAAGAAGGAGGGCGTCATGGAACTGGAAGATTGGGTCGAGGACGAATGAGAGCAATGTGGAGTCGGGACTCAGGACCATTCAGATTGAACATGGGAAGCCGGTTCCCTCTTTGCTGTTGTACGCTGCCTTCCTTTTCTTTACCTTGTCGAGTAAAATGACTCATCCAACCCTTTTTCTTTAGGGCTTGTTTGGTCTGAGGGGAGGGGAGGGAAAGTGGGCAGAAGAAAATTTTTTTTGAGTTGAATTTAAAAAAATTAGAGAAGTGAGGTTAAAAATTTTTAATTAATTTTTGTTACTCTTTTATCTTATATATTCTCTTTATTAAAATTGTATTACCCCACTTCTTTAATCTTTTAAGATTCAACTCATAAAAATTTTCCCTCCCCTCCCTTTCCCTCTAAATCCCTCACACCAAACAAACCCTTTAGTGAAGGAAAAAAATTAATCTTTTAGTTTTTTAACTATTAACTCACTTATAAATTCAGTTCCTTAATTATGACTCACTTAGTGATCCCTTTTTGTTTAATTCAGTTTTTCAAGTACCACATTTAGTATTTTAAAGTAATTTTTAGTATAGGTGATACTAAAAATTTATTTTAAAGTATTGAGTAGGCCAATAATATTTTATGATACTGAGCAGGATTGAAAAAATATTTCAAGATATAAGGATAGTGAAAAAAATTTAGAATACTGGAAAATCATGGTTTTCCAACCCAAATCATGATTTTCTTGTAAAAAATAAATCGAAGAAAAAAGTTTTTTTTTTTTAAATAGATGGGGAGAAGGTATTTGGATGGTTTATCATACCAAAACTCTTGGTAGAAAATTTGACTGTAGGAAAATAAGAAAATTATTTTTTATTTTTTTTTTACTAAATCTGTTTTTGGAAAGTGTCCATAACATCGATAGTTTTGAATCGAAAGTGTTATCTACCCACCAATATGCCCGATCTTTTTCTTACTGGGTTAAGGGAATATTTTGTCCAGAAAGTTGTCAGGATTGATTGAGTAATATTATCATGGAAGTTTTTTTGAAATGTAATGTCACTTTGGAAGTTTATAAAGTAATTTTGTCCTAATTTTTATTCTAGTTAAGTTTGACTGTTAGTTAACTAAATATGTTTAGTTGACAGTTCAAATATTATCCATTTAATTTTTGTTAAGGTGCAAATGTACCTCCAGAAGTTTTCATTTAGAAGCAATGCTACCTGAAAGATTTTCAAATCATAGCAATATCGCCCTAATAGTTATCGAAGTTAAGTTTGATCATTAGTTAATTGAACACGTTGAGCTAACAGCATGAACAACATTGAAGAAGAAGTTACATATGGAGGAGGAGCTCACATTTGTTAGAAAAGAATTAACAAAAAGATTCAATCACTAGATGCATAAAAACTCTCTGCCACCATACTCCAGTGACACCAAGATAGGTAAGTAACTCTTTAATTTTCTCTTCTAGCACAAGATATTTTCAACTTTTTTATTTTCTCTCTGTCGCACAGGATGTTTTTACTTCTTTAATTGTCTCTAATCCTTTAGAGAAGATAAATTTTTTGAATTTTTTTTACTTATTTTTGAGTTTAACTTTGAAAAGTATGAAGTGGATGATATGTGGACTTGCAAAATAAGCATACTTGGTTAATTAAGAGTCAAACTTAATCTAAATAATTACCAAGGTGACATTTCTATAATTTGAAAACTTCTGGGGCAGTATTACTCATAAGTAAAAACTTTTAGATAAATTTACACTTTAACCCAAAATAAAAATAATGTGGATGATTTATAGATTATCAATTCAGTATATTTTATCAATTAATGATTAAACTTAATTACAATAACAGTTCAAATAAAATTATTACGATTTAAAAACTTTGAGAGGGACATTGCTCCCCGAAAACTTCCATAATAAAATTGGTGCATCGTGCCAACTCCAAAACAAAATAGATCATGGGGAAAATTCCAAAAAACTACACTCAAAATATCTAAAGGACAAATCAGTACAACGAAATTCAGAAATGACAAATCAGGCGGGTGTCAGAAAAATGTGCAATCTATCCTTTTTGAAATTTCGGCCAAATTACCAAAATGCCCTTCAGCCCTCAGTCGTAATAACAACATCAGAGTTGTTAATGGCGAATCATGAGTTGTTAATGGCGAGGTGAGTGTTGTTATTGGCCCTGAAACTTGTTAAATGTTGAAAGAAGAAATTGGAGTTGTTAATATTGAATCCGAAGGTGTTAATGGCGAGATATGTGTTGTTATTGGTCCTGAAATTTGTTAATTGTAAAAGAAGAATTGCAGTTGTTAATACCGAATCTAAAGGTGTTAATTCCGATGATCATGTTGTTATTCTGAAGAGTGCATGAAGGGCATTTTGGTAATTTGACCGAAATTTCAAAAGGACAGATTGCTCATTTTTCTGACACCCGCCTGATTTATCATTTCTGAATTTCGTTGTACTGATTTGTCCTTTGGATATTTTGAGTGTAGTTTTTTAGAATTTTCTCTAGATCATTAGTCCTTTCTTTATTAGTTAAATTATATAAAACGGATGAAGTCCAGATTCAAAAGCCTCGCAATTTATCGCAAGTTGCCAACGCAGTTGTGAGTTCTGTATGCCATACTCCGGTCTCAGCGTTACCTTCCTAACCCCAAGTCCCCAACTCCGACAGAAGACGGAGAAGACAGACTAAGGCGTATGTTAATATGCTTGTTTTCCTGCTTATTTCTATTTTCATTCCTCCTATTTTTCTGCCCATTCACTGTTTTATATTTCGAAAGGCTGGTTTCGGTGAGCTCCTGTTGGAATTGCCTTTTACTGACTCTTAGGGTTCTGATCAGCTTTCGCTGTGACATATGTCGCGGTTTTAGCTCCCATTACTTGTCTCATTTGTGCTTATTTCTTACAATTTGGTTTTTCTTACATGTATGGGATAAGAATTGACAAACTGGGAATATGTGATAGCTACCTATTTTGTATCTTCCGCAACTGGAGTGCATGGGTCTATGGTATATGCTCGGAACTGGGCAGTTTTCTTGCCTCACAAAATTTATCATGCAATGGAGGAGGAATTGCCGACTATTTTAATATGGCAGATTGATTGAAGTTTAGAACTTCAAAGCATTATGCTAGTTTTCATTGATGCTATCATATATCTTTTGTTTTCCTATCTGATATGTTAGTTGGCTTGTTGGCTTGTTATATCTTCTTGGTTCACTTTCCCATCCTAATATTATTATGCCTAATATGATGTTTTTGCTTTTAATTACTGTTTTTTCTCTGGGACTAATATTTGTACTCTTCAGCTGTAATTAATTCATAGGTTTTACAAAAAAAATGTGATGTTGATGGTGAACTTAAGCTGAAGTTGATTTTCATGTGTTGGTCTTTTCTCTAGTTTGGATGTTTTCAGGACATGTCTAATGTGATTGCGCTCTGAAATATGAATTTAATTTCTCCAGGGGTCTATTTATAAAATCCCATTATAAGTCTGTCTTTTATTAGATGTTCACTTTCACACGTTCACAAGAATTTTTTTCTTTAAAGTTTCTAATGCAATTGTTCCGTGGACTATGCCTATTTCTTTACCTCGAAGTAGTTCATATGATAACAAAACACACATACATATATACTTGCAATCTGGGTCATGTCTGATTTGGTTTAACAATTAATCTTGGGCTCCTGTGGTTCTTGTGTCTGACAGGTCCATATAGGAATAGTCTTCATTTGGTAAAAATGAGACAGCAGGGGCAGTATGGTGATCCATCGTCCAATGCTTATGTTGCTGCTCAGATGCAGCACATGGCTGATCAGAGGATGGAGACTAAGCCCAATAATTTTGAAGAACAGCTTGAGGCCTTCACTCCAGAGAGAGATAATCCATATGCAAATTCCAAGCCAGAGGTTCAGCGAAGATGGGAAATGGATGGATCAAATACAATGAATTCAGTGGCATCTTGTATGTTAATGTAGAAAATGTGCTATTTGTTGTCCCTGGCATGCATGCTTGTGAATTTTTCTTTTGATGCAGACAGAGTGAGGTCAAAGCTAGATTTTCTAATTACAAGATTTTATATTTTGAAGTTTTAATGAGTGAATTTATTGATTCTAGATGCAGTGAGCATGTTACTTATCTTTATCTTTGTCACAATGAATATATCCACTGATTTGGTCATGATAGTCATGGGCCGTGAATAGATTAATAAACAGTGTTCCAAGTTGATGGGGGAGTTTACTAAATCATTGGATATATAGGTTTAGTCATCAGCATTGGCCTCAGTCCGCCTAGAAGTGCCAATGCCTCGTGCTGGTTGGGGTGAGGGGCCTGCATCAGGACCCATTAATGAAGGATTACTTGTTTAATGATGTGTGGTTAAGACAGTTATGCCTATATTTTTTGACACTTCTTGCTTTATTGGTGATTGGAATTGAATAACTGCTACATGCTGATGAGCTGATCATTTCTCTGAGAACTAGGTATCTAGAATGGGAAAACACTTTTTTGGTTATCGTTTTCTGTTTTAAAATGTTAAATTATGAAGCATCCTGTTACTAAAGGAGATGTGGCATGCCAACATCCCATAGGCAATTAGGCAAGTTTCTCCTTTTCTGAGTGAATGGCTTTTGGTATCATTTGGTTTGGCTGAGCTTCAAAATCCTTCTAAGTGCTGCATATTTCGGTTTAATATGATGCGCTTGTCTGTATGCATCTTTTTCCTTACTGTACATAACTAATTATAGAAATTACTGACATCAATTAACATCATTAGAATTAATTTGTAATATATATCGGAAAAAAGAATTCTTGTTTGCCCATTGATTAAACTATGATAATATTGTTGTTTAGCAATTGTTTCCATATTTGCAGAAACTGTCTCGTTTTTGAATTTTCATAACATTAGATTCCATGTGTGAAACGCCAAGATGCTGATGTCTATATCCATCAGTGACATCATTTGTGAAATCCTTAAGGAAACTGTTGTCTGTCAGGTCAAGGGGGTGACGCTTCAAGATCCTATTTTCAGGATCAGAGGCCGGATCATAAGATGGCTTTGCAGAATCAGAGCAAAAACCCCAGATCTCTGGTCCACAAAGAAGACAAAGATCTTATGTATGAGGCGAATAATTTATCACCAACTTATGAAGGTCTTGAGCAGAAGTTTCTGGATGACATTCTAAAACTATCCAAAGAACAGAATGATGCTGAAGATGTAGAGAATGCCAGGCACAGAGAGGTTAGTTAGGGTACTTTGTCTCCAGTTTAGGTTAACATTGTTAATTTATTTCTTATGTCCTTGAAATGACTGAATTCTCCTCTGCCTCTCATTACCTTTTGATCTTTGGTCTCTTATTATCATGATATGTGATGCTCCAGAGACCAGACCTCTGCTGGAAAATCTGAGCAGCTTGTGATTTTTGCTTTCATATTATGGATTTTTTTTTTTAAAAAAAAAGAAACAAACAAGTTGATATCAATCCAATTAACTGACGGGTTAGACTTCCAACACAGTGAAAGGTAGTGATCAAGGTAATTTAGGTCCTTCTGTATGGAATTGTGATATTTCCTTTATAATGAGAAAGAAGTAAGTCAGCATTAAATGGGTGATGGAATGTGCTGAGAGTGTTCTTACTTTGCTTTAAATGTGTGAAGAGTGTGCTAGTTTATAAGGAAAGGAGTTAGCAAGCGACTGGGTTTGTTCCATTGGTGAGAGGTATCAGTTAGCTCTTTGCAAGAGGAAATTAGCATGGGAGCTCAGGTTTTCACAAGTTTTGTTTGGTGTCTTTTAAAGGGAAGAATTTGTGAGTTGTATGTAATATGTACATCTTCCAACCAAGGTTCTGGCGTATTAACATAACTCCAGCTTTTTTTGTTCTCTCTCAGGGAAAAAGAAAGAAGAAAAGATAAACATCATGCACTCAGTGCGCATCTTAAGATAGTTTGGCATATAGGTTGACGGTCTGTTTCCTTGATATTTAAACATTTTAAAGTGACTGTCGTGTTATGCAAATTCACATAAATGGAAACTTAGTGCTACAGTTTGCATCTTTTAAAGCACAAAGTTAAATTTTCAGTATTGAATGATCTTGATATTATATTGAATATTAGTTCTATGTCTCTGATCCATATCTTAGTATTAGAGCCTATGAATCAGTAAAGCCCAAGGAACCGAAGAAGCCCAAAAGATAATTATCATTCTAGATCTTTCATAGGATACCTATACGTGTAATTATATAATAGGTTGTACATTTCTATATAAAGAGATAAATCGCTGTACACTAGATAATTCATTCAGGAAAAGCATTATACAACTGTGCATTTATCATTTATATAATTACACGTATAGGTATCCTATGAAAGATCTAGAATGATAATTATCTTTTGGGCTTCTTCGGTTCCTTGGGCTGCTAGTATGCTTCTTGAATCTCGAGTTAGGTTCATCTTTTAGCTCCAATTCAATACTATTGAGTTCTTGGCTGCTTGTAGTTACCTACTGCCTCCCTGGCCTCTACTTGAAAAATCACCTTTGTACTGTAAACCACGGGTAACTTGTTGCATTCATTGACTCGCCAACCAAAACCATACTTGAACATATTTCTGCTTATCTGAATGGCTTTTGAGAGCACGGTGAATGTGGGGTGAGATGATGTTTTTTAACAGCATGTTGATCACAAATTGTAGATGTTCTCTTAAAACAATTTTCTGAAATCCTAATAACTTTTACAATGTTCTATGTTATGGCCATACCTTTTACTTTGTTTTTGAATTGTGTAATTTCAGAAACTAAATGCTATCAATGCTCAGTACGAAGAAAAATTGGCGGCACTTCGAGCTCAGCATGCCAGCAGAAGAAATGAGTTTCTTCAAAGGGAATCCAAAGCAAGACAACACCAGTATCAGCAAACCGTAAGGGATCCTCACCCAAGTAGTGGTATGCCTCCCGGTGATCCTCACGGTTATGGTTCTGCTATTGCTTCCATGGCGGTTGGAGAAATGCAAATGCAACGTGGCTATGCAGCCGATCCCTTTGAACGATATGGGGAGCGTAATCGGTTTCTTGGAGGAGGTGCAAGAGTTCAAGAATTTGAGCCGAGAGGATCATACCCTGGTGGCCGTGTTTATGACACTGGATCACGCCACTACAATTGAGTGGCCATGGGTTCAAATTAAACTGCGTATATGAATGTATCAGTGATGCTCAATGATCTGTGTCTATGAAACTGTATCTTACATATCTATTTCCCAGAATTAGGATTTCTGGTTAGCTCTATATAGATCAAGTTGTGAAAGCATATTAATAATCCTTGGGGGAATTTATTGAAGTAAATTTTGACATCAAAATATTTATTTTCCTAGATCGGAAAGGCAAATAGATTTTTTTGGCTTTTGAAAGCAACAACATTCTTTGGTTTGTGTCTTGACAGAGTTATTCTTTTGAGCGAAATGCAGGGTTTTTCTCTGAAACATTAGATGTACGTGTTTTCTACTTTACGTTCGTTGGTGGTGATTCTTTTTTAAGATTATGAAAGAAGCAATAACATTCATAATTCAAGACCATGAAAATTTCTTAGAAGGCCAGATTGTTAGCGAATCCATATGAAATATAAATCTCACATCTGTATGGATATTTATCATTACCTCAATTTATATATCACTTCTTTCCCTTTTTTAAAAAAAAATTAAAGGGGCAAATACTAAGGGCTTGTTTGGTTTGAGGGGAGGGGAGAGAAAGTGAACGGAGGAAAAAAATTTTTGAGTTGAATTTAAAAACTTAGAGAAATTGGGTTAAAAATTTTTAATTAATTTTTATTACTCTTTTATTTTATATATTCTTTTTATTAAAATTTTACTACCCCACTTCTTAGATCTCTTAAAATTCAACTCATAAAAATTTCCTTTCCCCTCCCCTCCCCTCCAAATCTCTCACACCAAACAGACCCTAATGGTTTGAAAATAGACATGATCGAATCTGCAATTTCTCATTAGGAAAGTTTACACACCATTAGGCTGCATGTATATCCTTTGAGTCCTTATCATTCCCACCAAACTTGTACTGAGGGAAGATGGGGCTTGAATATGCCATTGTCCTGATCAAGAAGGAACTTTTAGGAAGACTATGGTAATAATTGATGTTGTATATTAAATTAAATATTGGTAATTTAAAATTTAAAAAAGTTTTGATTTAAGCAATGATATATTATATACTGATATATATTGGACGAAAAGCAGTGACCTTAAGCTACAGGTAAAATTAAATATAAGAATTAAGAAGCAATGGAAAGCTAACAAAAGATTTCAAGGACCATCCTAGTATGTTTTAATAAAGATATTGTAGAACCCAAAATCAGGTGTCACTTTCAAGTTTCAACCTATGACCATCCTGGTACTTTATTATTTTACCGGTTTTTTAAGGATCATGTTGGTCTTTCTTTATTTTGACTTTCTTAAATGTATACTACTATTTTGTGTCCCTTTTTTCCACTGGATTGGAGTGTCAGAGTCCAAGAGATCCTAATTATACTGGGAAAAAAAAAAAGGACAGAGAAATTGAATGATATTGATAATTTTTTGGGCGGGAATGAAATATAATTTTGTTAAATATAGACGAGAAAAGAAATAAATTTCGCGTGCATGCACGCACGTTTCCTATATATGTGTATTCTTTGATGTTATATCTCTATCGGCTAAAGTATACTTCTAATTTTTTAGGTTTATATAAGATATATTTTTGATTCATTAACTTTATAAAGCATATTTTTGATTTTATAATTCTAACACTGTTAATATTAATAATAGAAAACACTGACACAACAAATTCAAGTAATGATTGGATAATTAGATGCTATTAATTTTAAATTCAAAATATGTGTAGACTGAAAAATATATAAAAACTTAATGAATCAGTCAATATTAAAACCTTAAAAATTTGGTTTAATAGTCTAAATAGCAAAACATCCATTTCATTTGTAATGATTTGTCGATTTATTTTAGTTTGATAATCTAAATATATTATATTAAAAAATTAAAACTTAAATATGTTTTATTAGCTGCATAATCATCACTTAAGTTTGTTGTGTTAATATTTTCGATTAGCAACATTAATGGTATTAAAAATATAAGACTAAAAATATACTTTAAAAATTTAAAAGACTAAAAATGTACTTTAGTTTATTTATATCTCTTAAGGTCACAATGTACTATAGAAGATGGTTGGCCAAAAAAAAAAAGTACTACACCAGATGAATTAGTTTAAATATCTGAATTAAATGTTACAGACATAAATAATTATTAGCAATAAGAGAAGGGGCAATATTGTAAAACTATATTTATTTGTGATATTAAAAATGCTTCCCTCATTACTGCATTCTCCTAATGCATGAACATGTCATCAATTATACAAAATACATAAGCACGCTTCAAAATATATTACATGAAAATTGTATGAATTGCCATTGCAAATAGAGAGAATCCTGAAAATGAATATGAAAATTAGGAAATAACATATGAATTTTTTTTATCAAAAGTTAATTAAAAAAATATCAAAACGTGATAAGAAATTCTCAATTTTTTTCTTGAGAAATAACTGATCTATCATTTCCTAATATTCAGGGATTCTTTCTTACAAATATTAGAATAATAAATACGCAAGTTTTTAAACACGTGAATAGGTAAAAAATTTAAATACGTTCAATACTTTTGATATTTAAAAAATATGTTTATTACTGTTAACAATCACAATATATAGTTTTCATGCACATTGACAATAGTATAAAATTATTTAAGCATTATGAATTAAAAATGTGAATTAAAAAAAATACGTGTTACAATTAATGAAATTCTTGCTAGATTTAGAAACTAGATAAAACCTAAACAAATGTATAGATAATTATTAACTATGTTCAATGATGTCATATGAATATGCATGGATTGCACTTCTGTATTTTTGGAATTTATATTTTGAATATATTATTATGAGAATTAGCAATAGAACTGAGGAAGTGAGATCCCAGTAAATAGTTGGCAAAAAGAGAGAGAGAGAGAGAGAGAGAGAGATCCCAGTAAATAAGGGTAAGAAATATTCGTAATTCTTTTCATCATCAAGAAATGTAATTAATTGAGCAACTTGAAAATTTTCAATTTTTCTTCCATATATAAATAACTAAGTTTACTTTTCGATATATTTTTTCCCTCCGGGCATCCTCTTCACAGAAAAGCTCCACTTGTTTCTCTGCAAATCCGCCATTCTCCTCTCTCTCTCCCCTTCTGTCTTGAAATGATCTGCATTTTCCGAAGCAATTCCTAAATTCCTCTCTCTCTCTCTCTGCGATGGACAGTACCTCCGAAGATTTCTCCGATAACACTCAACGCCCTGAGGACAACGACCAACGAGTCTACTTCGTTCCTTACAGGTCTCTTCGCTCTCCAGATTCACTCATTTGTCACTTCAATTCTGTACTTTTATCACCAACTTCTTTGAATCTGAACTAAATTTCAACTTTCTTATTATAGTGTCGTCATTGAAGCTCGTTTGCTTTTCAATAAACTGCTCATAAATCCCAATAAACGAAAGCAAGTTTGAGAATGGCTATTATAATTGGATGATTAGCTGCCAAACGAAAACAATAAAGAGAAATCAAGTTGAGGCTTAATTGATTGCCTCTATGTATCAGCTTTCTATCTTTTTCATTATTCACTCTCAGCCAGTATATCGGTCTTATGCTTTACTTTTACTTTCATACGATCTGGCTTTGTCTGCATTAGCACGTATTTACTGAATCTATCGATAGAGTGGGTTTAGGGGTTACCTGTGACTTGCGTGTTTCAGGTGGTGGAAGGATGCGCAGGATTCAATTCCTGGAGATTCGGATGGGAAGAGAGGGATCTTGTATACGGCTTTTCCATGTTCATCCTATGCCGGTCCTATGAAGATAATCAATAACATTTTCAACTCGGATCTTGTATTCAATCTTAGGAGAGAGGATGATTCAGCCCAGAACCGTGAAGATGGTGAAGTGGGAGTGTCCGGAAGGGATTTTGCTTTGGTGCCTGGCGATAAGTGGTTGGAGGCACTGAAGTGGTGAGTGGTTTAAGCTTACTTCCCCCATCTCTCTCTACCCCACCTTGTTTTGAAGATTGCACGTGTGTAGAGAGCTGCTTGCATTAAAGCTGTGTGAGGTTTTAGGGAGAAAGTAAACTGGTGCAAGTATTTGACTGAGCCTTTAGTTTTATGTTCATTTATTAAAACATTATTAATTCTTTTGTCGATTTGAGATTAGAAGTGGTTCATGTCCCTTGATGAAACTGATGAAAGTTTTCTAGTATTAAGTTCGTTGACACATTCCCTACCACATGCTTTGAAATTTCATCAGGCATAGTGATTCAAAAAACACAACGAAGGATGGTAAAGCCTTTTCAGCTACAGAAGATGATATGGCAGATGTCTATCCCTTGCAACTCAGGCTTTCTGTTCATAGGGAAACAAACTCATTGGGAGTAAGAATAAGCAAAAAGGTAAGTCTCCTTCCTTCCTTCTCTGCCAAGAGTTGCTGTAGTTAGTGGAAATGCATTTGGCTTCACCAGCCTCCTTTATCTGGTCTAATTCTGTCAATATAGTTTTTCGTGAAATGTTAGAGGAAATTGATACATGTGATGAACCTATGGCATGAACTTGGTTTTTGTAATCTATCAATGTGATTTGAAATGATGATATTGCTACTGGCACATTTACTGTCTAAAATTGATCACGTCATCTTATTCAACGTATCAAGGTGTTTTAGTGGGTTTCTGGTTTTCAGTTTTGAGGAAACAGTGAACACAAATGAAATATGCCATCATTTTGGGTAGTTTGATCATGTACGAGTTATTTTTTTATTCACTTATTATCGGTGAATCATGGATGACATTGTTAGTGTTATTTTTCCTTTTTAATTTCTCTGAGTTCTGAGACGTTCTTCCCATTTTTCATTCCTTCTAGGACAATACAATTGAGCTCTTCAAAAGATCCTGTAAGATATTCTGTGTGGATTCGGAGATGGTAATGAAACATTCTGTCTACAATTTCACTTGTCGAAGAAAATCTTTCTATAACAATGCATCTATTACTGTGAGAGAAGGATGACATTTTAATCTGTAATTGCAGTTACGCATTTGGGACTTTTCAGGTCAGACAACCTTGTTTCTTTTGAACGACAATAGTAAGGTCCCAAAGGACTGTCAAAAACAGTTTGATCAGGAGGTAAGTAGCAGAGTGTTTTTAAGATCAATATTCTCTGTTTATGTTTTTTTATTATCATATTTCAGAATTTTCTTTAAGTTATTCCCAATGTCAGGAGGGAGTGCTAGTTTGTGCAACACCCCTCTGGTAATTTAGCAAGCTATTTAATGAAGCATCAATATTTTTAGATATTTTGACTTTTGAAGCCTGAGTTTGGAATTTCTGGAGAAGAAGGCCATGAATGTTTAATATCACAAGTGTTGATACACTTTTAGAATTTTCCTACATTTGATCCTCCTCTAGGATTCATTTTCTAGTTCATTGCATATAATTGGGTGCTTTGGAAGAACTCTGAGTGCATATATTTGAGGCGTACCAGTATTGTCATAATGACACGTGACATTTGCATTTATTGCCTTGATGAATGACAGCTCTTTCAACCTCATTCACTTTGATGTGAAGGACATCTCTGTTTGAGTTCAGACCCATTGGGTTTATTCGTATGTGGTCAGATGTCTATTTAGGCAATTTACCGTGAGTTTTGTAAATAACCCAGGTAGTATCATAAGGCTGACCCTATATAAAGCATGTTGGGGGGGGGATCTTCTCGCTGGTTTTTTTGTTATTAATTGTAGTTTTTAATTTTGGGTTGCTGCTTCTATGTTAATGTGGCCTGAATTAGATTTATAGATGAAAATTCATTGATCAGTATCTGTAGTTTTATGCTTTATCAACTTATGTTGAATGCAAAGGACAAAAACAATAATTATATGAAATCAATTACTTGTGTGTTTGAATGCTTCAAATGTTATCATATATTTGTTATCGTCACTACTCTTTTCCGTCTAGGCTAGGGAACATAAAATGACTACGAATTATGAAAATGGCTGACTTTGAATCATAGGCTGTGATTGGACATTGTGTTCCTTATTGATGTGTGGCTGTAAATGATACACAGATTTTGCTGGAGTTGCAAGTTTATGGGTTGTCAGATTCAATGAAAAGAAGGGAAGGAAGAAAAGATGATATAGCCAGTTTCTCTGGGGGAACTTCACTGAAGATGAATGGAAGTGCCAGCAGTATGAATTCTAATCAC
Source organism: Inga laurina (assembly GCA_963855925.1). Classification (NCBI taxonomy): domain Eukaryota; kingdom Viridiplantae; phylum Streptophyta; class Magnoliopsida; order Fabales; family Fabaceae; genus Inga; species Inga laurina. Next base: position 62,788,158 of record OY979707.1, on the reverse strand, counting down.
ACTCATGCCAATTCTTGGACCTTCTCTTCAAGCCCTAGTGAAGCTGGTTCCTTGGGATTGACCGGGTTACAAAACCTAGGAAATACATGCTTCATGAATAGTGCACTCCAGTGCTTGGCGCACACACCAAAGATTGTTGATTATTTTCTTGGAGATTATGGTAGAGAAATAAATCATGATAATCCATTGGGAATGGATGTATGTCTAGTGCGATAATTTTAGATTGATATTTTTGAGTACTTCTATCGTGTTTACCTTTTTTTATTCATTTCTTGGTATATTTTGTCTTTTCCAGGGTGAGATAGCTTTGGCTTTTGGAGATTTAATAAGGAAGTTATGGGCTCCTGGAGCAAGTCCAGTGGCACCAAGAATGTTCAAATCAAAGCTTGCTCGATTTGCACCTCAGTTTAGTGGATTCAATCAACATGATTCCCAGGTCAGTGCATCTAGTTCTTTCTTTCATTCTTTCTTAGGGATTTAACTTTGGGTGTATGTATTATGTAACCTTCCATTGTTATGATCTTTTGTCCTACAGGAGCTTTTGGCTTTTTTATTGGATGGGCTCCATGAAGATCTGAATCGTGTTAAATGCAAGCCTTATGTAGAAGTAAAGGATGGAGATAATCGACCAGATGAAGAGGTAGCTGATGAATATTGGCACAATCATTTGGCGCGCAATGATTCTATCATTGTTGATGTGTGCCAAGTATGTTCCCATCTCATTCTACGCAATTGCATTATTTTTTTACCACATCAAGGATTCGCTGAGAAATGTTTCAAGTCGAAATTACTTTAAATAGTTTAACTCTGGTGTCTGCAATTGGCTATAAGTAATTATGAGGTCTTTATTCCTATCATGTTAAATTTTTAGTTTCCCATGAGACATTATAGGATGGTTATTCACTACGATATTTGTAACTCATCTCAATTATATGATTTAAATGTCATATTTACTTTGGAAAATGTACATTAACTTGCACTAAAACTTCCTTAAAGAGATCAAAATTCTTGGTAATTCTTCCACCACTGCTGTTCATACTCTGCTTTCCCTTTGTTTTCTTAATTGAAAGGGATCTGAAAGTAAGGTTTCATGTGGTCCAAGGTGGTGAGAAGGTATAATGGAATGAAAAAGGTGAAAAAAATGGAGAAAAAAATGACACTCATGCCCCTGCTTTTGAAAAGATAATAAAAGGAAATCTACTGTTGAGTAATAATAAGAGAGATGGATTATAATCCCCCTGCCCCATTCATCTCTCTCCCTCCAACCAAACATGCCCAGAGAAAGATAAAAAAACTTAGTAAATTGAGCCCAAAATCGAAATTTGGCGTCTACTTACTGTTATTCTAATAAATCAAATTGAAATTTGTTCTCTTCTTTTTTGTTCAGGAGAACTAGTCTATTTGCTCCATTCTTCCTAATGGCTGCTTTGCTTACCATTTTACCTGACGAAATGCATTATTCATTCAGGGCCAATATAAATCAACATTAGTTTGCCCTGCATGTAGAAAGGTCTCTGTCACATTTGATCCATTCATGTACTTATCATTACCTCTACCGTCAACAACTATGCGGACTATGACTTTAACTGTTATGAGCACTGAAGGAAATACTCAATTATCAACATATACTGTTTCTGTCCCCAAAAATGGGAGATTTGAAGATCTGATTAGAGCTTTAAGCATTGCTTGTTCTTTGGGCCCTGATGAGACCATATTAGTAGCTGAGGTATATTGTTTCAGCTTTGAATTCTTTTCCTTCTTCTTTATTGAGTTTTCTTTATGGATGTAGAGTATAGACCAATGCTGTGCAAATACTGTGTATCTGAAACTAGGGTTTTGTTACAGATATACAACAACCGCATCATACGTTTTCTTGAAGAACCAGCTGATTTGTTATCATTAATCAGAGATGAGGACCGACTTGTTGCTTACCGATATATAAAGGATGCCAGGAATGACCCTTTGGTTGTCTTTGTAAATCAGCGGTTGGAAGAGTGAGTCAATATTTATATTAATATTGGTGATCTTGAAGTTGCTTTTCTTGTCTTATACAATTAGACTCTTAGGATGTTATTTCTCTTGTGCTAGTCTGTATCAAACCCTCTTTAACCAGTGGTTATTTAAAATAATTGGAATAGCGCATCAATCTTCTGAAAAACCAGACCAGCTGACCTTTCAAAAGAAACAATTGGAAACATGTATAAATGCAGCATTCCAAATAATGATGAGCCATTGATGTGGATCATAGAGATGGTGGAATTATTTGATTAAGACACATTGCCAAGATAGTTGTCAACCTGATTGCTTTTTATTATGTCTACTGATCGACAAGCTTTGCCATTAAGGTGCCTGATACTAACAATAATTATTTCAAGGCAGTTAAGTTTCCTGAAAAAGTGAACCAATCTCACCCAACACAAATGCTAGTTTATATGAGCACTTGTCATTTATTGCGTTTCTCAGAGGGTGGGGTTTGTATTTCTCCATGATCTCCTGTGATAACTGAGTTTATTGTTATATAGTCTTAGTTAATGCATTAAACAGAATTTCTAATTTGTTATTTCATTCCACATTGATGGTTAATGTGTATAAATGAGCATGTCTGTAAATTTCTTATTAGCTTAGCAAGCATTCGTTTATAATGTTTATTTAACTTTGTAAGGCCCTAATGTGCATTTTCTTTATACTCGGGTTGTCTAATCACTGTTCCATCTCTATGACTTGTCAATCACTGTATCTTTTCTTAGAAATTTTTTTATTGGAATGATGATTTTATAGGATTTGACTACTGTGAAGACCTTCAGTTTTCCATCTTATTTGTCCTCTCAAATATAAAAGTTTTATCTAATTTCCTCAAGTTTTCATGAGAAATTGTGGTTCTAAGTTGGTAGCAAATTTGATGGCTTAAACAAGAGATTTTTAAGAAGAATTAAAGTATATGCAGTCATTTGCAGGCTGAAGTGCTTCAAACTTTGCCTTCTTATAATCAATAGAACAAGTGATTTTATTTTTGAACGCTGCCAACATTATATGAGATTTTATTTTCCGTTGGTAATGCCTAATCCTTTTACCTTAACCTCCTTCAACTTAAGGCATGGAGGCAAGGAGTCAGGAGAGTGGATGAAATGGATGGCCTAGACCTTCCTATTGTTAACTTGTATTAACAAAATTGCAAATAACTTTCCCTTCTACCAACGGGTTTGGGGCTAGTCTCTCACACGTGGCAAATCAAATCCCCGCTGGGAGATGTGCCCATATTTAATGCTCGACACTGTCTCAAACGGAATTATCTCTAATAAGAGGATACCTGTACTTATTGAAAAAATAACTTTTCCTTCTTATTTCTTCTGTTTTACATTTAAATGTGCATTTGACTATATTGCAAAGTGCAGTCACAATGTTTGGCATTCATTAATCACCACTGAAATCTTACAAGCCTTTAAAGAGACATGGTTAACATACGCATGCATTCTTTAAGGCTTTTCTCTCACCTGTCGTTTCCTGGGCTTAGTATAAATTCACTGTTTAACAATATTTTCAGGCAGTATATCCATGGGAAATTGGCTTCAAATTGGAAGGCGTTTGGAATTCCTCTTGTAGCCAGGTTTTGCAATATCACGACTGGATCTGATCTCTCCAATTTGTATCTAAAGCTGCTCAATTCATTTCTATTATCAACTGATGATGCGTTAGGAGGCTCTGACACCTCTAAGATAACTGAAGAGGCTGCCGGAATAGAGGGGGTAGGTCCAAGTGAAAATGATTCGGATTCTTCTTCTGATGGAGGAATGGAGTTTTACCATACAGATGAAAAGGGGGTTGTTAAAGGCTCCAAGATTTTAATGGATGAGCCATTCCCAATGAAAGAGGAGTTAAGGCAGTTGAATGTGATTGTATGTTGGTCAGATAAACAGATTCAACAATATGACACACGACATTTTAGTTCATTGCCTGAGGTTTTCAAGCCTGGTTTTTTGGCAAAGAGGCCTCAAGAGTCAGTTTCTTTGTACAAATGCCTTGAAGCATTCTTGCGAGAGGAACCACTTGGACCTGAAGATATGTGGTTAGTGAACCTTAAACCTTGAGCTGCATGTTGTTACTCTGTTATGTCTGGAAGAGGCAAAAGTTAGCTTTTTCTCAAGTGATGATTGGATACGTGTATTAAATCCAAAATTTTTACACTATTTCTATTCCATGACGTTCTGATTACTTTTTAGTACCCATTAAAAACTGATAGGCAGCAGTTACTTAGTGTGGATTTCTGTATGCAATTAAAAAAAATCATAGATTAATCTTTTTTCCCAGCACTTATAGTTAATAAAAGGTTATATTGTTTCTATGTTGCAATAGCATCTTATGAAACAGCATTTGCCAGCCGCAAATATGTGTAATGTTTTATACTACGACTTTTGGTCATCTGTTGTTTCTTCTGTATATGAACTTCACATACACTTAGGACAAACCCCTTTTTAAGATAACCTCCATGTCTTCCAATTTGAATGATTATCAAATTTGTTCTGTCTAGAGCATAATACCTATTGTGAACCAGTCTAACAGTATTAATAAGGTTTGGTTTTCTGCATTGTTAGGTTCTGCCCTGACTGTAAAGTGCATCATCAAGCTAGCAAGAAGCTAGATCTTTGGAGACTTCCTGAGATTTTGGTTATTCATCTTAAAAGGTTTCAATATAGTCGCTTTATGAAGAACAAGCTGGATACATATGTTGACTTCCCCATCGATGATCTTGATTTGTCAGCTTATATCACTCATGGGCATGACAAGACCTCTAACCGTTACATGCTTTATGCAATCAGTAACCATTATGGAAGCATGGGAGGTGGTCACTATACAGCATTTGTTCATGTAAGTTCTTGTTATTCTTTTCTAGTACTTTTTTTCCTTGCCAGATAAAATTTTTACCGATAGATCAACGTGAAGCGTGCAAAATATAATCAAATTGTTCAAGAACTCCTGGAAAATCCAGAGTATTACCTCCGTGAGAGTTATCCTGAATATGTTTAATGTAAATACTTCTAAACTGTTGGCAATATTTTTAATGGTGGACAACAAATTGACTTTTTGAGATAGTGGCTTATTATATGCCATCTGAAAACTTCACTTTATTTGGTTGGCATTACTATTATCGTTGTCATACTGTGGAAGGGGTTTTTTCGATGTAGATTGCTACACATTATGCCATGTACAACTGTAATTTTCTTACTTTTTTTATTCTGCTTTTCATGTAGCACGGTGGTGATCGATGGTATGACTTTGATGATAGCCATGTTTACCCCATCAACCAAGAGAAGATAAAGTCTTCAGCTGCTTATGTTCTTTTCTACAGAAGAGTTTTAGACGCATAACATAATGGTAGAGTAGCGAATGATATGAACAACTTACTGATGGTAGAGTAGCGAATGATATGAACAACTTACTGAAGCTAGATACTATTCATTAACATTATTGCCACCGTAGTCTTACAAGTATACCTGACAAGTTAGCATTCTTTTGTCTTGCATATTTTTTCAAGGTTTTAGACTAGTTGAGATTATGGCCGGGTAGAATTATTGGAGGGGATACTGTAAAACTTAGTGGGGTTCTGAGGAAGAGTGTAACATAGTCACAACTAAGATGCCCACAGGCTGGAAGAGGGTTTTACTAACTTCTACAATTTAGGTTTTCTTGAATAACATTTTTTTTAGAGGCATGTGAACCGAGATTTTGAATTGTGTCATGGAATGTCAATCTATTATCGTTTGTCATTTGTGTTCGTCAAAATTACCCTGTTGTCATTACCATTGGACTTGGCTACTGTCCTGTGCAATCATTGTGTTACTCTTTCAAGTAAGAGCTCATGGTTTGTAGGATATTCTGCGTATATATTGATCCATTTACAGTGGAAGTTAAACTCAAGCACGATATTCTTTTTACTCAACGAGAACATTTTCTTTTAATTTTCAATGTCCACTTTACATTCTCCAGCAACAAGCAGTGGGCAGAAAAATTCATATTTGTGATAGTGGCAGAAGAGATATATGGAAGAACAACTCGTGAAAACTAGCTTCTGGATTTCCTGGAAAATTTCGTAGGCTTGTTTACCCCGTTATTGAATAATACTTCATTCAACAAAGAAACGCATTTTAATTAGTTTGCAAAAAGGGGGAATCGAAATATCTGATGTACTTGAGATATTTTTTTGTTGCCACATGGGGATGAATAATTACCCGAAGTGACAGGGTCCTACCATAAATAGAGTTGGTTGTTGTAGCTCAAGAAAAGTCTGCCATCGCAGAAAGATCAGAGGCCAAGCCATGAAATTGATGGAGACCAGAGTGAGTGAATTCGAAACTTCAATTCAATGTTACTACTGAGAGTATATTTCCTGGCAATTCTTTGTTTTTTTTATTATTATTTACAAAAAAGAAAAGAACAAGCGAGGAAGAAAAGTAACAGAGAATTGCACAGCTTGTTGTCTATACAGCAGCAGTGGATCTATGGAGAAGTGGGTGGCATGTTATCCCTCAGCAGAATGGACCACCTCACCTTGGTTTCCATATTGGTCTTAAGTGGTGGCTAACCCCTCTTTGATTATTGTAGCACTATGGTACTTAGACCTGTCTTAATCAACTATTGGACCACTCTTTTTCGACCCTCTTTCACTTTCTACTCACAATTCTGTGGTTCCTACTTCCTACAATGGCCCATCGGAGCTCCATTTACCCACCCGCTTTGAAAATGGTCTCAGAAATTCATCAACATCACCATCATTTCAAAGAAGATCCGTTGGATCAACGTGTTCTCTTTGATCATTCAAGTGCATGGCTTAAAGATTAGGCTTTGATGATTCTTATCTGTTTATTATCCATAAAAACCATAAAGAAGCCACAAAACTGGTAGAGAAACATGAAATCATGTCTAGAAACTTAAAGATAGTTCACATTCCACTAAAAGATGACTAAACTGATTTTGCCCTTTGCAAATAGAAATGGAACCCAGTTATTCTTTCTTATTTTTTTCAACACAACAACACGTCTTTCATATTTGTGTCCATTTCAGTTGCAAGTAATATTTTGATTATTTTTTTAAAAAAAATGTTTACAAATTTACTCGGTAAGATAGTAATAGGAAATATCACGAAAAAATAAAACAGAGAGTGAGAGACAGAGAAGGCGGGGTCAGAGGAAAAGGAAATCTTACAACTGGTTGTATCAATTAATAATCGTACCATCAAGCATTTATTAGGCTTCACAGATTTCAACTAGGAGAGTTCAAATCCCGGGATGAAACCGGGATCACCCATTCTCTATTTCCGTCTCGGGGGTGGTTGGGATTGGGATGTCATTTTTAGTCCTGGTCTCGGTCCCGGGACAACCGGGATCAGGAATTCCCGGTTTTAATAATATAATTATATTAGTTAAATTTTTTATAATCTAGTGTTTAAAGTAATTATTTAACACCTAATAAGATCATAAAAATCACATAAATTGAGCTAGAATTGAAGAATAACATATTATTATTAATATTATTATCACATTCATCATTTTTGTTATTATCTTTATACATTATATAGTTAGGATTTGTATCACGATATATACGATTTAACTCTAACTAAATATGTGATATACATTTTATCAAATGATAACTTAATTTATAGGGTAAAAAATACACTAAATATGTGGTAAAAAAAATTAAAAAAAAAAAACTGGACTAGGAATTCCCGGGATCACAAGGTGTGATCCCGGCCCCGGTCCCGGCCGGGAAGGGAAATTCCCGGGATAAAATGTCCGGGACTGGGCTGGGATAACCGGGACCAGGATACTTTGAACATCCCTAATTTCAACATTATTTTGAAGAAAATTGTTTGTGTTTGATGATTCTGATAGAGCTCTGAGCTTACTATACCCCAGCATGAATGGAAATGCATAAACTTATTATAAAGCTAATCGCATTTTAGTTATCCCAAACCATATGTCTAAGATAGCTGTAAAATGAATAAAGTCATTTGTGTACATTTTGTATATTAGTTAAATATAGGATAGAAATATGTAATTACAAGAATATCCTAACTAGGGACAATCTGAGCCTATATATATCAAGGTAATTAAACCCGGAACGGTTAGTGAACCGGTCAGAGTACTGGGTCAAGGGTCAGTGGGTCAGACCGGAGTCAAACCGGAGCTAAATCGATGAGAAATGGAATATTTTAGGCTTATAGTATGAAATTGTAAAGAAAAAATTTTAAGAAAAATTAAAAAATTTGACCTGGACCGGGTCACCAAACCGGACCGGTTTAGAGGCCAGGTCGCCGGTTTTCGGTCCGATTAAGCCGATCCGATCCGAGTTAGATAACCCTAATATATATACATATGGGCAGTGATATGTAATGTAATGTGTTTTCAATCAAGTTAATAAAAATTATTGATTCCTCAGTCAGATTTGGGCCTGTTTTAATATGGCATCAGAGCCCACAGGTTTAAAGAAAAATCTGATCAGAATATGAGACCTGACCCAGTCAAACTACACCGATTATAGTGTGAATCTTCTTTTGTCTCCTTCCTCATTTCTGAACCAAAGTTAGGGCACGAAAACCCGATTTCACCACGAAGAAAGATGCTGATTCTCGTCACTGTTAGATTCTTGAGCCATCAACGGATTTCAAGTGGAGTCCAAAATTGATCATCAGGCCGTGATTCTTCCAGGTTTAGCACCGAGGATCGAGATTCTTGTAGACCTCTAGACCGAGTTAGCGTCGAGGATCAAGATTCTTGCAGACCTCAAGACCAACAAAAGATCATATCAATGCGCATTCTCGGGTGTTGATCGGAGTTTTGGAAACCACAGCACCGAAAGAAGACACGACCGGGCAAGTTCTTGATAATCGAAATTTTCTGGTACACTTTTCGGTTAATTCTGTCTTGCTCGCGAATTCAAGTCGATCAGCGGTTTCAAGTGAATATTTCGGTTTCAAAGAGCAATTCTTGAATTTCCATAGACTCTTTTCTTGTTTCCTGAGTTTTTGCATTGATACACGTTTGACTTTGAAGAATTTTTCCTGATTTCTGCATATTCTATGATTATGTGTTTGCCACTACGTGCGAAGTGTTTGGTTTGATTCTGGAATCTCCTATTCTTCTTCTTATTACTAAGACTACGTTGAGCTTTGGCATTGTGGTTTTTTGAGTTGAACAAGAATTTCTACATATTGTCTTTGAAACAAAATGGCAGAGTCGACCGAAGCAAAATCCACCACTGTAGATTTTCAGCACCCACTGTACATACATCCTACAGACACCCTTACTGTTACTCTGGTGTCACAAGTTTTAACTAGAAGCCAGAATTATGCCATCTGGAGCAGATCAATGAAGCTGGCTCTTCATGGTAAAAACAAGCTAGGCTTTGTTGATGGGACTTGCGTTCGTGAAGACCAAGAACCTTCTCATAGGAGTAAGTGGGACCGGTGCAATTCAATCGTATTATCCTGGCTAATCAACTCTGTGGATAAAGACATTGCAAGTGGAATGGTATTTTCACAAAATGCACATCTGGTATGGGTGGATTTAAAGAAGAGGTTTGATATAGTAGAATTGGCAAAGATATTTGTCCTTTATCGCTCCATTAGTTCTCTGAGTCAAGGTTCTCTTTCAGTCTCTGCATATTATACAAAATTGAAGGAACTGTGAGATGAACATGCAACCCTTGTTCCTATTCCAAGCTGCCAGTGTCGTTCTTCTCAGGATTACTCCAAAATAATTCGGGAGCAGAGACTGTTTCAGTTCCTAATGGGCCTTAATGAGGGATTTCATCATGTTCGTAGCCAAATCCTTCTCATGATAATACTTATCAGCAATTGATAAAGAAATTGAACCTAATACCTATGAGCAGGCCTCCAAAGACCCTAGATGGGTCAAAGCAATGCATAATGAAATTAAGGCCTTGGAGACTAATAACACATGGAAAATAGTTAAGCTTCTAAAAGGTAAGAAATCAATTGATTGTAAATGGGTGTTTAAGACTAAGTATAAATCTGATGGTACATTGGATAAACTTAAAGTTAGATTGGTGGCAAAAGGATACAATCAAAAGGAAGGTATTAGAACTATTTTGAAATTAGCTACTGTCTATAATTGGTCTTTGCACCAAATGGATGTAGAAAATTCGTTCTTGCAGGGAGATTTGCATGAGGGAGTCTATATGACTATACCTCAAGGTCTTGAGGTTAAGGGAGACCACTACAAGGTATGTAAACTTGAAAAATCATTGTATAGCTTGAAGCAAGCTTCAAGACAATGGAATGAGAAACTAACTCAGTCCTTAATTAAAGGAGGTTTTAAGCAAAGTAAACATGATTATGCTCTTTTCCAAAAACAAAATAATGGTTCTATAGTGTTGGTGCTTGCCTATGTTGATGATTACGGGAAATAGTGTTGAGGCAATAAACAATTTAAAGAAGTTTCTTCATAGTGAATTTAGAATAAAAGACCTTGGAACATTAAAGTACTTTCTTGGCTTAGAAATTTTGAGATCCAAGTATGAGATTCTTCTTAATCAAAGAAAATATGCAAGTGAATTGATTGATGAAACAGATTTAGAAGAAGATGAAATTGCAATCACACCTATAGAACAAAACCTGAAGCTCACAGCTGCTGAAACGAAGACAAATCACTACATACAGCATCCTGGAATCTACCGAAGGCTAGTTGGTAAGTTACTCTACTTAACCTTAACCAGACTTGACATTTCATTTACTGTGCAGGTGCTGTCCCAGTTCATGCAAGAGCCTAAGGAGTTCCATATGAAGGCTGCATTGAGACTGGTAAGGTATCTCCAAGATAATCCAAGCCGAGGAATATACATTTCTACAGAAACTTCCTTAAGTGTTGAGTGTTTTTGTGACTCGGACCATAGAGCATGTCCTGATTCGACAAAGTCTGTTAATGGCTTCTTGGTAAGGCTGGGAGGATCATTAATTTGTTGGAAATCTAAGACGCAGACTGTTGTTTCCATATCATCTGTAGAGGCAAAATATAGAGCGCTAAGAATGGAAGTAGCTGAGTTAACTTGGATTGTAGAACTATTAAAAAAACTACATGTTCAAAATGTAGAGCCTGTGAGAGTACATTGTGATAGTAGATCAGCTATTCACATTGCAACAAACCCTATTTTTCATGAGAGAACCAAACACATCAAGATAGACAATCACTTTGTGAGGCAAAAGTTGGTGGAAGGCATGATAGAGTTCCGGCACGTTCGCTCAGAAGAACAACTTGGTGACATTTTAACAAAAGCACTTGGAAGGTCACAACATGATTACATTTTGAGCAAGATGGGAACTTGTGAATATAAAGTCCCCAACTTGAGGGGAGTATAAAATGAATAAAGTCATTTGTGTACATTTTGTATATTAGTTAAATATAGGATAGAAATATGTAATCACAAGAATGTTCTCACTAGGGACAATTTGAACCTATATATATACACACATATGGGCAGTGATATGTAATATAATGTGTTTTCAATCAGGTTAATATAAATTATTGATTCCTCAGTTAGATTTGGGCCTATTTTAATAATAGCATAAAAGCTATAAATATCCAAATCTCTCGTCCTGTCTTCTTTTCCTTTTTTCTTTGGGTGGTCCTTGTTCAACTTTGTAGAAAAGAAGAAAATATCTGCAACCATACAATTATCAACATGTGTTTAGTACGAGACTAACATGTCTTGTTTTCCAAAATCTATCAACAGGCTTGTGGTCGTTCCGTTACTGTTACACACACACAGATATATATTATTTTCCTCAGTTTGAAGGTGTTATATGAAATTGTTATTTTTTAGTGTTTAGCAATCGTATAAAGTATTAACTTTTTTCCCTACACCAACGTAACGGAACCATTGTGTTATACGCTCCACCAAACTGACACTTCAAGGACCAAAGAGGGAGCTTCATTCTCCAATTTATATATGACTGTTTGTCAGCTTTTATTATATTCTCAAATCTTTGTCTGTTTAACAGAAAAGATTCTTTTATCCATTTTTCCGTACAATCAAATTATCTTCAGTAACTCAATCACATTTCATAGCCGATACTAATTTTTTAGGGGGGGGGGGGGGGTGACAACTAATACACACACACACACACATATATATATATGCCAATGACAGCTAATACATATTTAGAACCATAGAGTTCATGACTTGATCTACATGTATCTAGCTTACTCGATCTGTATTTATTTTTTCATAGCAAAAGAAAGTAATTTATGTGGAGAATAAGAACAACCAAGGGGTTATATGATAATAATAATTAAATTGGTGTGTGGGAAGAGCGCACAAGCAAGTGACATGACAGTGCCAATGTCTTTAGAGACATCCATTTATTATTGCTATTTTTTTTTGTCTAAATATAAGATTTAATTAATTTTTTTTAAGAAATTGAAAAAATTAAATAAATTATTTAATCATATCATATATTGTGTATAATTAAATTATATATCAATTTATAAATCAGATAAATTAATTTTTAAAAAAATGATAAATATGAATACTTTAAAATAATTAAAATAATTTTTTTAATATAAAAAAATTAACTAAATCTTAAATATAAGAGAAAAAAGGCAGCACTGTTTCATGTTACAAAAAAAAAAAAGACGAAGCAGCCAACTCACTCTTTTTTTTTGCCAGTCAAAGCTAACTCACTCGTATATACGCCATATATATATATAATTATATACACACACTAATAGACATACCCTCTCTCTCTGGGCAAAAAAAAAAAAGACATACCCTCTCTCTCTCTCTATATATATATAAAAGGTTCCGACCAGACCCACTTGGTGAACAGTGCACACATGGACCCGAATTCCCATACCAACTCTCTTTGATTTGACGTTTCAGATTCTCTACTTTTCAGTTTTAACCTCTTCCCATCAGACAAAACCCTCCCTTCCTCCTTTTGACCAAAAAAAAAAAAAACCCTCCCTCCCTCCCTCTATTATTGATTTATTGTCATATATTTATTTCCTTAATATTTGTATTTCAAATCATTTCGTTGTCACTTTTCATCCTCGCTCCTTTCAAACTAATTAATTTCCCAATTTTTATTTAGAATTTTCATTTTTTATAACTAACTGAACTCTGTGCAGGTTCAAATTATCTTTTGAAAAATAATTTTTACAATTTATGAGGTAAGTATGTGAAAGGAGTTTTGTCTAAATTTATAAAAAAAAAAAAAACTTTTAAAACCACGGTTTGAGGTTTATCCAAATACACATAGGTAACTGAGCATCAAACAACATATATAAACACAAACATATAAATTATATCTATGATAAGCTGCATTATTCAAAAAAGATAAACCGTACAATCTATCGTAAATTTTATATGACATATTAAAATACACCTGTTATGTAAAATAAATAAATTCACAATCATGTTCACTGTGTAATTAGCTTTTTAAAGTTTTAAATAGGGAGAATATATAAATCCAGCTAAAATATCAAAATTTAAATTTAGGTCTCTACATGTAAAAAGTTCTTAATCAGACCAAGAGGCCTAATTAGGGGTTTATAAATATTGTTAAATGATCACATTGCCCCCTCAATCATCTCTTCTTTCCCAAAAAATCTCTGTCTACTAATTCAATTCTCTCTCTACTCTCTTCTTTTCTGTTATATTAGTATATTAATTCAAAACCAACAAAATTTACTCCATGATTTAATATGTAATTCAAAAATAAAAGAGGCACATCAATGTTTATTAATTTCCTTTAGAAAAACGGACAACTGATTTCTTTCCCAAATCACCCATTATATTCTTCTATTTACATAATATATTGGTTAGACAAAAATATTTGTTGCAATTATATAGGATACATACTAATTTGAAAATATAATTTTATAACGTAAATAGTACAGTTTTTTTTTAAAAAAATTATATTGAACATATAGGTTTATACTTATATTTATATAATAACTTTGTTGGACAAAAACATTTGTTGCAATTATATAGGATATATACAAATTTAAATAATTTTATTTTGACAAATAGTAGAGTTTTTTTTAAAAAAAATATTATATATATAGATAAATATTTATTTGTTTTATTAAAAAAAAAATCATAAAGAAAACTACCTATTTTTTTAATCAAACAAACAAACTAATTAAAAGTAAAGAGAAAATATTAATTAAATACCATTTCAATAATAAAAAATGGATTGCATCTAGCTACCTTCAATTTTCCTTTTCAATTATAAGAGGGTGTTCTAGTCTTATAATAACATTCAAAAAATTTTAATTAAACATCTTAACCTCATTAATAATTTATTAAAAATGTAGGTCTGAATTTAAATATTAATATTTCAATTAAATTTATATAGGGTTGTCCTTTTAAATATTGTATACCGTATGAAATTTGAAAAATTAAGTCACATCATAAAAGTTTTAATTTTGCGCGCACGCGCGCGTGGGGAAATCTTCAATCTGTGGAGGTGGGAGCTCTCATGCATGTCACTGTTCAATTCTGAGGGGATTGTGTATTTTCTAATGATATAAACGTACTTATTTATATTACATTACATTATATTATTATTTGTTCTTTTTTGGTTATGTTTGTCTGAAATGAATTAAACGCAGAGATCATTAGGCTTTGACCATAATGGAAAGAACCACTGTGTCAAGTAGTATACGTCAAGTCACCATTACTGTAGCAGCATGTTGTAATAGTATTTCACTGTTTCTAACGCATTACCTTTCATTCTTGCAATATAATAGACAACGACGTTGATGGCTCCGCATGAATTGACTGAGGTATTGAGAGTAAGGTCAGTGGCTTAAATTGGGGTTAAACTAAAATTAAACCGGATTAAATCAGTAAAAAATTAAAGATTTTATGTTTATTAATATGAAATTATAAATATTTTTTTTTAAAAAAAAATAATGACTCGGACCGGATGCCGAACCGGACTGGTTTACTGGCAGGTTCATCAGTTTCCGGGCTGGACCTGTCAGTCTAGTCCAGTTCAGTTTCATGAATAATGATAAACAAACACCATATATATATGAAATATCCAACATAATTTACCCAATTGAATTTTATAATAAATAAAATATCTTTCTTAAGCTGTGCGTATAGATTATCCAACTAAATATGAATTAGCACTTTGTTGACGACAAAAATGCCACCCAGGCCATGATTTGTGAACCTATTATGGGATGAATGTACTAAGATTGATGTCCGTTACGTTAATTGTCTCTTTTTCTGAAGACTTTGTTTCATTGACGAAAGTCAGTATATCATAATTGAGCAATCAATTTCTGTAATAGCCCCATTAATTAATTGCATTTCGTGGGCTAATAAGTAGTGACTCTTCAAAATACGATCTTATGTTATTCCGATAACACTAAATAACTAGAGAGTAAAATTCAGAGAATAGGCGGGCAAGTACTCCATTACTCAGACACAGAGGAATATTTAAAACACACACACATAAATATATAACTAACGACCAGATATAAATGGGTCTTTCCGTTGTTCCTGTTGCTGCTTATATTTATTTAGGAATCGTTATTTTATGTGACAGAAATTATCTATCTTTGACTAATGTCATGATGCAGGTAACAGGAAAACAAGCAGAGATCCAACAGCATTATTATTGAAAGGAAATATATATACTGCAATATGTTTATTTCGTTGCACTTTTTTTGTCTTTCTTTGTTTCTTTACCTTGCTGCGTGCGTAGCTGCTTTGCTTTTATGAAACCGTCACCTGGGTTTTTTATGATTTCAACAAGTCTTGATTAGGAAAATTAGGGTTTCCTCAACTTTTATCTCATTCCTGATCTCTTATGATTTTTTTTCTTGGAAGAATAAAAGAAAATGTGACTGTGTCAGGTCAAGACATGCATGCAAAACCTGCATTACATGTTCCTTTAATAAGTGCCTGTACTGCATTAACTGAACCAAGCGGTCCAGCATGATAAAGAGAAAATAATCAATCAATTAAAGAACCAAAGAAAGAAGGTAAAAAAATATAAAAGAATCATATATATACAGCAGGCCAGCTAATTTTTTTATTTAAATTAGAGCTACAAGCACTAATTGTCTAATATTACTTAGGTCGGATCAAACATGCAATCTCCTACTTACAAAAAACCTTTCATACTATTAGGTTACAAAACCATTAACTCACAAGCCAACTCTGTTCATAATTTATCTTCTCTCTTCCTTTCATTCTTCTATTTTACTATATTTTGTTTTGTGGGGTTGCAGAATCATTATTGTTCAAATAAACCCAGTGCACAAAACTCCAAGGCAAAGGTAGAAAGTGGAATATGAAATGGTTAAAAAACACTGTCCCAGTGCAGGTTAGTTGAAGCACCGTAAAGGACTCAAATGGTGACTGAACCAGCAATGAAAAGCACTATTCATGTGGTCCTATCTATATATATATAGAGAATGAGACTACTGATATATATGTGTTACCCAATCCCTTATTTTTTGCAATTATTATAGAAAGAATAAAATGAATAGGCAAGAAAATTCAAAGCTGCCAGCATGACAATATAATTAGCGCAAAAGAGATAAGAATACTTGAAAGCTTCTTAATTTATGACCGAAATGGAACATCATATTAGAAGCAACGTATGGTTTACTTAACTGCTTCAATATTTATAATAATAAATGCAATCATAAATATAGCAATCATATCCATTCCATAATATAACAAACCACTAGAAATTAAAAAGGGCAATACATGATTTAACTAATACTGTTATAATTATTATAGTTATAACACGTGAGGCTGAGGTTTTTTATCAGAAGATCAGTCTCCCCCCCCCCCCAATATCCAGTTGGGTGTATGAGTGAGAAATTTGATCAGATCAACCTCACTTTTTTTTTCTTTTACACAGATTTAGGTCAATCATAGAGAAACTAGCAGAGACTCACGGCCTTCTATTTATATATCTCAGTAGAATCCATTAGACTTTTGAGTTCCCTCCTCCTGGTCCAACTTGGCTTGCTTGTTCCCATCCAGCTTTAGTCCAAAGTGAATGTGAGGGAAATGTGCCCACTGCAACCAGAAAAAGTGGAATATATAGTAGTATGGGTTATTCAAATTCGGAGAAAATCAAAATATATAGGAAACATAGGATTATATTTTTGCTATAATGAACTGATTATTCATACAGCACCAGTTGAAAATAGCTATGTGTGTATCTCGCCTTAAGTGCAAGCAATAATACTCTCGATTGTCCTTAATAATATATATATATATATATATTTATAGATTTATTTGGGTTGTTGATCTCTGTCCTAAATATAATACATATATTTGTACCAAAAAAATATAAGACATGGTTTTTATATTTGTCAATCTTGTCCTAATTTACCCTTATTGATACTCTCTCAATAATAATCAAGGAAGAGAAAGAATGACAGAATTAAAGAAAATAACTAGGGTATTTTAGAAAATGCATGTTATAGTAAGTAACTTAACCAGCTTTATCAATTTAATCAAATTAGATAAATAAACCTTATATTAAAGATACGAAGGAGTAATAGTTTCAGTGAATCTTGGAATGTGTGTGGGTTCATGTGTATAATAATGGGTGCACCAAACTACGTACTATGATGGTTAAGAGCACGTTATTATACAGTACATGAACTATATGTATATAGTCTTCCCCGTCTCTTTCTCTTATTTTTTCATGCTAACTAAGCATGGTATATGACGGGACGTCACTGAACGGGAAGATTCTAAAAAAGATGATTTTATGTGTGAAATTTAATATATTGTTCTCAGCATAAGAACATGGGAGAGATTGGGGACTATATATCAGAAAATAATATTTAGAGTATGTGTGTGTACACTAGAGAAATAATTAATAATGATACATCCTAAAGAACTATGCAGTGACTCGTTAAAAAAATATCAGGTAAGTGTTGAGAACTATAAATAGCAGTCTGCAATATGTTCATTGTGTAATAATGAGTATAGATTTTAGTTTGAGATCGTCCTATTGTAACATTACAGAAGATTAAAGAAACTCCTTCAGTTAACACGACATTTATAT
The DNA here is from genome assembly GCA_963855925.1 of Inga laurina. Lineage (NCBI taxonomy): Eukaryota > Viridiplantae > Streptophyta > Magnoliopsida > Fabales > Fabaceae > Inga > Inga laurina. Next base: position 62,770,091 of record OY979707.1, on the reverse strand, counting down.
GATGAACACGCCTAAAACTTTGGCAATCTTGTTACCCTTGTCCTATTAATTTGGTTGAAGAATATTATTTTGTTGAGCAAAATATAATATCCACGTAAACCCTACATAATATGTACAATACATGAGAAACATTGTTATTTTTTAAATAATAAAGAGTCGATTAGGGAATGAATTACGTGAATATATGAATCTTCTGAGGCTTAATTACAGCCCCTCGTGATATTATGGTTTAATATCTCTAGCCAGAACCAAGGAATCACCATATATATATATATATTAACCATGCATGGCTGTTTCATTGGATTTTAATTAATTGGCTAACTTTTGGATTGATGCAAGAGAATGTTCAAGAAGATGATATAGGCTGAAAAATGAATGCATTTTTGTTGTTAATTAATAACTACGAGTAATAAAAATAAACTTACATTTTTGGCTGCTGTGCTAAAAGCCTCCCTGTGGCTGATATCAGGATTACTAGCCTTAATCCTTTGGATTTCCTCCCTGCAAAACCATATATATAGTAAGAAAATTACAAATTGTTCTTTTTTTAACCTTTCCCTCTTTTGACAATGGAACCAGATACAAGGTGAAGATATAGTGGTATATGTGAATTAAGTTAATTCAATTAAAAACATTTGATTAACTTACTTAATGAAGCGGTTATAAGCAGAAGGAACACGTTGTCTCTTCTCAGGAGCTGCAATATTGAATTATTGGAGGATCATAACTAGACCATAAAGTTTAGAATGTATGTAATGAAGCACAGAATACCAAGTCATTAACAGTTAGGCCACACACACACACATATATAGTACACATTAATTAACTCAGCATAGATACTTTTTTTTTCTTTACATCAAAAGGGATTAATTTTGAGCAAGCGTTTTTGACAAGTGCAGGCCCCATAAATAGTTCACTGCACTGGCAGTGACATGATATCATTTACGTCTCATCTGTTTACCTGAAGGTCCTTTATGTGCTCTCCCATTAGTCTCTTCTCTTTTTTTTTGGCTTCTATATATATACATATTATTTTAAATTAAAAGGTCAAATTCTGCCCCAGTGAGAGAAACTGATCATGATATGTGTTGTACAATTATCTATCGTTATCAAAGGTTACCTCAGCAAGCTTTTATGGTAAGTGGAATCTGTAACTGTATAAATTGATTTTACATAAATAAGAGATATGTTCTAGGGCACAGTAATCAATTACAGATGGGTCAATTTGTTTTTTGTGTAAGATCATCATCTAAGAGAGGGGGGGCCATATATACAGATTTGGATATCCTTTGTTCCAAAATAGAAATTGAAGATTACTCAGACATTGATTCTCCACTCTTGTGAAAACTTGTTTTATGACAAGTGGGCTCATCCTGGGCTGTTCTTTAACATATGCCAGTTTGTGATGAAGTGTGTCTTAATTAGTGTCTCCGTCCTTTAAGCTTCTGGGTGTATATAAGTTATACACCACTCAATGTAAAGGAACAGCCTCACTACGGGCGATACTAAAAAAACAAAAGGGCTAACATTTTTGTTGGTCCTTACACGATTGAATTTTGATTTTACTTTTTATAATTTCAAATTGTTAATTTTGATCTTGATAACTTCATAAGGATTTGCTGTGAGTTTAAATATAAGGACCAAAATCAAAATTTGACCACACTATAAGGACTGACAATGGTATTAACTCAAACAAAACTTGAAAGGAAATAGACCGGCTATTGACCAAGTGCCTACCACATCAGTTATGGACCACAAATTATCACAAAAGTTTGTTAAACAAGACCTTCAGCAATATAGTAAAGAATTATATATTAATCTGTTGTTAATTCATTCAGTTGGAACTGTGATCTACTTAAATGATCGGACATGGTAGACAACACAGCCTACTTTTAAAAAAAATTAAAGGAAAATCCAAAAAGAAAGTGACTCACGGCGAATGGGAGGAATCCTAGGTTGCTCATGTTCTACAGACTCAAATGGAGCTAACGTGCTGCATTTTGAGGATGATCCCAGATCTTTGTTGCTTGATTCTTCAAAAGTCAGATTCTGTTTCTGTGACTTATTATAGCAACAGAATAGACAAAGTTAAATGAAAACACCCACACATTCACTCACACAAGCACAAATTAATGAACTTATATCCTCCTTCCACTTGTTTTCAACATAACAAGGAATGCAAATCAATTGTAAAGAAACACTAAAAATGGAAGTAACATCCAGTTATCCATTAGGCCATAAAAAAAAAACCTGAGGGTGACTCTGATGAGGAGGAAACGCTTGAACTGAAGCACCCATGTTGACTGATAGCAAATTGGCACAGTGCCCACATCTAACCGTCACTATGGTTAGTAAGCTGTTGCATGGAACACTAACCTGCAAAGATTCCCATTTTTGGAATCCAACAACAAAATCATGCATTACTCGCATTTCTACAACAAAACCACAAAGATTCCCTCCCTCTCTCTCTCTCTCTCTCAAAGACACAAACATGAGAGTTTCTCAGATATCTAAGACTAACAATGTTAATAGCTAGTGCCAAGGAACCAATGTATAGAAACCAACTAAAGTGAATGTGTCTCGTCCCATCATGTTCTATATCCAGTTAATTTATTAATGAGTTTCTTGCATTGTTATTTGACAATGCAAGGAGTACCTAAGAATTACTATCTACACATAAAACAACATAAAATCATGCACGTGTAGTTTCAAATTTTGGATTTCCAACAAAACCTTCTTCAAATTTAAAGATATCATTTTTTGAATCATTGCTATAGACAAAGATCCGAGCTTCTGGCAGATAAATTTGAAAATATAGGAGCAGGGAAGCTAGCTTCCACATTTCCAAGAAAGGGGTTTGCAAGAACCAGTAAATTAAAGTGATAAGATGAAAACAGAAGAAAAAACAAGAAACGAATTTTTGGTAAGGGAGCCCCAGAAGAGAAACGGACGAAAGAAATAGTAGATGATGAGAAAGAAGCTTTCTTTTTCATGATGCTGAGAGGTCGTGGTTTGCTTTTAAGGGCTTGAGAGAGAGTGCTGATCAATTCAATACATACATGTCTTGGCCAGCAATAAGATGATGAGGACCTGACATGAGAGTAATAACTAAGAGTGTTAGCTAGCTAGAGAGCTTGTCTAACCCTGAAATTTTAAAAAAAGTTAGCACTCTCACAATGCGTCTCTATGACTTTTTAATTACCTGACACCCTGCAAGGAAAGATGATAAAAGAAAGAAACAGTGGAGGTGAAAAGGACTTGACATGAACGGAAACCATAATTAAAGGCCAACACAACTGAACACCATTAGCCCGCACACCTATATTCAAATCAAGATATATATACAGAGAACCCAAGAAAAGACAAGAGGGAAGCATCATCTTTTTTTTAGTGGAAAAACTGAATACCATTACCTCAAATCAAGAGTGGGGTAAACCATTACATCAATAACCTAGATACTCTAGCTTTTTAGTTGTTCAACACAAGGACGATGCCACCATTCTAGTACTACTCTCATTCAAGCATACTTAACTGTGAAGTTCTATTTGGATATGATGTATTAGTACTGATTTGATTGAACCCAAATATTTCACTGCTCTTTTGTGCTATGGAGAGGGAGAGATAAAGAAGGGATCCAAGATAGAGTGCTTTCTCGAAAGGAATAATTTCACAGGGATGTTATGATAAAGAGAGAGGGGGAGAGGGGTAAATTTCTTATTTTTAAATGGCTAACTTAACTCCTGAGGTTTTGCTTAGAAAGAAATAGAAACAAGTCCCTGAGTACCTAAAGGAAGCAGATGGGTATAGTTTCATAAAAAAGGATGCTTTACTTGCAAACCCACGACGAACTGAAATACCAACCTTCCTTCTCATCACTGAAAGGGAAGACATATATTGTCTGAGGAGAGAGAAAACCATACTGCGAGCCATCACATGGGCAGAAAAAAACAAACAAATGATGGAAAACTGGAAGAGCACTAAACTTTCTTTAGACTACACGTTATATATATAAATGAGATTATGTGTGTCTATATATATGTTCACTCATTCTGTTGCAAAGAAGAAAAGTGGGGGTAAAAGCTTTTTCCAGTATCGGAAGAACCCTAATCCCTTGAGTATAGCCCTAGTTAAAGGGCTCACAGAATAATTCCTTGTGCTGTATGTCTATAAAATTTAGGACATACATGACTAGCTTGTAGGTTCATTATTGAAAGATCGAAAAGTGCTTTTAGGTTTTGATTTTGCATTTCTTACCTTACACTACCGTTTGTATGTAGAGTTCGAGATTTGTGGAACAAAATCCAGTAGTTGCACCTTGTCATTAAATATAAGATAGCAAATCGAAGTTCTGGGTCTGAATTACATGGGAAGTAGTAAATTAAAGAAAAATACTCACTTCTAAGTAATGGATTATTCCAACTCTTAGGGAAAGTTTACCCAGAAGAACACAGGCTTGACTTTTCTACGAATCGGGGTGACAGGTATGCATTTCGATATAAAGGTCGATTATCATTCTCTCATGTACATTCATAATTATATTGTTCTATACTGAACAGAATTTTAGTCTTTCATGGCTCCCTTATAGATCTTAGCTGGATGCCGTAATATAGCTGATGAAGGACGAGACGGCATCATGAAAAGTTCATCAGAAGAACATGGAATTGAATTAAAACCAAGAGAAAAAAAAAAAACAGGAAGAAGAGAGAGAGAGAGAGAGAGGAAAATATAATCGATGAGCGAGAGGGCTGTACCGCGAGAATGGTGTTGCAGAAGTTGCAGTGAACATAACAAACACGGTCAGCTGCCATCATTTCCATTGACATTTTTTTCTCTCTCAGGTCTTTTTCTCTCGGTTTTTTTTTTTTTTAATATTTGGGACTGAATAACCTCTGGATTCTTCTGTTAGTAGAACTAGATTTAGAAGCAGATCACAGGATGATGAGATGAGGATTCCCTCAACTGAAAGACAAGAAAAAACCCGAACAAGATCAAGAAGAAAAACAACAAAAATGAAGAAAGAAGTTCCCACAGAGAGAGGGAAGGGGGGACAGAGAGAGAGAGAGAAGAGTACAAAAACCTGATGAAGAAGGAAGAGAGGAAAGGGAAGGGATGGGACTAGTGAATGAAGAGTGATGTGGAGTGGGGTTGGGGACTAGCTAGTGGCTTGAGATTGATGAAGGAAAAGATGGATTATAGGAAAGTTGAAAACTTGTGTGGATTGCATATCTGAGTGGTAATGTGAAAGTGTGTACGCCCTACCATCATCATAAGTATAATTTGATTTAAAATATAAGTCATTTATAAAATAATTAATACTCATTTTTTAATTTTATTCTTAAAATTAATACTTATCTCCTACTTTATCTACTCATTAAATTTTTAAATACATTTTCTAATAAAGATAAATTAAAGTGAAGAAAAGTATTTTATTTAAGATATATTTAATGAGTTAATTACATAAAATACACGTGTGTGTGAGTGAGAGACAGAGAGGCAGAGAGTGGGGAAAGGGGATGGATGGGTGAGAGATGATGAATGAAGCGTTATGATTGAGAGAATGAGTGGGTGGGAGTGACCCATCTCTCTTACCATACTGCCATTTCCCTGTAGCGGACCAGGGGGGCGAGATATTAATGCTTCGAATGTTTTAGGGATTAGGGAATTCACACTCACACACACACACAGAGATCAGAGAGAGAGAGAGAGAGATATGCTAACTGGTTTAAATCTATGTTATTATAGGGATCCCAGACAATAATCCTTTGAGTTTGTGCCTTCAAATCTTTGCTTGTCACGGTGCCCTCGAGCTTTAAGATTCCATCCACCTTGTCTCAATCCCACCATCTAATCATGTCTCTTACTATATATACTACATCCGGTTGTCCTTAGAATTACCTCTTGTTCCTAATATAAAAGCATGTTACTTTTTATTAAAAAATTAAGGAAGATAATTAAATTATATTAAAATATTTATATTTATATATTTTTTAGACTAATTTATTTGACTTATAATTAATGTATAATCTATTGAATCATATCATATGTGTTATGAGTAAGTAGTTTATTTATATTTCTTAATTAATCTCTCCAAAAAAAAAATCAAATGACTCTTATGTTAAAGACTGAAGAGAATATAATTAAGAGCTGGATAAATAGTTGGTGGATATTAAGGAAATTAATTACTAAAGTTGGTTATTTATAACAAATTGGCGTTAGTTATCTTAAAATACTTTCTTTAATCATGTATATTAGAATTATAATTCATGAAACCCGCTTTAATAATATACGCAGTCAGCCCATTTATTTTGATAAGGCAATTATAAATTCAGAAAATAGAGTGTAATGAAATATTATATTTAGGACTAAAATAAACATTTTATCTAATTTTTATATTACCTCTGATATTTAATATGAGATATATTCAACAATGTAATACAATAATTAGATATTATATTAAAGGTTGGAGATACTACTTAGGACGAGAGGAGTGTCAATTAATGATTTGTTTACTTTTTACTGATAAACCTATCAAATAATGAGGATAACTAACTGGGGACCAACTTATTGACGATCGGACTTGGGGTCTGGTTTTTTGTGGACAGTTTGTGGGGCAAAATGTGGTTTACTAGGTCTTATTTTTCATTTCAGTCACTTTACTTCTTTCCAAAGATTTGAACTTTTTTTTTCCCCTCCCAATGAAGTTATTGAAGTCTAGCTTCGCAGAATCTTGTTTCAAATCAAAGACTTGGTTTCATGTGATGATGGCCGGGGAGTGGTACTATAAATAAACAAAATCAAGCTGTCTTAATCAAGTTATTCTAAAAGCTTTATATTTTGGGTTAATTAGTTAGCATGATATAATATTATAATAAGTCAACAAAGGGTAGCGAGGAGAGACCACCGGTACGGACTAATAATCAATCATGACGTTGAAAAGACTGCGAAAATAGAATGTAATTTGAAATTATAATCAGCTTAGTTTTGTCCATTTTTCCGTATTTGGTTTTCTCTTTTGCTGTGTCGTATTTGCCCAGGGTTTCATTGATTAGACATTTTCCTGTGCTGGATTCATGTATTTCCCAGAAAAATGTCTAGGTGGAATTTTCCCTGTAGGCTCAACATTTTTCCTTTTCTTTGATATTAATTTGTTAGAATTAAAATGTCTTTTTAAAGATAATAAAACTCTACGTAAGTTAGCACTTTCGAAAACGATCTTGAAATCCAAGAACAACGTATACACCTTTTTTAGGTATAAAAATAACACAACGAAACTTTAAAAGATAGATTAGTTAGTTAATTAATACCCCAGCATCAGTATGGCGTGATTTAATCTGCGATCTCAGTAAAAGGCAAAAAAGAAAATAAAAATAATAATAACTGTTATTCTGTTCGTTATTAGATAATTTCTCTCAATATTCAAAATGACATTCTCAATTGATTAATCAAAGTTCATAACACTCATCTTAAAATTAATCATACAGATATACTTACGATCAACTTTAGGCTGGCCGAACTAAAAATTACTCCAGTTTTATGTTTTTGTCTGTTTGTGTGAGAGGTCAAATAATATAAATTGGAATAAATAGATAATTACTGTGGAGGCACTTGATAAAATGATTCTTGGAGACAAACAAAGACTGGAGAGGCTTATGGTTGATGATATGTTAGGCATCTTTCTATACGACAAGTCGTATTCTATTGGATTATATTGTAAGTGTCGGGGACTTCTCTGACCCTAACTAAACGAATCGAATGATCTCTTTTCTTTCATTTATTTTTCATTATATTCTTCTTTCTTCAATGTTTTAAAAGCCGGACCGAACGTCGAACATGAGAGGTTATCGGGTCATGGGTCGTATGGTCGGACCGATAACATAATAATTAAATAAAAATAATATTATAAGTATATATAATTATATAAATATAAAAAAATATGAAATTTTAACATTACTTAAAAATAAACACATACAAAAGCTTACATGTATCATCTTTCCTAAATCTCAAGTTTTAATACAGTGTGATCATTAAACATATCACAATAATATGTCAATAAGACTAATAAACGTTTTCCGGTTCAACCACTCCGATTCCCGATTTAACCCCGGTTTCCGGCCCAACAATCGATCTGAAGCGGCCTGAAACGGTCCAAATGGTTAAACAGTTGAACCATGCTGAACGAGCCGAAAGCCTTCCCGGACACCGATCTGGTCCGATTTTCACAACATTGTCTTTCGTTCTTTGATTCCTGCTTTCTTGTTGGCAAAAAAAAAAAAAAATCCTGCTTTTTATTTTCGTGTTTAAAGTAGATTTTTATTATCTATATTGCACAGATACGCATATATATAGAATATATGATGCGATATCCTTCGGATAAACTTCAAAATTTTAATTGGAATATATATATATATATATATATGACGGGGCCCGACAATGTGTGTGTAATTGGGTGCACTCTCTCCTCTATCTAATAGCACACACAGAAAGTAAATTAACACGTGAAAATGAAATACTTTAAAAAATTGAGTCCTGATGATAACGTACGTTTTAAGCACAATACAAAGAAGTCGCCAATAAAAAACCATAACATGATTGAAATTATAACTGTTCAATTAAAGCTAAATATCAATTTTCATCTATATCCGTGTCGTTGAAATTTGTAATAAGCTTGTGATAGTGATTTGAAGTATTTGGAATATAACAGTTGGCAGATACAATTTTTTTAAAAAAAATATGTTACCTTTGTGCATAGTAGAACAATACTCCCTCTTGTCCTTAATATATAAGACTCTTATTTATCTAATTTTATTATATTAAGAAAGTTAACTGAGTTAGTTAATATGACATGTGTTTTCTAAAACACCCTAGTTAATCATCTTTCTTAATTCCTTCCAACTCTTTCTTATTTAGTTATTATTAATGAAGTATCAATAGAAATAAATTAAAAAAAAAATTGACGAATATAAGAAATAAGTCTTATATTTAGAAACAATTTCAGCTCCCAAACTGGGTTCTACATTAAAGAGTACATATATACACATATATATTGTATTGGATATGATACAACCACGCGTATACTTAAAACTGATGTAACAATGTGATAATTAATTTAACCAAAAAAAAGTAACGATGCGATATGCCTCTTATTTTATTGTGTTTTCGTATGCGTCTAAATTAAAATTTATTCATGACTATTAATCTTCTAATATATATGCAAGTAACTTTGAGTCTGCTGCTTTAAAAAAAAAAAAAAAAACTAGCTTTAATTCTTTAATTATGTGATGTGTTCATTTTTCAAATTTTGTAAAGTTTGCCTCAACTTATGTTAAAAATGACCAATAATAGAGATATCTTGTCTATAATCTTATAAAGAACGAGGAAGAGGTCAATTATTTAATTAATGTAATCAGTCACGCATGGCCATGGATACATATGTACGAAAGTGTGCAGAAAACTAATGAACCGACAAAAATATGTACTTACTCCTTCTATCTTTAGCATAAGATATAGTTGACTTGTTTTTTTGGTGAGATTAATAAAACTAAATCAGTTAGTTAATTATAGCATATATCGATTACATGTCAATTTATAAGTTAAACAAATTAATTTAGTATAAAAAAAAGATAAATACCAATACTTTAAAGTAATTTATTTAGCTTCATTAATCTCTCCAAAAAAGGTAACTATGTCTTATATTAAGGACTGTAGTATATTGTCTCATCAGTACTAAATGTAGAAATTAATTGAAGATTTTTTTTTTTAATTTTAAATGTAAAACTTCAATTCACTTTGACTTATAAACTTAGTGTTTGTTTGGGATAGCTTAATTTTAGCTTATAAGTGCTTTTAAATCATGATTTACGGTATACGAGGTAAATATGTGAAAGGAGTTTTGTCTCGCTTATGTGAAAACCACTTATAAAACTTAGGCTTAGTGTGTATTTGGAACAACGATAGAAATGCTTAAAAATAGCTTTTCAATCGTAATTTACAGTATATGAGGTAAGCATGTGAGAGGAGTTTTGTTTCGATTTACGTGACAAGCAACTTAAATACCATATATTCGCCCATCCAAATACTCACTTATACTAATAACTTTTTTTCTCAAGTTATCTATATCAATTGTATAGAGTTAGAGCTTGTTTGGATTATTTTATTAGAAGTGCTTCCACTCAGCTGATACTCACTTCTTACACATTTAACTCGTACACAGTAAATTAAATTACTTCCAAAGTTAGTCCAAAATGTTTGAAAAAAAACGTGCTATCCTGATTGGCCTGAAATGGAAATGGAGACATATAACGACGTGGTTGCATGATGATAAGGAGATAGAAACGTAAAGGTCGGTTGAATTATAAGAGAGAAGGCCGTGTGAACTTGGAACGTGTGGGAAATTGGTTTTGCATGGGTATGGACCACACTGGATTGGATACCCAATCTTGATTGTCCCCCACACAAACTCATATCTACAAACTTGGCCCAAGAAAGTGAAAGACCCATATGGCTTGTCTCCCCCACAAGAAAATTGGGCTTTAAGCCAACAAACACGAGGACCAGTTTTATATACGAGTGAAAGTGAAGCCACTGTGGGGTGATTTTTTCGATTCTTTTTAACTACAGGGGAAAAGGTGATAGCTACTCACAAAAGCCTATGCTGTGTTTGGAAGTGGTGATAATTTTGCAAACTTAGGTTTTGATAAAAATTAGATAGTGTAAAGGAATTTATGTTGGTTATTATAAACAGGTTACCCAGCTTTTTCCACGGTAGAAACTACTTCTCTTTACACGGCGTGAAAAAGTGAAAAAAACAATAAAATATTGATTAAATTAAAAAAGTTAGTTGAACTATTTAATATGATATCTATTTTCTCCACTTCCTTCATTTCATCACTTTCTTGATTATTACCAGGGAAGCATCAATAAAGGTAGGTTGGGAAAATATTGATAAATATGAAAAAATATATCCTATATTAAGGACCGGAAAGAGTATCAGAAAAATTCCTATTGACAAGTGAAAAGCTATCATTAATAAGTTATGAGATTTGTCAATATATTATTTCCTTTGCTTAAAACCTCAATGATATTCGATCTCGCAAAAGGCCTACAAATGAAAATATGTCAAAATGTATTGACCTATAAATTAAATTCGGGTACAAAATGACAAATTAAATGCACAAATCTTAAAACGTTAATGTAAATATTTTGGCACAGGCTTGAATTAAAAAAAAGGATAATGATATCATAAAAACAATAATAAATGAATAGATTACAATAAAAAAAATATTCTAAATTTTTAGGAGCCTTCAAATCTAATTTTGTTTTTGTCCGTATTTCCATCATATTGATAATAGAAGCCCAATGGTATTCCCAGTGCGCGCATGTTAGTTTGGTTGGCGTTTTGCGTGGTACTGGTATTATTTGGTAAAGAGAGGGCACACATGACATCACACGCAATTGGGAGTGGGGTGTCCAGTTAATCTTTTTCTATTTTTTCTCCATTTAATATATATATCATTAAATCAAGTTTATTTTAATCTTAAGGAAGACTCAAACTTTTCGTATTTATAAAATATTTTCTTCTGCCCAAAAATTTCCTGCATGTTTCCTAATATAACATATTTTATCTAAAGCATTAAATTAATTTTGCCCATTTAATATTCCTAACTAATTAATCAGAATGAATAACCTTTGTTTAAGGAAAAATTTGATATTTTTACTAGAAATAGATAATTTCATTAATTTATGTGAAACTATTATTACGTGCTTATAATAATAAGGATAGGAAGGACCAATCTTCATATATAACAAATCATAATATCATAATTAAAAAATCAAACACGCAGTTGTGTGAATTTGAATATAGGGTTAAGGTGTAAATATATTCTGAAAGTTTTTGTTGAGGAGCAATGTTGAAGTATTGTCCAAGAAGATTTTTCATGTTCAAAGTCACCCCAAAAGTTTGAAAATGCAGCACATAATATTAACTCATACCGTTAAAAATTGATATTGACCCTTAGCTTTTTAATGATAAAGGGTATCACTATTTCATTTTAACATTTTAGGGACAATATTAAACATAAAAAAACTTTTTAGATTAATATTACTTCTTAATAAAAATTTTCAGAATAAGTCTATACTTATGAGCGTGACTAAATTTGCCCTTTTAACTCTTGAATCGCTTTTAAAAAGATGGGGGTTCAAGCAAAATTGGTTAAGGGCCTGTTTGGTTGAAGGGAAGGGGATAGAAGGGAAGGAAAAATGAGCCCCTCCCCTCATTTAGTTTGAAATTTTGGAGGGGAGGGGACCAAAAATCTGCCCCTCTCTCCTCTCCCATTCCCTTATTTTAATCCCCTCCAAATTAGGGTTTTTTAAGAAGGGAGCCAAATTTTGTTACCAATGTGCTCATATACTTCTCTTTACGGTGCTCTTCTTATCTAACCAATTGATTGCTGGTGAGGACGATGAGGAGGCGACGAATCTTTTCATTAGCATGATGGAAGTCATCAACGGTGAGGTTGCAAACAGTGGTGTTGGTGGAAGAAAAGGAGGCCGAGGAGACGAAGGTTTCCAAGCGGTGAGAATGGATGTTGAATGGTGCCCGTCCATTATTCTTGCCATTGCTTGCCGGATTTGTAACTCTCTTCCTTCTGTTGCAGTAAGTCCACAACTTTTCTTAATTCATCGTTTTTTGGTTTTGGGCTGAGAGAAGGGGAATAAATGGTGGAGGAAGAAGAGAAAACTGGTACGAGGTGGAAGAGAACAAGATTTCAATTTTTTAAATCAAATTTGTTAATATAGTTTTTCAAAATATATTATTATATTAATCATAAATAAGAAAATTATCATTCCAGTTTTTTTATACACATATTAATATGTTAAGACTAAATTTTCATTAAATAATATAATATAAATTAAAGTGTAAATTAATTTTTATAACCTAATATATAAGGGTATAGTTGTAAATTAATCATTATCACTCTTTCTTCTCCCACTTAAATTAAATAAGGAATCATTAAACACCCTCCCTTTTCTCTCCCATCCATCCCCTCCTTACAAACGAAACAGGCCCTAAAGGTGAAACTTTTGTCCCCACGCAGGCACGTGACTAAAGTTTACATCCTACCATCAAACCACACGTGTACTATTATTATTCTTTTTAAGTATATTATACTATTGATGACGCAGAAGAAAAATCCAGACAGTGGTTTAAATATACGTGAACGCGATGGACTAAAAAAAGACGTAACTGAAGAGAGTTCATTTGATTTACATATTGGTATTCGGTAGGCCACATTGGCCGTTTGCGGGATTTCGATAGTTGAACACAGAATCAAAATAACGGTCTCTGCATGACATAACCAGAAGCTAAAGCAAATAAGACCATCATAGAAGAAAAAAGAAAGGGGAAACATCTGAATCTGGAACTGAGAGTTGGAGGACAACAAAGTCCTATCATCCAATTCTAAGGACAAAATTGGCACTTCAACCCCAACCCACTGCTACTCTCAATCCATCCTAACCAAATGGCTCACCTACCAGTCTTGCAGTCCAAAATCATATGAGCTTCTCCTACTCTTCTCATTGACGCTCTTGCCCAACATTTGAAAAACCTTGTCTCTTCTGTGCTTTGCATTGTAATTTTCACCGACCCCTCGACTCTAGCTTCAGCCCCGTACGATGACGCTGGCGGGAGCTTTCGCCATTCTCTTCCTCCTCCTTGCTCTGTACTGTGGGTTTGACCCTTTTGGCCACAGCCCCATTGCCGACTTCCCGGAGTTTGAAGCCCGGAAAGTCGACTTGCCGGCTTGGTCCGATGTTCCCACGGACGTTGACGCTGAAAACTTGTTGCAGAAGTCGGAGATCAAGTTTTTCAATCAAGTTCAGGGACCTGAGAGCATTGCCTTTGATCCTCTTGGTCGTGGGCCTTACACGGGCGTCGCTGATGGCAGAATCTTGTTCTGGAATGGGCACTCTTGGATTGATTTTGCTTATACTTCGTCCAACAGGTCCGAAGTTTTCTCCCTCTCTTCTATCTCAGTAGCTAAATTTTGAGTTCTTGGAAATGGATTTTAAAACTATTTTGTCTCAATTTGAAACAGGAACTTTTGTTCTTCTATTTTTGTTTTTCCCCTAAATAACTGTATGGTTCATCTGTTGAATCACTCCTTTGTCATGTTATTAGCTGTGAACTCGTTCTCTTCTATTATTTACAACTGTTTTTGTTTCTTTTCGTTTGACGACAATGGTATGGGCTTTCTGTTCGTGGTCCTTGTGTGCTACTGATACATCAGTAATGTTGTAAACAAAGATTTGTTTGTTATTGGTGTGATACATGATACCACCTGGATTAATGTGTCCCATTAATATTATATTTCTAGATTTCAGAATTCCATTTTCTTATCAATACTGTAATCACAAAATGCTGTCAGATAGAAATGATTTGTTATTTTCAATTATAACTTTTAAAGAGAAAATTGTTCGCTGATTTTGTAGAATGAATAATTGTTGTAATCAAGTGGCGAAATGAGATTATTGAGAAAGAAAGGTGAATGAGCGGACGGTTTATTTAAAATCTACCTGCACTGTATTCACAACCCAGTACTGATGCTTCCATTCTTCGTTTGAGATAGTTACGGAATAGCGAAATTCTCAGATTTCGGTTTGTCTTTGGTTTCTTGTTTTATATTTCGTATTTTGCCATACTATTGTTGAGATGTCTAATGTGTTTGACATAGCGCTGGACCTTACAAATTGTAGTTTTCTTAATCTTTAGCAAAATTTAATGAGCACAATACACCCAATGCTTCTCATGGCTTATGAATATGAAATTTCGGGTGCAGGTCAGAAATATGCAATCCTATAGCATCTGCCACACCATTTAGTTATGTGAAGACTGAGCACATCTGCGGAAGACCTTTGGGACTCAGATTTGACAAGAGAACTGGTGATTTATACATCGCAGATGCATACTTTGGGCTAATGAAGGTGGGGCCTGAGGGTGGCTTGGCAACGTCTCTTACAACTGAGGCTGAAGGAGTGCCTCTCAGGTTTACTAACGATGTAGATGTTGATGCAGAAGGAAATGTATATTTCACTGATAGCAGCACTAAATATCCAAGGAGGTTGGCTTGTTCAATTTTTTTAGATACTGATTGCTTAGACTGCACCTTTTGTGATGGTCATGATTCCGTAAATAAGAAAAGTTATCAAATAGAACATGCTGAAAGAAGCCTGCAGTGATTATTGTTTATTTCTGTTGCAATTCTATTTGCCCTGTGCTTACATATGATATGTTTGTGTGTGTGGATGATAATTTTTCTTATTACCATCTCTCTAAGTAGTATGAACAATATGAGTTGGTTGTGGAGTGCCATACCCATGCCAGTGGATAATTATAGTAAATCTAATGATGAGTATCAAATTATGGGGTGACTTCTCTTTCCAAAACAGAAAGCTACAAACAGATGATACATTGTGATTCAAAGACTCTTGAGGCCACTTGAATGATATTTTTGTCTGATTTCACTTTCCGGGTATAACATCTGATGTTATTTTGTTGATACTCAGCACAAAAGGAATTTCACATTAGGCAGTTTGTTGTCAGTTGCGGAAAATATTTAGAATTCTAAGCTCAGAATTATGTTGCACTGCTTGTTATTAATTTCTTCCGGCTCTTGGATTCTTGGTTACGACATGGATTTTTGGTAGGAATTTCATTCAGCTGGTAGTCTCTGGCGAGAATAGTGGCAGGGTTTTGAAATACAACCCCGCCACAGGGGAAACCACTGTTCTTGTCAGGAACGTCCAATTTCCAAATGGCATTTCCTTAAGCAAGGATGGTTCCTTTTTAGTCTTCTGTGAAGGGGCTATTGGCAGGTGAAACTATCATTTAGCAACTTCTGTTTTCTCTAAATGTATGGTACTCTAGTGTCATTTCTAAAATTTACATATATGTGGTCCATATCCATGTGTAGTTATGCAATCTGGATGATTTTAGGCTGTCATTGCTACAAATATTTTTTTCACAATTAAGTCTAACGCTTGTCAATTATCCTACTTTTGATAGGATGCTAACTTTAGTTTATTATTAGTTAATAGTTAGTAGTTATTGGGTGAGAACATCTGTTCTTGGATTGCTGCTCCTTAATTACTATGAGTCGATCCCTGGATTGCAGGTGTTGGCCTTCAATTGGGGCAGCTCAGAAGAGCTTGATGGTTATTTCACATTAAGTTACATGCTCAAGAATAGACAATTTACCTTGATAAGCTTTTATTTCTGTTCCTTGAAGGATCAATAAATAGAGCAAATAGTTTTGACAGTGTAGAGTTTTGGTCTAATTTATTTATTTATTTATTGTAGCACTGGATTTGAAGAGTCTAGAACTAACTTGGATCAACTTCTCATTTTCTAGGTTACGTAAGTTCTGGCTAAAAGGCGATAAAGCTGGTACCTCAGAGGTGTTGACCATTCTTCCTGGATTCCCTGACAATGTGAGAGTCAATGAGGATGGAGACTTTTGGGTGGCTCTTCATTGTCGAAGGTATATGTACAGTTACATAAATGGCCACTATCCACAGCTCAGAAAATTCGTACTCAAGCTTCCTATTCCAACAAGGATTCAATACTTACTTCAGATAGGATGGAGGGTCCATGCAATAGTTGTTAAGTATAGCCCTGAGGGTAAGCTTCTGCAGATATTGGAGGATAGTTCGGGAAAAGTTGTTAGAGCTGTGAGTGAAGTGGAAGAGAGGGATGGTAAACTCTGGTTTGGAAGTGTTCTCATGCCTTTTGTTGCAGTTTATGATCTGAAATAAAGCAGGAAACTGGAGGCTGAATTTTTCTTTCACATCATCAATTGATAGTTATACTTGTCTTTGTAGTGTAACCAACAATATGAGTAATAATCAAGAAGATACATTGAGACTTGGTTTTGTCAAAATCGTGAAGCAGTGCTATGCCATTCTCATTTGGGAAACTTCCCCCTTGGTATCATTGTTTACAGCATAACTTTCTGCCGAGGTGGATCCGTAAAGAAGGTTATGTCAAAGTCTCTCTAATTATAACTTGTGAATTGTGATTTTGAGAAGGTTTGGAAAAAAGACAAGCAAATACTAGTTAAACTTCAAAATTTCAAATCAGTTTTATTGTTTATAGGAGTATAGGTTTCAGCAACACTTGTGTAGTAATTGATTACTCATTTTAGTAGGAAATAATTAATTTGAGATTTTGAAATTAAAGTGATATTTTCTTGTCTTTTTTACTAGAAGTTTTTTTTTTTATACAATTGGGGATAATATTTTACTAAGGTGAATCGGTAAAGAATGTTATGTCAAAATCTCTCTAATTATAACTTGTGAATTTTGATAATGAAAAGGTTTTTTGATACAATTGGGGCTTTTTGAGGTTGAAATATTTGGTTTTGAAATGTTTTGAGAAAATTTTAGTTATGTTTTTAAGTCTCGAAATATCTTATACAATCTTAATCTCTAAAAATTTTGATTTGGATTCTTTCCTCTCCCCATTTCAGTTGTCACATCAAAATTCAAATGGTTTGAATTTAATGTTTCATATTATTATGAATAAAGTGTTAAATTATTAAAAAATAAGTAAACAAATTTAAGGAAAAATGACAGAAAAATACTACTTGAATTTTAAAATTTTAAATTAGTTTTTTGATAAAGATTTGTATTGTTAATCCCATTATTATTCTTCTCAATCCCATTACTCTTCTTATAAGTTGGATTTTGAAGTTCAAATGATATTTTTTTGTCATTCTTCCTAAATTTAAAGTATGGAAATTTGCTAAAACTGTCATAAAGAAAATATTAAAAAAATTATTTTATAAAATACTACCTCTTGTTATTAATATAATATCTCACTTGTAGTTTAAATTTCTTTTTTTTAACTGAACTTGTAGTGTAAACTACACTATAAATGCAATATGAAACATATATATGGTGAGAGACTCACATTGCCATGATCTCTTAATTACCAATAATAAAATAAGGATCTTTTTGCACAAAGGGTTTATTTTTATCTTCTCCAGCTCCATATGATGAATTACCAAACATTCTGCCCAAAAAAAAAAAGTAAATACCGAGCATAAAATTTTATCAAACTTTATCTTTTATTATTTGGTGATAATCAAACTTTATTTTTATCAAGTCTTATAAATTATAATAAACCCCCACCAAACAGTAAAAATTGCACTAAATACTATTTAATATTTTTTATTAATGGTAAGAAATTTATATTAATTATATTAATATGTTAATTCGGATTTGGAACCTTCCAAAATTCCATTTCTATGTTGTTTAGTGTTTACTATACTTCTGTCCTACGCTTCACCATTATTTTGTTTAGGAACCCCATTGATGGTTTAAGTGGATTGTCTCAATATTCTTGAACACCCTGTCCAGTGTCCACCGTCCACACCCATCGTCTCGGTCGTTAGTGTTTCACTGCAGAGACGAAGCCGTACGATAGCCTTCCAAGTTGAAACTGCTCCCGCCTTTGCGTGCAAATGGTGAGTTAGGGTTCTTGTTTTTTATCTCCCTGCCTCGTGCTTTCTTTGGGTTCTTGCAACTGTTAACAGTTGGCAAGGAAATTGTACTTTGCCCTGATGTTCTGCTCAGGCTCTTTTGATTTGTGTTGGTGCTCTTGACATTCTTTAACACCTTGTTTTGGGGTTTTCTGTTGATATTACAGTCGGATATACGGAAGTGGTTTATGAAATCCCATGACAAGAACAATGCTTCGGCGTCGAAGCCTACGAGCCAAGCCAAGCCTTCTCCAGCCAAACCACAACCGGAAAAACCAGTGAGCTTCGTTGCCTTTTTCCACCCAGTTTTTATTTCACATTGATCGAGCTTTTTATAAAATGGGTTTATAAGTCTCAGTTTAGCAATAATTTCAACGTTGTAAGTTAAAATGGTTCAAGTGTGAAGAGTATGGGATTTGACTCTTGCTTTCTTTTCTATGGCATGTATAGACTTTCTATTGAGCAGGCTTCTTGTTTTGAAGTCAATATAGCTGAGGATTTGCTTCCATTTCTAAGTTGCATATCAATGGCAATGCGAAGGGCTGTATTTGCTTTTGTTTATGTTTTCATGATGACCCTGTGACTTTCAAGACCTGGCTTAATCAAAAGTAGGGCTTATTTATAGATTTTGGTTCCGGATTGGCCTGAATCCTGACTTGCATGTCCAAAGTTTTGCAAATCAAGGCACCAAATGTCCCTTACGGTTGTTATGGGGTGGAAATAATGGGTAGCTAGATAAGGTTTCATATTTCTTTTGATTGTCCTTGCGCACTTTGTTCACTGTCAACTTAATGATGAACATGGAAGGAATGAAAGATCTCTTTCTGCAGTTAGATGGAGGCCAAGATAGTACGGGGAAGAGGAAAACTAGCAAACATGTTGCCGCTGACAAAAACAGAAAAGATGAAAAAGAGGCACAGGAGCTTCCCGCTAAAAGGAAGAATCCTAAGGACAGTGAGGACTTGCAGAAGCGTCTTCCTAAAAAAATTCATTTTGATGATGAAGATGATGACTCTGACTTGCTCACATCTAAAAGGAGATCAGTTGATACCACCCCAATAAAAAAATTGAAGGGTGAATCTGGTAGGGAAATTCCACTGAAGTCTCCTGATTTGGAAAAAAGCGATGAGGATGATGTTAAAGAAGATTCATTACCCATTAAGTCTGGCGGAAGGGGACGCGGAGGAAGAGGAGCATCTGCACCATCATCTAGTGGACAGGGTAGAGGAGGTGGAAGGGGTGGATTTATGAATTTTGGTGAAAGAAAAGATCCTCCTCACAAAGGAGAAAAGGTGCACGATTAATATATACGCAAGGTTTTATCAAATAATAAAGTCATGTCTTCTTAAAGACATTAAAACTTTGATACTATCTTTTGTATTTCAGGAAGTCCCTGAAGGTGCTCCTGATTGTTTGGCTGGTATGACTTTTGTCATCAGTGGAACATTGGACAGGTATTTTTTTCGCTTCTTTTAAATGTAACCTCTTTTTGCGCTTGCATAGGCAGAACTTGCCTCTGTTTGTTTCTTCTCCTTCAAATTTAATTAGGTTATCCTTCTTCTTAGAGTTAGAGATGATGGTATATGACTCAGGTTTATCCATGTTTCACCATCTTGAGTTTTTGTGGAATTAACTTGTACATATTTATAGTTTGGAACGAGAAGAAGCAGAAGATTTGATTAAACGCCATGGCGGTCGTGTCACTGGATCAATCAGCAAAAAAACGGTGCTATTATTGAACATCTTATATCATATGTAGTTGAATTCACGTTATTGGCATGTGATTAACATATTCTGTGTGCAGAATTATCTTCTATGTGATGAAGATATTGGAGGTCGGAAGTCTTCAAAAGCGAAAGAGCTGGGGTTAGTAGTATGGCATATTTTAAGAAATCTCTTTAAACAATACCTTGTCCTATTTTCTATTTTGACTTATATTTTTTTACTTTGTTTTACAGGACGCAATTTCTCACTGAGGATGGGTTGTTTGACATGATTCGTGCATCAAAACCTGCAAAGGCTCCTCTACAGGAAGAATCCAAAAAATTGGTGAATAAGGTTGTTGCAATCCAGTCAAAAAGTCCTCAGAAAGCTGGAGTCAAGGGTAAGACCTAATGGGCATATTCCTTTATGGTTTTGGTTATCGTCATTCTCATTTATTCTTTTTCTTTTTCCTTTGTATCTTTGAATTGGCAGTAGCAAATCTTAAGAGTTGGGAAGTTGTTAGAATATATGGGTATTGATTTGTTTGTATGCTTTAATTATTTTGCTTCTATCATCACACACAGTCTCCCAACCTTCAGGTTCAGCTTCAGCTCCAGTGAAGCCCAAGACAGAAAGTTCTGTACAGTCTTCTTTCATGTGGACGGAAAAGTATCGACCTAAGGTTCCAAATGAAATCATAGGAAATCAGTCACTTGTATGTGTCAACCCTTATCACCATACCTTGTGATCAGGTTTAATTTCATTCATACCAGGATTTTAAGAAGTGTTATGAAATTTCTTGATGTTAATGGAATACAGGTTAAACAGCTTCATGATTGGTTGGCACATTGGAATGAACAATTTCTTGATAGTGGTAAGAAAAAGGGAAAAAAGCAAAGTGACACTGGTTCAAAAAAAGCTGTCTTATTAAGTGGAACCCCTGGCATAGGAAAAACCACTTCAGCAAAGTTGGTGTGTAAGATGCTTGGTTTCCAGGCTATAGAGGTGGCAACAAGTCCCTTTACAATCCATTTGTGGCAATATCTTTTTATCATCTAATTCATCTATTATTAATTTCAGGTTAATGCTAGTGACAGCCGTGGGAAGGCTGATAGCAAAATTGTTAAAGGAATCAGCGGAAGCAATGCAAACTCTATAAAGGAACTTATCAATAATGAATCATTGGGCGCTCAGGCAGATCGGTTGGTCTTTCTTATGATAATTTTTATGCATGAATGAATGAATAAAACACCCATGTTCCAATAGATTCCATGATATTTCAGGGTGAAGCATTCTAAAACTGTGCTCATCATGGATGAGGTTGATGGTATGTCAGCAGGTGATCGGGGTGGCATTGCTGATCTTATTGCTAGCATCAAGATATCAAAAATTCCTATTATCTGCATTTGTAATGACCGCTACAGCCAAAAACTGAAAAGTCTTGTGAACTACTGTCTGCTGCTTAGCTTTCGAAAACCTACAAAGCAACAGGTATTTTTGCACCTGCCTTCTTCCCCAAATATTCTTGTTTCTCGTTTATAAAATCTTTGTCCATATTAGGTCCTGGCAGTGCTCTTCTTGTCAGTTCGGTTATGCTCATGAAATCTTTTGGAAATCAGGAATACTTTTTGACAAATGATCAAGCTTATTTGTACAAAGCGCACTTGAGTTGGCTTTTCTTGTTTTAACAGAAGCATACCACAGTGTTGATAATTGAATTCTTCTCCTGCAATTGCTTGATCCTTCTGTGGTAAAAGTGCATGACATAACACGTAGTGCTCGCCTGGTTTTCAGAAACACTCGGTGTTAAAAATTGAATTCTTCTCCTGTAATTGCTCGATCCTTCCAGGGTAAAAATGGTTTGTGTCTTTTTTTGAAGGTTGTTACTTTATTTTCTTAAGGTTCATTTGCTACATGGAATGGAGATAAATGGAACAGAGTTAAAGATAAAAAAATTGTCTTTATGTTCTCACTTTTAAAATAATAGAAAAAGAACACAAAATGTTGAGTAATGATTATAGGGACATAATAAAAATTGCTAATGGAGGAATGAGAGGGAACCCCTCACCCTCTAAGATAGCAAACGAGGCCTTAATAACTCTTCAATTCATCCTCTTCAGTGATTACATCAGCTGCATAAAATATATCACTTAACTTTGGAGCATGGATTATTTGCAAACAATCCATGTTCTTGGCCCCAAGATGTATAATCTCTGCTAAGTGGGTTGCTGAATTATTGAGTTTAATGAGCTCAAAGTTTGACCAGACCTAGATATATTTTTAAACATTTAACTTTAGTTTCTGAATTCTGTTAATCTTCTCTACGTTTTAATACAAGTATAATGTTACATGGAAAGTTTTTCTCTATGTGTTGATGTCGGATTGATTTATTCCAGATGGCAAAAAGGTTGATGCAAGTTGCGAAGGCCGAAGGGCTTCAAGTCAACGAGGTATAAGCCTGATCCATCAGTTAGTTCTATCTTATTGCCTGGGGCCTGTAATTGCAATTAATTGTGAGGATTTTGAGGGTAATGAACTTATTTGAACCATCGATGTTGATATTTGTCAATCACAAATCAATATTATCTTCACTGTATTATCAATTCTAGATTGCTCTTGAGGAGCTCGCAGAAAGAGTTAATGGAGATATGCGCATGGCACTAAATCAGCTACACTATATGAGCCTCTCCATGTCTGTTATTAACTATGATGACATCAGGCAACGCCTTTTGTCTAGCTCAAAGGATGAGGATATTTCGCCATTCACTGCTGTTGATAAGTATGGAATTAGTCCTTCTCTAGTTAAACTACATGCTGTCATAGCCTCATGCCTTGCGCAACAAGGACTTTTCCATTATGGAACCCAAAGCTTGTTTATTTAGATGTAAAATGCGAGCCATCATATATGATAACTTTTCATCCTATCTTGCAGGCTTTTCAGTTTTAATGCTGGGAAGTTAAAAATGGATGAGAGGATTAATCTTGGCATGAGTGATCCTGACCTTGTTCCTCTTCTTATTCAGGTTCTTTCATCTTTTGACCCTTAAATTTGGAAATGTAATGTTTCAAAAGCACCTGAATCCTGCTTTATGACTATTTTATTCTTGCCTGATCTTGGTGTATCCATAACTTTGTTCTAGGCGGATTTAAACTTTCGGGGTTCTACTTATATTTTAACCCAGACCTTACTGGCAGAACTATTTGCTATGCAGCACAACCTGGAAGTTTAATGCTGGATAATAGCCATATGTTCAATGCTGCATTAGAACAAGTAATCAAAATACACCTTGTAACTTCTTTTTGGGATGTTATACATGGCAGGAAAATTATATTAATTATAGGCCAAGTTTGGCTAGTAAAGATGACAGTGATATGAAGCGCATGAAGTTAATTGCCCGTGCTGCTGAGTCTATTGCTGATGGAGATATAGTGAATGTACAGATTCGAAGATATCGACAGTGGCAGCTCTCTCAAGCTAGTATTCTCGCATCAAGTATAATTCCGTATGTACCTTGTATCTGATTTGGACTATGAGAACTTTTGCTCATCAATTCTCTTCCATCTAGTCATTCATTCCAATCTTTTTCTTTGCGTCTGTTTCAGTGCTTCATTGTTGCATGGGCAAAGAGAAACCCTTGAACCGGTAAAATGTGTTCATCTCATGGATTCTATTGCAATATGCCCTTTCTTCCTTTTTATTATTGTTTTCTGTTTGCGATACTGTGTTAAAGTTTTGATCTAATTCTTAATGTTCCATATGTCCCTAAATTTCTTCTCTTACGCGCTTGATAAGGAAGATCATGAGTTTGAACTTTCACCCCTTTGTCAGAGCTAAATGCCTGAGTTTATTTGCAGTTAACTTTTTTCTTATTGATTCAGTATGAGGGATGTTGATTATGGTATTCAGATTCATGTATAATTTTGTTGTGATTTAGGATAGAAGTTGTGTTCTTATATAATTTGAGTAATTGGCATTTTAGAACTTCGGTTGATTAGGCGTTATTTCATTTTCATGTTGAATTTGGATTTCTTGAGTTAGTGTTGCTTAATCTTCAGTTTGGATCATAGTCATTTGCTGATCTAGTTGAACCAATTTTTTAAAAGATAACATAGAAACGATTTATATAGAAAAAAATAAATTAAACAATGCAATAAATATTTACTAATTAATTTGTCTGTGTATAAATTGAAATTATTTTAATAAATCATGACGAAGCTAAAAAAGTGATAAGGTCTCGGCTGTTATTTTTGTTGGGTTCTGCTTGGATTTTGATTATAATTTCAAGTTGGAAATAACTGAATGCATTGAACGCATCCTAGTACCTCTTCAATTATTAGAAACGTTCTTTTCACTCCCTGGGTCTATGCGCTTGTTTTTTGAATTAGTTTTACCGTGAATTAGTTTAAACATCACAGCAATTGTAGCCTATGAGGGAGGACTTTGGCGTCACATGGCCTTTAGATCTATCTTAAGCGAGATACTCACTTGTTTTGAAGTGTTTGTTGTTCTGATTTCCTTCCCTCTTACACGTCATACATTTTTTGTTTTCCCATTTTTCCTGTTCATGTTGTTTTCTCATTGAAAGAGTCCTGATAGATAGGCTTAGATTCTTGCAGTGTCACAACTCACGATTTGCATCATGCATGCAGGGAGAACGGAATTATAATCGGTTTGGTGGTTGGCTTGGGAAAAACTCAACAACGGGCAAAAACTTTAGGCTTTTGGAAGATCTGCATGTTCACATTCTTGCTTCTCGTGAATCCAGTCCAGGAAGGTAAATACGGATTCACCATAATAATACCTTAAGTTTATTATCTGCTTGCTATCTGATGCATCTAACATTTTACCTGCTTTGTTTGCTTGTTAAACATTCTTCTGAGTACATGCAAGTCATTTATTTATGATTTTGTTTAAGAAAATTATTTTTGATTTTGTTTAGAGTTAGCATGGGACTGATCTGTCTTCTGCAACTTGCAAGCAGTTTCCGTTCGAACCTTCAATTCAAACTGTGTGTGTCTGTGTGTAATTTTCAATATTAGGAACTTCTATTAATTTTAAGCATCAGCAATAATTTGATCTGATTTGTCTGTTTTTTCATATCTTAGTTGAAGATTGGTGTCATGTAGATTTATGGACTTGATAGTTCTTCATTAATTGTTGCAGGGAAAGTCTCCGTTTGGATTATCTTAAACCACTTCTTCAGCAGTTAACAGGACCACTGCGGGCCTTGCCGAAGGTCGGAAGTGTATCTATTGCTGAAGATTGTAAACATGAAATTATTTAATATGAATATTGCTTGAGTGGCACATTTCCTTGTGAAAATGATCAGGATGAAGCTGTTCAGAAAGTTGTGGAATTTATGAACATGTACTCAATCAGTCAAGAGGATTTTGATACTATTGTCGAACTATCAAAATTCAAGGTGATTTGCCGAATCTGATGGTGTCATTACAAACTTCAACAACACTTAGTTTATTTTTTATATTATATGCATCAGGGTCATCCAAATCCACTTGATGGCATAGCGCCTGCTGTTAAATCTGCACTGACAAAAGCATACAAAGAAGAAAGTAAGTGTAGGATGGTTCGAGCCGCAGATCTTGTCACTATTCCTGGAATGAAAAGGCCTGTTAAGAAGCGAGTTGCTGCTATCCTAGAACCATCTGACGAAGGACTGGAACAGGGTGAAGGTAATGCCCTGGGAGAGAGTGAAGAAGATAATTCCTCAGATACAGAGGAGTTAGGTAAGTTTTGTCTGCAGTTCTGGTTATTCTTGTTAGCTGTCTAATTTATGGCAACTAACTTTTCTGTACCCTTCATTAGAAGGTACCACCACTGGAGAGAAGCTGCAGTCAGAACTTCAGAGTTTAAATTCAAAGGGTATATCACAATTTCCCTTTAGTCTCTGGTGATTATTGTTGAATGAGAGAGATGATAATTGATAATTTTTTATGCAATGTAGCCACGCAAGTAGAATTGGATTTGAAGGGAACAGGAAGTTCAAGTGCCAAGAAGACACCAGTTGGAAGAGGTAGAGGTGCTTCTGCATCGGCCGGGAAGGGCGGTCAAGCTTCGAGAGGAGGGGCAAAAAGAAAGAGGTGAAAAAGCAATGTGAATATTATCATTGAACAAGGGAATGAACAAAGAGTTTTGTATTTCGTTTTCCTGTTTCCTGTCGGTAATTTCTGATCTTTTCATATTTTGCCATGAGAGGATTAAAAGCACTGGATTATGGACTGCTTCAATTTTAACGTGCTGCCAGAAAGTTAAAAGAAATCAATTCTTCTCTGTTTAAGAAATGACGAAAGTATAAACTAAAATTAAGTGAAAATATAAAATAGATCAAGCCAACAGGGAGAACTGGAGAAGTTTAAAAATCACGTGGTGCAAATGATTTTTTCTAACTTGGTGTTAAGTCCAATATAAAAGATCTTCTCTTCTATTTCAATTATTCTAATTATTGATAATTTAGCTCCCTTGAGAGATCAATGAAAATGGACCTTGTTAGGTAGTAGATGGGAGAGCTTCATTAATGATCGTAGTAGTGGGGTTGATATTTAAGAACGAGTTCACTTCTCAAACTCGAAATTAACAGTGAAGCCATTTGGACTTGAGATACCTCATTTTATTCCCGAACTCTCCATACTCATTTTATCCCATGGTTGTTAAAACTTAAAACTGGATCCGGCCCCACCACAAAACTAGTGAACCATCATCTAACTGGTTTGATTAGTTCATTATTTATTTTTGCCTTCAAAAATTTATATATAATTTTACATATTTTCAAAAAAAATAAATCAAGACTCTAAAAGTTTAAGATGTCTACTTTTTAATGTAAAAAAAATCACTCAAAACTATTATCATTTGATCCTCAAAAATTCTCATATTCCAAAACTATTCTAAAAAATATTTTTGTTCAAATCAACTTCATCACTGGCTTGGCCCCAAATTTGCTCTAATTTGACTTCAATCTAACCCAATGACCCTTAACCCTTGACCCACTACCTATACTGATTCAATGGCCGATACGAATTTATTAACCTTGTTTAATCTACCAAAAGTATCAAGTTATCTCATTTGAATTGAAACATTACAGATTTGTGTCATTTTGGCAGAGAACAGCAGAAAAAGTAAAACGTTTAGATCAACCAATATTAATATTTCTTTCCCAGAGAAAAAAATAATAACAGTTCCACTCAGATGGAAGACCTTCTTGGCTACTAAAGCAAAAATGCAGTTCGGTGGAGATGGCTTGTATTGTAGTGCTAACAAATGATGAGTTCTCAAACAAACAAAGAGCTTACTTACTTTCCTTGGGAAGGAGGTCTTATTATTACACAAAAGAATCGATTTTTTTATTGTATTTCCCACTTTTTTGGGTGAAAATACTTACTGGATGGACACGTATCAGGCAGAGAGATCCCTTGCCTAGTGTTTCACAAAATCCTTTGGATCCCACCAACACAACCCCCTCTATGATATCAATAAAATTGTCCCCATAAATCTACATACATTATTTGCACTATATTGCATTGCATGATAAGGCCACCGAAACTTTCGTTCTTTAGCCTAACACCATTCCACAAACAAAATGTTACAAAACAAAATACGGGCAAAAACCACGTCTTCCATTCTTTATTCAAGCAAAGCTACCTCCATATTCACTTTGTTTTTTACATCTCTGGGATTTCCACCAATCTGCATCCAACATATGCTCAACCAGTCAGCCATTACGTACAACACAAATTAAAAGTCTTCTACAATCATGCAGTCATGTGTTAAAGAAAAAAAAAAAAAGACTCCAGATTACGGTTAACTTTCCTATCCCTCAAAGTATATCATATACCATCATTTCTTTTAAGATGTAAAGGACCTAGATTGATAAAAATTCAGCAACCGTGAGAAAAACGACAAACTGTAAAGCGGAAGACTATTGAGAAGGTTGAGTAGTAGTAAGGAATACAAAACCCTATATTAAATGATTTTTACAATGGGAGAACATGAGACAATGTAAGTTGGAATCTCACATAATTGTGAAAACGCATGTTGCCAGCCAGAGGACTGGTTCTTCAATGGCAAGTGGTGAATCTAGAATCCTGTCCAAAGGTTCCAAGCATCCAGCAAGCAGCTTCCAGCAATTTTCCTGTCATTTTATATTTTTTTTTGAGATTAAAGACATACATGAAAATTTTGACTAGTTCAACATGTCTGATCCCACATTAAATCATTAACCATTGTATAAATTTAGATATAATAAGGTGGGACACAAGTCACATAACCAGGATTGAACTGACAAAGATATGAACAGAAACAACATTGATGCAGAACAATTTAAGGATCGCTGTTCTAGAGTAGAAAAGTCAAAAAAAAATGAACAGATGTCAGTGTACAAAATCTCGTTCTGGAACTGTTCCCATTGTTTCTCCATATTCCGTTATTTCAATTCAGTGATTTCAGCATCATTCTTATGCTTTAAGATCTCACAATCTTACTTTTAACCTGGATTCAGACTTTGGAATCACTTTAATCCGAATTTTCTACGCTAAGTCCTGTCTGTTTTCAGATTGGCATCTTATTGCGTTCCCCATTAGACACCGTCTCAATTTTAGAGCATCAGGCATAACAGTCCATGTCCATAGCATAATAGCATATACAATGAAGATAAGATTCCTTTTAGCTAATTGTGCTGGGCATTGTCATGTATGAATCCTAACTTCGTTCGCTTATTTTCAAAGCATATGTGAGCAAATATGCTAAATTAGAGTAATCAATACTTTATCAGCAAATATTCATCCTTTGATTTAGGTTTAATCGAACTTATTTTCCTACTTCTCATTCATTCCCCTCAATCCAACTATATTCTGTGAAAAAATATATTAGATATAAATTTCTATAAAGGAAAATGTCTAAATAAAAATTTTACTTGTGTCCCATTTCACTTGGTCAAATACGAGTCAATAAATTCTAATACCATCCAGTCCTGTTTTAGTTTGTCCTTTGCACCGAACACAAGTAAATTCCTAGTAGAAAGGCCAAGCAGGGACAAAGTTATACCATGTTGGATTAGTTTGACTAATTCACACTAATAATATCTTTAACGGCTAACTTGCAATTGCAACCATCATCACATGATATTTTCATCTAAACACATATATGGTAGTTCAAAGGTATCGGGTCAAGCATCAACATTAATCAAAACGTTGTCCTTCTAAGCTGTGACCCTCTTAATAATTTGTATTCATATGTTTCACCTTATTGCTTACGGCTTAAGGCTCAAGTCAAGCCCTCGTAAAGAAAACGCAATAACTAAATAACAAATAAAAGTATAAAACAAAGCCATATCACACACGCTCACATCATTATCAGTATCCACTTTTCCAGCTAACAAACAATTCACCAAAGCAAGAGTAGAGAAAAAGAAAAGTACCCCTTCTATGCTTGACCACGACTTTGGCGGGTTGAACCGTCCGGGTCACCGGCTTTTCCTCCTCCTCTGGTGGGAACAAAACCCCGTCGATACCCTGAACCGAGATACGACCGTCCGTGTATATATCGGGGTCGAACAAATAAGCCGACCCGTCTCCCTGCCCGAATTTGACCGACCCGTCTGCCTCCTGAGCTACCACCTTATGCGGCAACCGGAGAGTATCATACCGGACTTTTCCGAACCTTCGAACTGAATTATACATACTCTCTTCGGTTTGATATTCCGGTATTAGGTGGTAGTACATTATCTGCTCCGGAGCACCCGGTTCGCTCAACTGGTCCGTGGTTAGTTTAGCCATGGCTTCATCGTTAGGAGCCAAAACAGTTAGGACATAGCCCTCAGACACCAACCGACCCATTTCGGTAGCTAAGGAAGTCAGATTCACCAGAATGTCGGCCATTTCATTGTACCCACCGTAATGAAGCAGCGTTTGAATGAAATCCTTGACCTGTGCTTCGCCGTTGAAATGGTGGTGTGGTCCACCGGGACCGGGAGCTGGGGCGGGCGCCAGAGAGGGTCCCGGAGCCATGGCATCGTAAATGGGCAAAACCGGCGGCGAACCTGGTTTAACAGGCGGAGCCGGCTTCTTGAGCCGATGCGTCCTCGGGTCAACCTCCGGTGCTCCCTCGGGCTTCACCGCCGTAATGGACTGCAGACTCCGCCGGCGGTTGAAGTCGTCTTGGACGGAACGAGGGACCAGGAGGCGCTCAATCCCATGGATCACTCCGTCGGGTCGGGAGACAACATCAGGTTGAATAATCTTGGCGCGATCCACTGTCCATTCCTCGGTCCCATTATTGGCAAGGTGAATAAACTCGGACTTAAAGAGCGTCTCGTGACGGGCTGACCCGGTTTGGGTGGGCAACGCCGGCGATCCGATTCGAGTGGGAATGATATGAAACATGAGCAAGGACTGAAGAGACTTGAGATTACCGGGTTCAAGAAGGAAGCGCTTGAACTCAGGGTCAAGATCGCGCTCTAGAGCTTCGTTTCTGGGTGCGAAGATGGTGATGTTGTGGGCACCGACAGTGTCTTCGAGAGTCTGCAGAAGCATAGCCTTCTCGACCAGCTCGGCGAGTTCCGTGTAATGCGAGTCCAGAAGAGCCACCAGAACTGAGTTGGAGTTTATCTGACCCGAGGAAGAAGAAGCCACCGACAATTTGGGATTTGGAGACTCGGAGAATGCGAGAAAGGGGAGGCCGGAGAGGAGAAGGAGAAGAGAGATGCGAAGCGAGGTGACGCCATGGATGCAACGATCCATGGCGACGGTGGGAGAGAATACGCAGGAATCAGAGACCTGAGAGAGAAGGCTAGCTTTAGCTTGGGGTCTGAGCAATTTACAAGGGTCGCTTCATTGCAGGCAAGTAATGTTTCGTTTAATGTTGGTGGGGTAGAAGAAGATGGTCCCTAAGAACCAGATTACTTACAGTTAAGTGTCAAGTGTTAAATGCGATGTGAGAGAATAAATGAATTGGCAGAAATTTGTTTAATTTATTGTTATTAATCAGTTGATTAACAGGTCCCGTGCTCCTAGGTATTGGATTAACGGTGAGTTTGTAAGTGAGTGTCGGTTGCTCTGCCAGCTACTCTTTCCACGTGGCAAGTTCGCATTCGATGAAATCCAGCCAGACACTGTGGGAGTTCTTTAATTTTTTTTTTGAGAAATTTACATTCTCTCCTGGATAAAAGAAAATATAAAAAAATAGTCCTATAAAATCTTAAAATTACATTTAAGTTCTTAAAATTTTTTTATGATAAATTTCAATTAAGCACTTGCCATATGATGCCTCTAGATTTATCAATGCTGAATTTACCAATGATGCGCCCCTGAACTTATCAATAACGTGCCCATCGACTTACCAGCAAAATTGGAATTTATTGTAAAAAGTTTCGCAAGAAATGAATGTAATTTTGATATTTTAAAAGACTTTTTTTTTATATTTTCTTTTACCTGAGACATGTAATTTTACCCCTTTTTTTTAATGTTTTTGGGCTAATAGTGGGATGTTCAGTTGGGAATTAAGTACGGTTCTGGCTAATCTTGTTCACCATGTCATTACTCTAAGCGCTTCAGGTTTATTGGTTATTTACCGTAGTGGTTTCAAGGAGTGGACGCCTGTGATTTACCGTGTGAATAATCCTTTAGATCCTATTTATATTACAAAAAAAAAATTTACTGAATCAATGACCCAAATAAAATGTTTTTAGAAGTATTTTATAATGCTGGATGCAATACTAAATTCTAGCTAGGCTTTTTTATTTTGGTGATTACCCCCGGTATGCACGGCCATGGTAGAAAATGATTTAAAAAAGGTAATTTACATATCATTTAGGTTACAAGGCTTTGATTTATAATTTAGCTTATTGGGAATTTTATTGCTTACTATTTCTTTTGATCCCAGGACCTAGTTTATTATACTATGGACTAGGAGGACTAACTAATAACTTTTATGAAACATTTTGTTTTATTTTTGATATATTTTATTTAAAATAATAAATAGTAGATTTAATAAGTTTAAAGGGGTTGGAATTCACGGGCATATAGAGAAGTAATTGTGACAATAAAAGTGAAGAGCTCCATTGCTTCCATTGCATTATTGCGACACCCAAACAAAGAAAAGATCTTGGAGTGGAGCCTACGTCCTCGTGATATCGAAATCCTAAGCCCTCACATAATACGTAAATAGATGACACTTTTTTAGTTTTTTAAATCTTTTTGAATAAATATAGATAACTCATTTATTCATTTAATAAATAAAAAAAATACCGATGAGTAACCGCGGCTTCTCTCATATGCCTATGTACTTTAAACTTTTGGTCATCAGCCAAAATAAATTTACAATATGAACTTATGAGGAAATTCGCCAAAAATTGTAATCGATGTGGGATGAAAATGACATATAAATCAAAAATCATGTTACGTCTAAGATATATTTAGATTCCTATTCGGACAACAAGATTTATCAGATCAACTTCTGGAAAGTGTGTGACGTTTTGCCTCCCTCCTGAGCTTAATTTCATTTATTTGTCTTCTTTGTCATATTTGTTGGCTTTTGGCTACGTGTGAGAAGTAAATCATTTTTTATTAACCTTGAAACAATTTAATTCCGTGATTTCTACTAATTCGTCTGTTTGCATTCTATATTTATCGTACATATTCACCAACTTGATAAATATTTTATTTAAATTTAACTTAATTATATATAAAAACAAGTTTTCAAATGATGAGCTGCCAATTTTTCTGTATCCGCAAGTAACATTTCTATGTGCCCACTAAAATAAATCTCCCTTGAATGGTAATATTATTCTTGAAGCTAAAATTGAATGTGCAAAATTATTCTCTACATAAAGTTTGTGCTTGTAGGTTTCCTGTTTATTTGTAGACTGCGCGTAATTATTAATTAATGTTATGCTATATGAGACAGCTTGTGATAAAAATATTGAATGATACTGTATTCATGTTGGTAATGTGTAACCCTCAACCGTTAGGTATTATAAAGTAGACTATAGTGTTGTATTCATTATTCAATCTTGTCGGTGGCACTAATTCTATATGAATTGTTTTTTGGCAGCTTCATTATAGAGTACTACATGTTAGTAAGTGCTTCATAATTTGGCAAAAAAAAAAAAAAAACAGCTTCATGGACCAGTTTTAAATTTACAAATGGTGATTATTTTATTCAAATCTAATAGAACATGACATAGTTATTACTATTACAAACATTTATTCGTACTAGATTAATTAATACAATGGAATAACCATTACTTCTTTATTACCGTCTTCGGTCCTAATTATAAGATAAGGTTAACATTTTTTGAAGAAATTAAGGAAGCTAAATAAGTTATTTAATCATATTATATGTTATGTAACCTTAGATTATATATTAATTTATTAGTCAAACTAATTGGTTTGAAGAAAAAATAAAAATAAAAAATACTATAAAGTAATTTAATTAGTTTCCTTAATTTCTCCAAAAAAATCGGTTTTATCTTATAATTAAAATTGGAGAAAGTATAAAACAGGCACGTAGTTTAACTGGTGGAGGATTTGTGCTAACGAAATATTATTGATATTAATTTAATACTTTGATTATTACTTATTGGGAGTATTTAGTGCTTGTTTGGGATAGCTTATTTTTACGCAATAAGTGCTTATAAGTCGTGATTTACGATATATGAGGTAAATAACTAAATATATAAGAGGAGTTTTATCTCGATTTACATAATAAGTGTTTATTAACCCTCAATAAACAATACCAAACACACACTTAGCCAGCTGCATTAAAAGGTGGTTGGCATCCATGCGAATATATTGCGAGGCGTTTTAAAGCTCCAAAACACGCAATAACAATTGAATTATTGCACCGGGATGGATATTTAATTTACTAGTAATAAATTATTCGCTCGTGTAAGATGAGATATATTTCATTTATTTATTTTTTTGACAATAATAATGTACTACGTCTACGTGTTTTTGTGTGGAGGGATCGCGTTTCTCCAGATTATAATGGTATATTAATATTTAAATGATGAGTTCAGCTGATCAGTTCAACGCATAAAGCTGTCATGCTCCCATTAGAGAAATGGCATCATTTTAATCATATATATCCCTTTTTATGATTATTTTATGAAAACCATACATATATTTATCCTTTCACTCGTCTGTCCGATATTGCTGCACTCATACTTATTCTGGCATTAGTGCAACTGGGGAAGAGAATAATTAGTTAAATTACAAAGAACAACGATCTACTGAGGTTATTAATTGCGGTTGGTTTCACCAGACAAGGTCCAAGATGTTAAATGTCACTGCTGGGTAGTTTCCATACAATACTATTGTCGACATTGTGATAGCAAACCAAACCTTTTAATATTGCTCTCTCCTAAACATGCATGTGTTTGGTGATTGGATTTATGTACTTAACAGCATAATTTTTTTTGATCGGATACTTAACAGCATAATTGGCAAAAACCTCCCAATAATCTGAAATGCAATACCTAAGTTGGTAGTAACTACTGAGTCCTTGGTAGTGTCATTTGCAAACATAGCCCAGATCCATTGGAAGTTCAAGAGGCCCAAATTCAAGCTCGTGAAGGAATTAGGCTCTGAATGCAAAATCCATGAATGAAGAGCATTAAGCCTGATTAATGATTCATCATACACTTAGGCCAAGCAGACGAACATGATGGACTTGACATGAAAGATCCCCAATTCGATGAGGAGGATGTGGCCTAGACTTTAGCATTCGTAATGGGCTTCAAGCTGCTATATTCTATTGGTTTAGGGTGTGTTTGGTTCAACGGAGGTTAGGTTAGGTTAAGTGAGGTTTATTTAAGTTAGGTTATAGGAGATTATAATGTTGTTTGGTTCAGAAGGTTAGATTATGTGAGTTAATTATAAATGGACAAAAATGTCCTTCTACAT
Source organism: Inga laurina (assembly GCA_963855925.1). Lineage (NCBI taxonomy): Eukaryota > Viridiplantae > Streptophyta > Magnoliopsida > Fabales > Fabaceae > Inga > Inga laurina. The sequence continues at coordinate 62,734,935 of OY979707.1, read as the reverse complement.
ATTTTCCTTCTTCTTTTGCAATGTCTTACTCGAGGAGACGGCGACGGCGACGGCAGCTGGATCTACAGGACCCGAGACGATGTTGGAGGAGCAGCGTGGCGACGTTGGGCAGGAGAGGGAATGAAACAAAGTGACGACTTTTTACAGGGGGGCAGTGATGAAATTTTATAAAATTGCCATGGGCAATTTAGTCACAATTGAAGACAAATATTTTCTCACATAGAAAAAACTCAATTTTGGAGGGTTCGCAACCTAGATTAGGTAATTACTATAAGACAAAAATACATCCAACACCTAACCTAACCCCCTTCCAACCAAACACCACTTTTTTACATCCAACCTCACCCCAACCTAACCTAACCTAATAAAACCTCCAACCAAACAAAGCCTTAGTGCCCATCCATTCTCGCTTGTTCTAAAGCCCAATAGTGACTAATCCCCTCGCATCACTATAGATTTTTTGAAGGGATTTTAATACTAGCCACGAGACCCTCTCTACACACATTGCTAGGAAACCCTTGAATAGATTATTAAAAAACCTAACTAAGTGCCAACTGTCTCAGATCCCATTGTTAAACTCCATCCATTCCATTTTCATTTGTTGAGTTACGATTACAATCAGGGTGGCTTTTAAGTTTTATACGTAATTCCAGCTTCCCAATGAAAACATGAGTAAAGAAAAAACACTCAAGTTGCTTTACATATATCATTGTGAAGTTTAATAGCATTAAATCCAGTTTCACGATCATATCAAGCATAACTAAACATACTTCTTCTCATCATGAATTTAAACAAGACCGCCTATATGAAGAGCATGTCCACTAAATAAGAATGATATCTTGTCAATAATTTTTACCATAAATATTTCAAATATGTTTTCTTTTTCACAAAGTAAATGAAACTATTTTCCCCCTGGGTCAATAAGAATGATGACATTTTGGTTTGATTTGGTCCAAGAATACGACTTTATTAAATATTCAATATCCAGTTTTTCCAAATTTTGACGTTACTGGATTATATCCAATGAAAAAGGTCTAACCCTTTGATGGAAAAGAAATTTCTTTCCATTACCTAATAATCGAGATGGAAATATACTAGTAATCAACCATGTACATCCATTATTTTAGCAAACTGCAGAGTGATACTGCCAAATATTGTGCGTATTTGTTTCAAAAGTCAATCTAAAATACAACTTAAAATTATTAGGACGTCATGAATGGGTTGGCCCAAAGAAAAGCGCATAGAAGGGATTGGCCCAAAAAAACGCATGTAAGGGGAAACGTTGAAATAATGTTAAATTAAAAGACACGCTGTTCTTAGTGGAAAGAGAGATGCTCTAAGATAAGATGAATATTAATTATTCGCAGCATTTTGCTCTGACTTTAATCCTATAAAGTCATTGGGTGGGACACAGAATCAGATTGCCCTTAAGAAGGAAGGGAAAACCTCCAAGACTAATCAACACAACACCCAAGTGGCAATATGACTTGAAACTCTTTTCTTTTTTTCCAATTTCTTAGTAGGAGCCGCACTTCCCTCCATAGTCCCAAAAGCCAAAACCAAATATATCCCCAGAAAATTCAGATGATTTTTCATAACCCAAAACATCATATATAAGGAATATTATGAACAGCTTTTACCTCATAAGAGGAACTTTTGCGAGCATCATAAGGTTTTTGCTTGCAAAATTCAACCTATTGAAACAGTGAAACTTCTCTATTGCCCATGGATTCAAACATTTTTCTTTTGGGGCAAAAATGGCCTTTGAGGTTTGGAAATTAACATGCATGAAACATTCTTTAAAATATATATATATATATATATAATTCCCGCAAAACTTGCATACACACATGGTTACGGTGTACTTCAGGTGTGATATCCTCAGGATTCATAATTCAAATGCGGTTTACAATTTCGTGTGGTTCAGCATTCAATAGAATGTTAACACGTGTCGATACCTCACCAAGACCAATCGGATCACCGGAGAACAACCACCCCGTTTTGCAGTTACGGTTCTTGCCGCCGAGAAGAGCTCCTCCAGAATCCGGTTTCATGGAACTGGGCCCACATTTCCTTCTCCAACTCATCGGCCTCGGTTCCTCCTTCCTCCTTCTCCGCCGTATCAGCGATGCCGAAGGTCTTCATCTCCTCCGATAGACATTGCTCCAAAGTGATAATCGTGTTGCCATTGTTGGAACATTGTTGCTGCAAATACATCTTGTTTTTCATCTTCTGCAAACGCTGCCGTTTTCTCCGACGAATGGCCCTCTTGCACAGCCCCGCCGGAAGCCGGTACACCGCCAATACCAAAATATTGACCACCGCGCACGGACAACAGCAACAAACCGCGGCGCACTCCGCCGCCGTGCCGCCGGCAATCTCTCCCGCCCGACGCTTCCCTCGCGGTGATAGCGGCATCAATTGCCGAGTCATCAGGGTTTTTATCACAGCCTTCCCTTTAATTCAAGACAGATACAAAAAAAAAAAAAAAAACGACGGAACAAAGACAAAAATGAAATCGGATGAACCGAGAAAGGTCGGATAATCAGGAACGAAATGCTATTTAAAATTATCGAAAAAATACAATTGGTAAAAGGATTTGGCTCTTGGGCGATTGATGCCTACGTAAACACCATGAAGAAGGGATCGAGAAATGAAAGAGGATACGATTTTCCAAGAAAATTAATGCTATGGAAAAGATCAAGAGAAGAAAAGGGGGAAAAGAAGAAATAACGGGATCAAAAAAAAAAGGAGGAAGAAGGGATTTCTTGGCAGAACGGGATTGACGCGTGGGTTGGTGGAAAAAGAGGAAAATCAAAATCAAAATAGCGTGACAGAGGAATCACAGTGAAGTGTAGGTGTCGCAGAGAACAATTTAGGGTTACTATTGGATTTTGTGAAACGAAGCCAACTTATTAATGTTCGTGTGCGTGCTTATATATTACACACAAACATGAAAAGCAGAGAGTAAGTAGGCTTTGTTGCGTGTTGTTTTGGTGTGTGGTGGGAGGCTCTCTCTCTCTGTCTTTCCATAACTGATCATTGTGATTCTCATGATTGATTTGGTGCTACGATCTAGTTTACGTGTGTTTAGTAACATCCTAAATTATGATTTCAAATTATGATTTGAGTAATCTGAGATAAAATTCTTTTTATAAATTTATCTTATAAGTTATAAAAGCTATTAAAAAAAACTAATCCAAAAACATATTAAGTCACTCCTTTCTAACCTTTCTTTCGCAAGCCATTGTATAATGTATATCCTATAAATGAGTTTCGGAGAGACACCAAAATCTGGACCGTTAGATAAGATTTACATGATTTAGATTTAATTTGTTTTACTTTATATTTTTTTGAAAAAAATTATTTTAATAGATACAGAATCTAAAATAAAAATAATCTCTTAACTAATATTTTTTTTAAAAACTATTTTTTATTCAAAAATCACTCTTTTAAGAAAATCAAATCCGAATAAGCTCTCAATGCCTAATCTTTAGATAGACACAGAAACTGATTCCGTATATCCTACCCTTTTAACTGTGAAAATATCAGGAGAATTATCCACAGTAGTAATTACCATTGTATTTTTACCCATTTTGTATTATTTAATTTGTACATGCCTTTTTTTTAAAAAAAAATCATTATGAGATTATGAAAAATATGTAGTTACCAGAAAGTTCTAACTTTTGTTGTTTTCTGCGTGGGAACTATACTTTTTACTATTTTTTATGTGATGTTCAAGTGAGATATGCAAAATCAAAGAAGGGGAACAGCGTGGCAGGCTCTCCTAGTCAGCGTGGGCTTGAGACAGGGGCATGTGAGGTCAATTTGTGAGGGAAACCGTGTAATTGCTAATTATTGAGAAGAACATCTAGAAGGCACAAGAATGGTCCCACTTGTTTTGTTCTATGAACTATCAACCACCAATTCATCTTTCTAATACTACCAGCCATTTATTGGCAACTGTTTTGCGGTAAAGCCTGTCTCGAAATTTATTTTCAGAGATATATATAGTTAGTGTAATTATAAAAAAAAAAATTGAATCATGCTTGATTAATTACAGGTATGATGGATATTGTGTTGGGTGAAAATGTGGACGTTTTATGTTTGTGCTTTCCTGGAACATGTGTATGACATTATTGCAGTGATCAAGTGGTTTTATGAAACACGTGACCTCATGTAGCTTGAAAGTGAAAATGTTGCTCGTGAAGCTGGCAACATAAAGCTGAATAACTTTGGAATTCCTGGCCCTTTGAAATTAAAAATCATGCTTCTGTTGTAGTGTGTGTTTGGAATGACTTATTTTTGTCCAAAACGAGCTTATAATTCGTGATTCATGGTATACGAGGTAAGTATGTGAGAGGAGTTTTTTCTCGGCTTGCGTAATAAGTGCGTTTTTACTGTGCAAAAAGCTTAAACAAACACGCACGTAGATGCACAGGGAAAGAAGCACATAACTGTACCACCAGCCACCACTCATGATAATCAACGTGATGTAGTTTATTATCCTCTCTCTTATTCTATTTATAAAAGTCTGATAATCGAATTACACGGTTTATGAAAACGGTTAAAATTAGTTAATATTAATATATCTTTTTTTTGTTCAAAGTTAATATTAATATATCAAGACAAACTTTTTTCTCAAGCATGAGTACCACCAACCTTTTAATAATATAATATATATAATTAAAAAGTGACAAAAATAAATAAAAATCATTAAATATTCAGAAAATTCTTATTGAGTTTTTATAAAAATGATTAAGATAATTTAAATATTAAGTTCTTGTAAAAAAAAAAATTAGAAGGAGTATATAACAAGCACCTTGTTTAAAAGGCCGGTAAAAGTTATTAAAAATGATTAAAGATTTTTTGTTTTTGAGCCAGGCCTGGTTGAGAGAATCCCTCGAATATGCCAAACGGGCATCGTTATCTATTCCACGTCACTCGCGGCTGTCATGAGTTCTATATTTGATACGTGTCAGTACCTGCTCCGTGCCTTCATGCGTCCACATTTTTTGGGCCGGGCTAGACTAGCTTGCTTGCTTGTGATATTTTGATTAATTAGAAACGTGTTTTATTCCATATAATTTTTTCCTGTTGTATATAAATATAATACAGTGATATAATATATTTTTTATATAAGTTATCCTTCTTACATTCTACATGGACAATATTTGGCTTTTTATTGGAAACAAAGTAAGTACTGACCAGTCAGTTAAAAATATTCGTTCGATCAAAAAAAAAAAAAAAATATTCGACTGTGTTACATTCAAACATAATCATTACAAAACACTAGAATGTTAGAGTTCTCCATTTGAAGAAGCACAACAACAAAAAAGATTAAAAAAACAACGTGTTCCAGAATTGGTCTGCTAAGTTTACTCGTCCAGGGACTTGGAATTTTTCAAATCATACAAAGTTCAAAATGACAGATGATGATCATGTTAATGAATATGAGTAACAAAGAAACAACACTCGCACGTGAAACTTGTAAAAGTGGTAATGCACCTCAGTACATTTTCAAGAGTCAGAGTGTGACTGGTGAATTATAGTATTTATCTCTTACAGGGGGGGCACCTGATCAACTTATTAGATTCGATAAAAGGATCAAGGGTATGCGACTGAACCTCACACACTGGATTAGTGAGTGTTTGGGATTACTTACCGTGAATCATAATTTATAAATACTTATTACCTAAATATAAGCTATCCCCAACGAGCACTCAGATGAAGTCATATCGCTTTTAACTTTTATGATTATCCTCATTTTCATTTGTATTCTTATTTCTGTAAAAGAATTGAGCCAGCATTTATTATTATTATTTAAATTAAATTCTGCTGGGCAGCGCGTTCCTGGCCGCTGGAGTGAATATTGTTACTGCACCATCTCAAAAGGGGCCTGAAGTCGTATGCAGCAAAAGAAGGCACAACAGATAATGCGGATGCCTAATCAGTTTATTGCCATCAAATTGAATTAATAGTAGGGTAACAAAGCTAAGTGCGGATCGCGTTAATATTTTACCAAAAAGAAAACAAAAACAAAGAGTCATTCCCCCCTATGAGATGACATCTTAGTCAATTTCATCGCCCACCCAATCTAGTCAGAGCCACCAGAAGACACTATTTCTAGCAAATACATGCAGGAAGCACATCAACTACGTGGTCAACACCTTCCCTCTTGTTGGCCTTCCCCTTTTGTAACCCTTCTTTTCTCCTCCAAAAAACTGATAAACTCGTATCAACTGTACTCGAAGGCAACATTTGGATTCCTCTCCAACACCTAAATCGGGACGCCCAACAATAATGTACATGTCTCTTATTCTAGCCACCGATGAAACCCAGCCGTTGAAGTATTGCTGCTAAAATGAGCATCACTATTGCCAATATCAGACCAGGTTTTCCAAGTAGCCAATTCTTTGTCTTCTTTGCACCTTCAACTACTCTCTGAACCCGATCAGCCCATCGCATCTGCAACCAAATAATTAATGATGCCAACTTACGTGTTAGTGCTTAACATGTGTCAGACATGCATAACGGCATTTTAGGTTGCATGAAACAACCAAAAAGTCTAATCACCAATGAAGCTGCATTGTAGCAGTATAAGGACGCTAAAGTAAACGTCGGAAAGGAAAGTACCATTCTATCCAAGTCCTCTGGTGACAAGGATGACATGGCTTGCTGAGCCTTCGCTGCATCTTCTTTTGAAAGCTTGACACCAAATTGTTCCCCCATGTTTGCCATCATTTCTGGGCTCATATTTTTCATCATTGATGTGAACATCTGCCAAGACAATATGGCAACTAAAAATTAATAGGAATACAAATATAGAGCAAGTAAAAGTTTAATGAAGAAATGGAATCAAATACAAAATTTAAACCCCACTGTATTAATTCACAGAAAAGGACATAACTAATGAATAAACAATAAGCCCCAAGCTAAGGAAGACGAAACTAAAACCAAGGCACATTAAAGCAATAAAATGCAGGCACAATTAATCAAACTGTCTTATTATTACAGAATTAAAGGACTCAATGACAAAGTTCAACTGCATTGTACCTATTCCATGTGATGTGAACAAGGAAAAATTAATTGTTCATACCTGACGCATGGCTGGATCTTTCATCTGGTTTCTCATCTGTTCTTGCAAATCAGTACTTGAGGACGGGAAGTCTGACTGACCAGCATTTCTCATATTTAAAAACGAATCATGAGATGAACTTGATTCAGCAAAAGCATTGCTTCCATTAGCATTCGAGGAGGGGAAATTTGACTGAGAAGCATTTCTCACATTCTCGTCAACAGCTGCAGATGATGAACTAGATGCTTTCCCAGACATTGAGGAAGCCATTTCAAACATCTTCTGAAGATCCTCTGGCGGCATTTTACTTATCATATCAGAAGCTGTTTTAAACATGTCAGGAGTCACATTTGGAGGAATTGATCCAGAATTGACAGTAGAATTAGGGAAACCCCTTAAAAATGGGTTGTCCCCTTGATACGAGGAAGCCATGTCTAGCATTTTTTGAAGTTCCTGTGGTGACATCTTGCTAATCATGTTTGACGCAGTTCTAATCATATCAGGAGACATATCTTTGGATTGTCCAGCATTCAAAGAAGTAAGAGTGGCAGGGTCGGCATTTGAAATGAAATTTTGGAATGATCTATAGAAAATAAAAAATAAAAGTCAAATTATTTCACAGACACCAATTAACAGTAAAAAGTGTATATAGGATGGAGAAACAAGGGAATTAATGAATATTTCATGTCAGATAGCATGAAATCTGGCATAATTAGAAATCAAGCACACAAGTCCAAATTTTCCTTACAAATCAAGGCCAACCACAATCATGAGCCTAAAGTTGGGCCCAGAAATAATTGCCACAAGAGAAAGGGACCAAAGTACGTCCAATAGACAATCTATTACAAGATGCCCTGAAAGGTAAGGTTTCAGGAATTCCAAACATTCACATCAAGAAAGTGTTTTGGAAAGCTAATCCACTTCAAAATAAAGCAGCAAGCTTCAAACAAGTAGTTCAACTAGCCCACCCTTTCTACCCCCAAAAAAAAAATTGATAGCAAAAGGCAGCAAATAACTTATTCAATTGACTTCCTCCATGTAAATTGGGGCTGGCTCATAGGTTGTAAGGAATGCATATTGAGATGTTAGGGTTCAACATAGATCACTATGACAATAGCTAATGAAAAATTTATAGCTGTGTTAACCCAAATGGAGAGTGGATATTTAAAACAAAAGGGCTCACTACCTCTCACAAAAATGCTAACTTACCTGATAGCTTCAGGATCATTTTTCAATGCATTTAAACCTTCCACATTTGATTTTAAATTGTCATTGATGACTGTACTGGAACTCTTAGAACAAGTATTGGAAGTTTTCGGCTTAGCCACTGTTTGCTCCACAGATGAGCTTCCAGAGTTTTGTGCCGGGACATTCTGATCTTCTTCAGTTATTTCTTCAATTACTAATCCTAAAACATAAAAAATAAATCTCTCATTCATTGAGCCTTTAACGTTAAGGAGATTGGGACAAAGTAAACGGAAGAAAAAACTCTTTGCCTTTTTCCCCCCCTTTGTCGTGGGGGAAGTAACTTACCTCTAGGTGCATGCTCACCACCATCCTCTGCCAACATTTCCTTGGTCTCCCTGATGTAAACATTCAATGCAATAAAAAAAGCAGGTCAAATTCATCCCCATCCTTCTTCTACCAAATAGAAAAAAGGTGTTCAAGCTACGAAACTTTAAATCTCATACGTCTACTTTCTTATTGTTTTGGAGGATAAATGACAGACAGACATCAATTTATTTCCCATAAAACGTTCCTTTATTTGATAGGCTATAAAACCAACTGTAAGATGACCGACAACAGAAAACAAAATAAAAAACACATATGCTTGACTTGGCAGACCATCTGTTGCTTATATTGTAATTATAGGAATATCTAATGAAAATCACATATATTCACAGGCTCATAAATCACAAAGGCTATAAATATATAAATAGTAGCACGTATCATATATGAGGTCAAAGAAAATTTCATAAGAAGAAAAGTGGATGTATGTGGAAGAGAGCAGCATTGAACCTTAAAAGCTTTGAAACTGTATCATCATCGGGGCAAACTTCACATGCCATGCTCAAATCACTAACGGCATCCTAAAAGAATTAAGGATATCAACAAATAAAATAAGTATATTAGAAGAACAAAAGCCGTCAAAAGTCTAAAAAAATCCTTATATAAAGAGTGGAAGCACACCTTTAGTAGACCAAGTTCCTTATACGCTTGACCTCTTCGATAAAGAGCTTTAAGATTTTTTGCATCATAAGCCAATACCTACAGTAGTGAGCAGTTAAGCACAGTAATGCATTAATGTAAAATTGCCAATTATAAAAAACCTAATTATGATTATAATATAATAAAGATGATAATATAATATAGTACACTCCTTGTCAAGTTACATGTGCAACAACAACAACAAAGCCTTTATCCTACTAGGCGAGGTCGACTATATGGATCGCACGACACCATTTTACTTTATCGCAAACAATATCTTTAGATATATTATTAACCCATAGATCCTGCTCTACAACCTCAATGAGTGTTCGCTTCGATCTTCCTCTACCTCTTTTCAGAGAAGTTCATACTTTTGATCAACCTTTCTCACCAGCGCACTAAATGACCTTCTTTAAAGGCATCCAAACCACCTCAAACAATGTTCTACCATTTTCTCCTCAATAGGCTCCACTCTAACTAGTTTGCATTATCGCATATTTGGACATTACAAATCTTATCTTTTCTTATGTGACCACACATGCATCCTCATCTTGACTATTCCCACTTTATATTCATGTTGTTCCTTTAAAGCCCAGCATTCACTACCATATAGCATTGCTGGTTTTATAGCAGAACAATAAAACTTCCCATTTACCTTATTAGGTACTTTCCGATCACAAATAACTCTGGTGGCTTTTCTCCATTTATAGTAATACCACCCAACTTGAATTCTATGATTAACATCTCCATCAATTTCACCATTTTATTGTATAATTGATCCCAAATATCTAATCTTTGCCACTTGTTGGATGACTTGCTCTCCCAATTTAACCTCTAAATCATTTCTCACTTGTCTCTTATCAAAATTGCAATGCATATATTCTGTTTTGCTCCTACTTAGACAAAAACCCTTCTACATGTGCAACAAAACGGAGAAATTTTCTTACATGTTATAATCACAATGTTAGTTTCTTTCCTATCATTTCTTATCATCTTGCAGGCTATTATCCCCATATCACTACTACTTAAATATTATACCTGGTTATTGAAGTTATAGCTAACAAGCAACATCGTATTTTGCAATGATAAAACAACAAAATTATAGTTACCTCAGAACCTTCTTTTACACATTCATCATACTGCCCTGTCTTCAGGTAACAAGACATCAAGTTGAGTGAGCATGCTAAAAGAAGCTTTCTACTTTGGGAGGATGGAATTTCTCCAAGGTTTTGCTTGGCCTAGAAGATAAATTGAAACCAAGAAATCAGGCCTCTAAAACTGACTAACAGATGCAGAAACAGAGGGTGAGAGAAGAAGAAGGGAGGGGGATTTGGGAAAACAATTAAATATCACAGAAGAGCACTTACAAGACAATACTTCTGCATAGCTTCATGGAATTTACCCTGACTGTGAAGTTCATTGCCCTGCAAATTTTAATTTTAGTCCACAAAGGCAACCTAGTGCATGGCATCATGCCAACTTGTTTTGAGAATAACTGAGAAACTGAGTGCAACAGACGGAGTGCCATTTCCTACCCTATCATGTAGTGATGCAACTGGATTTTCTGACCAGACATTACTTTGAAACTAAACTAGGATAAAATGTAATTTTATTTAAGAAGCTTTCTTTGATCCAAAAGAAATAGTGAGTCTGAATTTTGGCCTTCAGGGGCACACGTATGATCATAATATTCTTCAATTGAGAAAAATGGATTGTAATTTTTGGAACTTAATCCTAGCTTTAGGTCTTGTCTTTCTCTTTCAACTTGGATTACTGCGACACATACTTCATAGCTTTCAAAATATATCTCTGACTGCTGAGTAATGCTTAACGAAGATAATATTGATCAGTTATTCCTAACGACTAATGCAACACACCTGCTTCTTCAACATCTCAGCTCCACTTATTTCATATTTCATCTGCGCATCAGCACGGGCACGCATAGCTGCAATTTCTTCAGGTGTTGCATTTGCCATCTTCTCACCAATCTCAGCCATCTGTTCAGGACGAGTATGCTTTAACTGCTCTGCAGCAATTTTGAAGTCTTCAGGCCTCATGTTCTTCATGCTTTCTGAGGCCATCCTCATTAGCTCTGGATTAGACATCATCTGAAATTCCATTTTTACATGATGAGCATAAAACAAAAGAGGATGAGTTATACTTACTATGCATGATTTAATTCAAAACAACAACCTCCAGAAACACTAAGGAAACAGTTTGTTGGTATCAAATATTAAATTTCTCTCATTTTGCTATTTGGGCTAAATTAAACTTAACGTATTTCGTTTTCCTTCTTGAGATGCAATGTGTCATTAAGTCAAGCTCCAAATAAGGATATTCATGATAAGCGACTCAAGGCAAACACATGTTCTATCTAACGTTCAAAATTCATAGTACACAAGACATGATCACTTCACACGGGCTAATGATAAAAAAACACTAAATTTTTATCATCATTCTTTAGACATATGCCAATACGCATCTTTACATCTATGAATTTATAAAAAGTACTCCTTAGGAACAACTCTTCTCCTACGTCACCAATACCTAAAGTTGTATCTTTTCCATTTTCCCGAAAGGATATATCACTAAGCTCAATCCATTCCCCATACAAGAGCATCAAAGTCACAATGGATCGGTCTCATTCTGAGTCCAGAACTCAAAAGAAACGGGAAGAATGAAATTACATTTACATTTATGACAATTTCAGGAAGATAGCAACTAAGGGAGGAAAGAAGATGACCTGTTGTTGGATCCGAGCAAACTCGGCGGGCGACATGCGACTCATCTGCTCCTGAGCGATTCTGATCATCTCAGGATCCATCATAGCGTTGTACATTTTCGCAACCCAATCCAGTCAATAAAAATAATCAATCTTGCAGATCAAGAGAAGAACGGTTATCGCCAATTTTTTTTCCTATTATTTTGGATATGGAAAGATTGAAGATGGGAGAGAATTCGGAGTTGTTTGGACAACGAAATTGAAACTTTACAAATCTTGAAATAAAAGGCAAGCAGAGAGGACAAAGCTGAGGTCGGATTCACAAATACCGGCCGCCCACCAAACCTGAAGGAGGGTGGACTCGGAAGGAGATTGCTGATTACAAAGGAAAAGTCGAATATGCCGGGTGCCGCACCGAAGTTACCGTCCTGCCCTTCTCCTTTTCGCTCAATTGTTGTTGGGGTCACAATTCCGGCCTGGCTGCCTAATATGCCTTTCATACTGCCGCTTGCTGCCCTCAATTTTGGGATCTTTCCAAGGCTTTTGAGATTATTAGATTCTACTTAAATGATATTTTAATATATTATGAATAAAATAAGGAATTGTTTATAAATTTTTCATATATTTTTAAATTTTTAAATCTTTAAAAAATCATAAAAAATTGAGAACACTTTCATTTTGTTACTCATAAAATATCAAAATATCACATTATATAGAACGTAGTAATATAAAGAATTATGAAAAATACATTTAAAATATCTCTAAAATTAGAGGGCAGCATGAAAGTCACATTAGACACCCTGCTCCACAATTCTGAATGCCTTTTCAGCTTGTGAATGCAAAGATTTAGGATAAGAGGGCAATATTTGAAGTGTTCCCACATAAATAATCAGTATTCAGACAATAATTAATATAAGATAAACATGAGATCCAAATAACCCAACACATCTAAACCGGGAATATTTACTTGAAATATTATTATGTTTGTATGTAAGAAGATTCAGTATTTTAATTTTTATAATAGATTAAATATTTCAATTTATTTGGTTCAGATATTTTGTTTTAGATTTTAAAAATGAAAAAGGAAGTTACGATGACATAATCGCAGTGGCGGCGGCATGTCTTGGGAAGTCATGAGGTACAAAGAAGGTATTACATTACAATAACAATAATAATATAGCCACATAACCTCTGCATCACGAATGATCGTTTCCTTTGAAGCAGTATCATGCATGAGCAGCCTCATGTCCAATCATCCTCCAAAGATAGACGACGACTTGAACACGAATGCACACTCTCAACACATCTTCGTTGAGGCCGAAAGCAAGAGAGGTGGGAAGTGAGATGAAAGGATTTAGCGGGAACTACTTTATATCTTAATATTAAAAATATTTTGTAATTTCAAAATATTTTGTAATTTGTAACTATCTCCTAGTCATCTTTTTGTATTTTTTGGAGCATATTTTATTTTTTTTATCATTATTTATTTAGTTGTTACAATATTCCTATTTTCAAAACGGCAGGAGAAGAGCATGTTAGCAGAAGGAAGGACTCTCTATTTGTATATAAACAATAGAAATATAGATGAAGTGCGCAAAAAGGGCGGAGGAGCTCACATCACAACACTAGGTTTCACGAGTTCTTCTTTTCCTTTGGGGGGAAAAAGCTTTTTCTCGTTATTCTTTCTATTTGGGGGAAAAAGCTTTACTTATTCTAGCGAGCATATCCTCATTCATGTTTGGTAGAATATAAACATTCTTTCTATTGAAGAATAGAGTAATAATTTCACCCAAAAAAAGCAATAATGAATCATAAAAAGATAAAATCCTAACTTTCTTTTCATATATGATTTTTTTTTTAGAAAAATACTTAATTCTCTTATTCTTAATAAAAGATATATTTATCTAATTTAAAAAAATTAAAAAAATATAAATAATTTAATTATAACATATATGACATGATTTCTTTAAAATAATTTATATATTTTTTGAATAACATTGATTGTATATTAATTTATAAGTTAAATAAATTAGTCTATAAAGATAAAAGATAATAGTATATCGTCAATGATATTGACAATGTGGTAATAAAATTAGGGGTAGGTGTAAAACTAGTGAATAAGTTTTTCACTCTGAACACCCAACAGAATTATCGTTTGTTGGATGTAAAAATGGTCACAAACAATTTAAAAAAGAACAAAAAAAAAAAAACCAAGTCATTAATTATAGGTAACGTCCGTCAAGTGTGGCCCATGAAAGCTTGACTCTGACAGTGAAGTTTTTTGGGTTGCAGGCAAATTGCTTGGTTTTTTTTTTTTTTTCCTTGTGATTCAGCTGCCAGCGGTGGGTATCATAGTGTTTTGTTTAATGATTTCGTACCTGTCTAGGTTAGCGTCCATAAATCGTGTTAGTGTAAGTTAAGACAAAATTCTCTTCACATACTTATCCCATACACTGTGAATTATATTAAAAACGTAGCTTCTTTCACCATCCCAAACGAGCCCGAGGCAACATATCAAATGGAATGTGGATCACGTTTTCTTCAATGATTTTCGTTTAAGAACCCTTTCTTATTTTCAGGTTGCCGATTCTATGATGATTTTTGCTTGTTTTAGATTGTGATTTTTTATTGAGATTCGGGTGTGGTTTTGACGGTACTTCTCATGGTGTTCTCGCCGGAGGTGCTTGTTCGTTGGGAAAGGAAGATAATTTTTAAATTTTTTGGTATTTTGTCTTTAATGGAATCATTCACATCTGCGCCTGCCACGTAGGAACTGGTCAAATACCAAACGCCATCTAGAAGCCTTGTGGGTCCCACAACGGAGAAAGAGACGGAAGTGCGAAATATGCAAAGAAAAAAAAACGGACGGCCCCGTTAAGGTTTAATTGGTGAATCGGGGTTTAATCTAGTATCAAAATGATTATATTAAAATATTAAAATTTATTAATAATAATATATATATTAATATATTTTTAAACTTCTATAAATAAAAATAAAGATCTTTAAAAAAAATATTTAAAATCTATTAGTATTAATTATGATACCTATATTTATACAATGATATCACCTTTACTCTAATTATTATGTCATTTTAAATAATTTTTTTATCACCTTTTTTTTATAGATTTGTTATTTCTTTACCTACTTTTCTTTTCATCCTGATCTTAACCTTTCATTTTTTCCTCAAAAATAACACGAGATAATATGTAGAAGAATAAACAAAATTGAAACCGGTCCAACTAGTTGAACCACCGATTTTAACCGGTTCACGGTCCAAATGGTTGAACTGGCCAGTTCAATCCAATTTTTTATTCTCTGAAAATATGCCACATGTTAAAATATTTATGACTACTTCTGCTCTCACGAAACTATTGGATACTCATAATAAAAAACTTTCTTACTGCTAGGGGTGTTAGGGATCGGAACGGGATCGGGAAATGTCATTCCCGATCCCGATCCCGATCCCGATCCCGATCCCGAGAAGGGTTCGGGAATGATTTTCATTCCCGATCCCGAAAATCGGGAAATTTCGGGATCGGGAAATTCCCGATCCCGGATTTGCTTCTTTTTTTTTTAAAAAAAATCTCTATATTAAATTTTTTGTTGTGTTTCCTTTAATCTAGTATAAATATATAATTTATCTAATATCATATTGTATCAAATAAGTCTAATATAAATATATAATTAGTCCAATACATGCTTAGGCCTTATTTGGTATATAGCACTGAATTTTGATGGATTGAGATTGAGACTAGGATTAATGTTTTAAAAATATGTTTGGTACGAAGTAATAGTTGGAGGGAATAATTTTATTTATCTTATTTAATAAATACTCACTAATTGTGAAAAGACTGAAATACCCATACCCTCATTCACTTCATTTTCCTCTTTCAACTCCCGACTGTTTCCTCTCAAAACCGATCATCTTCATCTCCTCATCGTTTTCAGGGTTTGGATAGAATTTCCACAATGGCTGCAAAACTCACCGGTGGCGTGATAATGATGATTTAGGGTCTGGAAACGCATAGACTCTCTATAAGCGAAAAAATCTTGTGCAGCAATTTACTACTCTGTGGCTCACCAATGATTCCGCATCACCCAACAATTTCCATGGAAAACGGCATAATATATGTCATCAAATCAAAGACTCAAAGGGTATTAATCATGTGTTAAACGTCAAACATAGAAAACGGTGTCACTCTTTGCTTTAGAATTCAATTGGTCTTGATGAAAATGAATCCAATGATCAGAGTAAAGGGAAAGAACCGATATTGCAAATTTGTAAGTAGAAACTATGTATAACATAGATATTAGAGGGAGTGATTATGTGAGAGGGAATGATTTTAGGTTAAAATCTGGGTTATTTTTGTCTGAAAATATTTTAATCAATGATATTTTTGTCTTCGTAATTTTGCAGTCCCAGGATTGACAACACAATACGAGGGGGGAGGTGGCTTTGCAACAATCCCACTTTCGTGGTACTCCCAATCCCTGGTTACCTATAGTCCCTCATACCAAACGGTATATTTTGACTCAATCCCTGATCTAATCTCACTCCCTACCCTCAAGTACTTCGTACCAATCAGGGCCTTAAAGTTGTCGATTCAGCTGCAAAAAGAATAAAGACAAGAACAGAAAATTAGAATTATTTAATAAATAATAAATGAAATTAACTAAATAAACTAAAAGAATAGATATTATCTTAAGGGTGTTAGGGATTTTCACATTTTATTTTATATTTAGTCTTATTTTCTTAAATATTTTTAAAAAATATATGTGTATATATATTTTCGGGATCGGGAAAAAGTCGGGATCAGGAAGTCCCATTCCCGAAATCATATTCCCGATCCCGAAATTTTCGGGACTAAAAAATTCCGTCCCGATTTGCTCGAGATCGGGATGGAAAATTGATGAACACCCCTACTTACTGCATAATTGCCCTTCAACTAAAATGGTACATAGTGAATCTAGATGTCTACTCCTAGCCCTAGCCGTCTCAATTGATTTTTGGCCATTGCTGATCGAGTTGGCAAATAATGTATCTATTGTGTTCATGCAATGCCTGTCCTTACCTTTGGACGTCCTCAATTATAAATGACTCCAGGTTATCATCGATACGTAGAGAACACAGACATAAAAACGTGGAGGTGACAGGGGAAAGGGATTCAAGTGAAATTTCATAAAGGAAATATAGCTCTGTTCTTGTTTTGCAACTCAGCTAGTTAATAAACTGGCTTCACCAGTTTCACTCGTGACAAGAACCTTATTGGAAAATACTGATAGTGACCACACCCCACAAGTTTTTGGCAGAGGATATTCAAGCGTTGCAAAAGATTGTCTGAATAGTTCAGATTCAGAATGAGTGTTTCCCTACAAATTGTTTGATGACTAGCATCAACTCATTTGCAGCTTCTGAATTAGGATCAACAGTGAAGAATCCATGTTGCTTTCCTTCAAATTCTGCATACTCTATGTTCTTCCCCCAACTCGTGAGCCTATCTGCATAATCCTTACACCTATCTCTCAGCAAATCACTTCCTCCAACCACCACTAGCATTGGATTCAGATCAAGTCCTTCAAGGCTCTTGCTCGATGGCCCAAATGGATTCACAAGGGGATGATCCCTGTCAGCTCCGATCGGTACAGAGAGCCTCCAAAATCTGATTCATCGAGCAAAAAACAGAGACATAGAAACTGAACAATTTGCTCAAACAATAAGATTAACGCAAGAGAAATTTATAATCCATGAACCTGTCCATGAGTTCTAAATTGAGGAAAGAGTCTTTTGGACCTTCAGCCTCCAATTTGGTTCTGACGATGCCGCCAAAGAAGGGCGCCAAAAGGATGTAACCTCTGACCCGAACCGGCGCCAACTCGGGCGACCCACGGCCCAGCCGAACCGCTAGATAGTGAGCAAGGTTTCCGCCGGCGGAGTCGCCTGAAATGAACACCCGACTGAAATCGGACACTTCGGTCAGCCAAGGATCCGGGTGATCGCTCGCGGCTTGGGCCTGGAGCCACTTGACAGCCGCGAATGCGTCGTCCATAGCGGCTGGGAGTCGGTTCTCCGGGGCAAGCCGGTAGTCCGGCGCGATGACGACGGCTCGGAGGTCCAAAGCGAGGCGGAGGCAGTAGTTGTGAAAGTTGGGCCAGGTGAAGGAGCCGATGCAGAAGCCACCACCGTGGATATAGTAGAAAATCGGAAGCTTAGAGGAGGAAGACGAATCAGCGGGCTTATAGAGACGAAGCTGAAGGTTGTGGGTCGGGTTGAAAACGACATCCTTCCACAGAACAGAGCCGTCGTCGTGGATGGTTACGTTGAAGCTTGGCTCTGAAGAGCGTACGATGGAACCGTCGCTGTAAACTTGAAGGACGCCGCGACAATCGTCCGCTACATAAGGAGAGGGATGATCGGATGACATGCTTTTTAATTTATTCTCCTTTTGTTGTGATTGACGGTGTGGGTTATGATCTGAAATCTTGAAAATAAAGTACAGTGGAGGGAAGATAAGGGGGAGAGAGTAGGCAACAAGAGCAAAAGACCTCGCGTTGTTCAAAATACTTGCCAAAGGCACCACTTTTATGGCGAAGATTGAATGTTTATCTTCACCCGTTTAAAAGTGATATGGTCAAAGTATTTAATTATCAGGAAATCTTGACCCTGCATGGCAATTTGCAGGAGGAAACAAAAGAAATGAAAGACACATTCGCTTTGGTGTGTGTGTAGTCATGTGAATGGTGTTTTGTGATAGAGCTGACGCTTGCAGACGTGTTTGTTAAATAGAACAAAGGAGCCGGCGTGGTCGTGAGGTAATGGGCATAGAGCCAGAACCTCTTCTTATTTTTTTATTGGGGTCTAAGCCCGGATGCTTCTTTATTGGCTTTATTTGGGCTCTTCACTTTATTTTTTTTAAAAAAAAATTCATCATCTACCCTTCGGGTAATCATCTTTTGTTAGAATACCATCCAATTCAATTATTCTGCGTTTGTTTGGATTAGCGGTAAAAAATATTTTTTTAATATGATTTATGGCATATGAGATAAGTATGTAAGAAAAGTTTTATCTCGGCTTACGTGAACATACTTTATAATGCCAATTCAAACAGGCCCTTCCTAAACATCCCAAGCTGTCTCACCAAAAACTTGCCTTTGGTTGTTTTCTAAAGACAAAAACGCTCCTTCAATCAATCAATCCGTCACACAACGTTGTCGTCACCGTCTAACTGTTAGTTAAAGTTGAGTCGTTGCCTATACCCCCACTTTCTTGGGATCAACTTCTCTCTTTTTCTACTGTTGTTCGCTATCTTAAAATGACCCGTTTTTTATGTAAAATGAACTTGTGTCTTGTGGGCTTTACGTGGTTGAGAGAGAAAGAAAGACGGTGTAATGTGATGTCATAAGTGGAGGTAGAGTTGGGCAAACGGGCCGGCCCATTTAGGCCCGAGTCCTAAAAACAACCCTTATTTGACGGCCCGGCCCGTTTAACTGAAGCACGCGGCCCGGCCAGCGGGCTTCAGGCCCGTTTAACGTTTTCCCTCTCCTTTATGCCCCTAATGACTAAAATACATAATCTAACATATAAATATTATTAAAACTACTTAAAACATATATAGCATCCATATTCAATAAAACATAAACACTAAAACCTAACAAACAAACCATAATTAATATCCATAACCAGTCAAACACTCAAACAAGTTCATAAACCACAGACAAAAGCCATAATCAAATAAGTCTACAAGAACAAAACCACAATCAAATAAGTTCACAAACTACAACCAAAGAAGTTCATAGCTACAATAGGGCAAAAAAAAAAAACATTGCTATGGTGATTTCTAAAAAAAAAAATTAAGCGGGCTTAAACGGGCCGGCCCGTTTAAGCCCGCTTCCATTTTTTCGCTTTAAATCACAGGCCCGGCCCTTGACGAGCTCGGCCCAAATTCCCGGCTCTAAGTGGAGGCCAAGGGTTAGAACTTTTTCACAAGGGACAAAGTTGAAGTAAAATAAGTTTTTACTTTAAAAAAATTCAAAATACTCTTTTTGAGAAAGTTAATTTTTTTAAAAAAATTATATGAGAAAAACAATATTTTACTTTAAAAACTCTAAAGAGATTTTGAGAAACTATTAAACAAAACTTTTTTAATAAAAAAAACTGGGCTAATATTTTTAAAAAATTAAATATCCTCTCAATCTCTTATTATAAGTCTAAAGGCTAAAGTATACTTTTAGTTCTTTAAGTTTACATGATATATACTTTTGGTCCCTTAACTTTAAAAAATATACTTTACATACTTTTTGTACTTTAAGTTTATATGAGATATACTTTTAGTTCCTTAATTTTAAAAAATATATTGTATAGTTTTAATCCTTTAAGTTTACATGAGATATACTTTTGGTCCCTTAACTTTAAAAAATATACTTAGTATACTTTTAATCTTTTAAGTTTACACGAGATATACTTTTGGTTCCTTAACTTTAAAAGGGACCAAAAGTATATCTCATGTAAATTTAAAGGACTAAAATTATACTCTAGTCTTTAGACTTATAATAACAGATTGAGGGGATGTTTAATTTTTTAAAAATATTATCTCAGTTTTTTTGGAGTACAAAAGTTTTGTATAAAAGTTTCTCAAAATCTCTTTGTAGTTTTTAGAGAAAAATCTTATTCTTCTGAGCTGATTTTTTTTTAAAAAAATTAATTTTCTCAAAAAAAGTATTTTGAATTTTTTTAAAAGTAAAAACTTGTTTTTACTTCAACTTTGTCCCTTGTGAAAATGTCCTCACCCTTGGCCTACACATATGGCATCACATGACACTGTCTCTCACTCTCTCTCACCCAAGTTAAAGCCCACAAGACACAAGTTCATTTTACATGGAAAATGGGGCGTCTTAAGGCAGTGGATGGCAACGGACTACAGTAGAAAAGGAGAGAAGTTGATCCCAACTTTTTTAGGGTAAGAGAAGGAAGATATGAAAATTAAGGTTAGGGATTTTGAATTGAATGAATTGTCATATGAATCTTCTTGCTTAGAACTTCGTGGCTCTGGTTTCTCGCTTTGAGGATTTTGTTGGCTATTTGCTCTGATTTGGATACAGTGATGATGTGCCCTTGTTGATCCACCACAAAGCGTCAAAACTGGTCGACGAACATGCGAGACCCACCGCTATCAAACTTGGTGAAGGTTTCCTTGAGGTCCTAGGTGGAACCAAATATGAGGAAGAAGATCCATCTTGGGTAATGAACATTGAAAGAGAGGGAGAGGGGGAAGATGATAAGATGGAGAGGGGAGAACAAGCATATTGTTGAGGTGGCATTTTGACTACCATGTGGCAGTGACATGTGTTGTCTAACTATCAAAGTTAACTTGTTAACGAGTAGGGTAACATTGTTATGTTTTAATATTTTCAAGGCGACATCGAGATCAAAAAAACTTTCAGGATTATATTAGGATTTCCGCAATAAAGGGTTTACATCTTAACCCTTATTTAGTTTGATATTGTTTATATGTTTAAATAAATATATAATGTATACCTTATAAATACAAATAAAAAGGATTATGTAACCCATGGTTAAAAACCTAAGATAGCATGGCAGGTTATCTCATCTGCACGTCCCATGTACTGATGAGTGACGAGGCATGCATTAATAAAAATTCTATATTTGAAGAGTCTTTAAAAATATAAAGCGATAACCTGCACCCAGTACCCAACACTGCACTTAACTTTCATGTTTTGTCACTTATGGATTATTATTATTACTTAATAACATATATCATTCAGGTCTTATTTATAAGTTCAAATTAACTAACTCTCGGGGGGTCATTTCTTTTTTCTCTTGAGTGAGAGTGCGATAGGATTTTCCTTCTAATTTTGTCGGAATGGTGCTATTGGCCTAAGTGCTACTGTTAAACAGCAAAGTAATTGTGAAGAACAGCCTCAGGAGAGGAAGTAACATGGTGTCAAAATGGATGCAAGCGAATGGATATTTAGCTACAATGGAAGAAGAAAGAAATACGAGCAGACAAAGGAAGAAAATTAATTGGGAAGGTAATCCTAAACACAAGAGTTGGGTTAGCGACGGTAAGGGATACTGTAACAGTGGTGTGGAGGGGATACATAAGTGTTGATGTTAAAATGATAGGCTTTAATCTGTACACTTTTACATTTAAAGAAGTAGAGGAGGCAAACAAAATTTTAAAGGAAAATCCTTGGGTGGTTAGGAATTACATGTTAAGTCTATAGAGAAGAAGACCATTCCTAAGTGATAATGAAATCGTTATCAATACGTGTGAGTTATAGGTGCAATTCCATAACCTGCCGCTGGAAGGAAGAATCAGTATAAACGTCAGACTCATGGCAAGCATTATGGGAAAGGCAATAGAAGTAGAGGACCCAGAGGATAGTCAATTAACAAACCAAAGCTTTGGAAGAGCTAGAGTGGAGGTAGAAGTTGATAGACCGTTAGTCCCTGGGTTTCTAGCTCCACGATTGGATGAAGAGCATAAGGACATCTGGATACAAGTTAGATACGAAAAGCTCATCAGATTCTATTTCAACTGTAGAATATTAGGCCACAAGAGTAAAGCATATGAAGAAGGAACAGTAGAATTTACAGTAAATGGTGTAGTAAAAGGGTATGATGCCGGTTTATGTATTCAAGTACTCAAAAACCATATAAACCCGTCGGTGTACTAGAGCCCCAATCGGCCGATGGAGAAAAAAATCGTATATGGGGATGGTAGGGGTAATCAATATAACCATGGGAAGGGGCAACAAATGCATGTTTCTAAGGAAGTAATTGGAAGTTCTAGATGGCAGAGTGGAGGAACCAGGAACAAGGGCCCACATCCACCGACATCCTAAAATGCTGAGGCAAAATTGGGTGGAGGGAGTTTTCAAATAGGGAGATGCCTTACTTTAGTTCCCGCTTAAAATGTCAGTCTAGAGTAAATGGGCCTAATGAGTGGGTTTCAAGTTGTAATGAAAGAAGCCGAAAAAGATGGGCTGGACGAAATGATAAAAAGAATAGATGAATCTACTAGTTTATTATGGGCCAGAAAAGAGAGGTTGATGAAAAATCAAATCAAATATTAGGTTGAGCTGGCAAAGGATAACAAAGAGGGGTCCAAAAAGGCAATAGTTCCTATTCAACCCATGGAGATTGGGGACATATCATTTGGACTCGATGAAGTCTCTCTTAAAAGAAAAGCAAAGGACAGCCTAGAATCTGTAGCAAAAAAAAAAGACGCATAGACTTCAGTCATGATTCGTTGGAAATCACAGGAAAATGAGAGAAGGCGGTGGAGGAGCTAAGAAGGATCAGTGATGCTGAAAGCCTAACAATTTTTTATTACAGGTATGATGAAAAATTAAAATTTGTTTACAAGTCATTGTCAAAAGGGATTGGGCAGATAAGACCAAAATCAAAAAGACCATTGTTCCCTTCTAAAGAACCAGAATTGCAAATCGCTTTAAAACCGGAGTTGACTAGAGATGTGGATATTATGGAGGAAAAAGAAGAGTTGGTGATAGTTATGGAGGCTGAAGGTAGTGGTGGCTGGCCTGAAACAGCCACCAAGGAACCATGAACTGCTTAGGATGGAATTGCCAAGGTCTGGGGACTACATTGACAGTTCGAAACTTAAAGTTCCAATGTGGGAAGTTCAAGCCAATGATTGTGTTCCTTTTTGAAACAAAAATGAAGAGGGGAAAAATATAAAAAATAAGAAGAAAGATGGAGTTTGATTTTTGGGAATATTTTGATCCGATAGGAAGGTCAGGGGGTTAGCGGTTTAGTGGAAGGAGAGTGTACAATTGAAAATCGGCTTTATTAGTAGATTCATTATCCATCTTGTGGAGGAGCAAATAAGGGGATGAAATTTGGGGAATATCTCCATAGTATATGGACCAAATGAAATGTGATTGAAATAAAAGTGATGGAATAAGCTGGAAAAGTTGAGACCAGAACTTACGATGCCATGGATAATTTTTAGGGACTTTAATGAGCTACTATATGCCTCGGACAAAGAAGGAGGCCGGGAGTGCAACTAGGTAAATTTGGATAGATTTAGAAGTTTTATAGTAAAATGTGATATGATGGAGCTTGATTTTAAAGGGAGTTGGTTTACATGGATGAATAATAGGCATAATGGGGGCTTTATCCAGGAAAGATTAGATCGAGCGGTGGTCAATCCAAGTTGGAGGGCTTAATTTCAAAGAGGCCAGGGCCTTGTTTTGGAAGCTATTGGGTCTGATCATTGCCCAATATTCATTGAATATGAGCATAATGAAACTAAAACCCCGCCACTCTTTCATTTTAATGCAAGATGGCTCACCCATCCCAATTTTATGGACCTGATCAAGCAAAATTGGAAAGAAAATGTAGACCAAAGGGAGTTGGCAGAGTTTGTAAAGAATTTGAGTGAATTAGGAGAAACACTAATGGCCTGGAGCAAAAACGAATTTAAGAACAATCAGAGGCAGATCAATCTATTAGTAAAAAAGGTTTAATGTAAGACTACTTAAATTCAGGATGGAATAATGAAATTGTAGCGGAAGTGAAGGAGTTGAAAAGGAAAATTGAGGAATTATGGGAACAAGAAGAGGTGTATTGGGCATAAAAGGCGAGAATAGAGTGGTTCAAATATGGGGATAAAAATTTTAAATTTTTTTCATATGACTACAATTAGAAGATGCAGAAATAAGATAACAGGGGTAAAGGGAACAAATGATGAATGGCTGGAAGATGAGAAAGAGATTGATGAATACTTCACTGAATTTTATAAATCATTATTCTCAACTATGGGACCTAGAAACTTCACGGATGTATTGGATAATCTGGAGAAGACCATATTTGAGGAGGATAACCAAATCCTTATAGAAAAAATCAAAAGGGAAGAAGTAAAGTATGAAATATTCTAATTAGGTAGACAAAAGGCACCTGGTCCAGACGGATTCACAGGGTTGTTTTATCAAAAGGCATAGGACATCATTAGAGACCAGGTATGTACTCTTGTTAAAACTTATTTTAAGAATGGTTTCCCATTGGTTGTAGTGAATGACACTGATTTAGTACTGATCCCAAAGATTGATTGTCCTAAAACGATGAGTGACTATAGGCCTATTAGCTTATGTAATTTCTCATACAAAATTTTTTCCAAAGTTATGGCCAATAGATTAAAACCCTACTAAATAAAGTAATAGATAAGAGTCAAAGAGCTTTTATATCGAGTAGGCTGATCCAGGATAACATTGTCATTGTACATGAGATCTTTCACCATATCAAATTAAAGAAACAGGGCCAGAGTGAAGTGGCACCAAAACTTGACATGAATGAAACATATGATAGAGTAAAGTGGTATTTTTGTGTAGTACTCTTTTCAAGATAGGGTTTTGTAGTGCTAAGGTGGATAGGATATACTGATGCTTGAATTTTGTCAATTTTTCTATCATGATGTCTGGGAAAAGAATATCAAGAGTGCAACCAAAACGGGGTTTGAGGCAAGGTGACCCACTGTCCCCTTATCTATTTATTATTGGTAATAATGTTTTATCCAAAATGATTAAGAAAGAGAAAAATAGGGGGCGAGTGAGGGGTATATCAGTGCATAGAAGAAGCCCTGAGATTACTCATAGTTTTTTTGCTGATGATTTGGTCTTCTTCCTCCAAGCTAATTTAGACTACTATAGGAATTTGAAAAATATTATCAATAAATATTGTGAGGCCTCAGGTCAAGCATTAAATCTGGGCAAGTCCTGTCTATATTTCTCAAAGAACACTCTTGGGATTATAAAAGAGGAAATTGGTCATATTTTTTAGATTCATGTTATGGATACACATGGAAACTACTTGGGATTACCAATCATATGGGGTAGGTCTAAATCCCAAGCATTGAATTTTGTGCTGGATTGGGTGGAGAAACAGATTCAAGGGTGGAGGAAAAAATTCTTATCCACAGCGGGTAGAGAGGTCCTAGTCAAATTAGTAGCTAATTCCATACCCGCATACTCAATGTCTTAATTCTTATACCCAAAAAATGTGCTAAAAAGATGAGATGGTATTATATCCAATTTCTGGTGGAATAGGGAAACAAAAAAGAAGAAAATCCATTGGGTATCTATAACGCCCCAAATTTTATTTACCAATATGCCTTGTAATTATTTTGTGTCATTTAATGAAATGGAATGGTGAATATTGACCTACTTTAAATAGCCTCCGGCTATAAATTCTGGATCATAGAAATTGAACACTAAAAATTGGAATATGAACAATGCTGCCAGTATAATTTCCGGCGAGGCAGCGAGATTGTCATATGATTTTGGATGATCAAATGATGTTAAAAAAAATGCAAAAATAAGATTAGGACTTTACATTTTAGTGTCAAAGCATGTTAAAAATGCAGGATTCAAGTCGTGATTGTGGGTTCTCACTGAAGGAGACCAGTGGACGAACTCTTGGCTCTTACCCCAACACGACGAAGCGACATAAGGCACCGCTACTGGTTGTACCAGTGTATGGGACCCTAGGCCGAGAGTGGTGGGTAAAACATGGGTCTGAGGCACCTTCTGTAGTCCACCGATTATGAGGCCAAAATCTACATTCGTTGGTATCAGAGTAAGTAGTTCTGGCAACAAGATAGTACTGATGTGGTATTGATTATACAGTGATAAGACATATGCACGGACGGGGTACCAAAGGAGTGAATCCTCCCAGTCTGTGAACTAGCCCTAAGAGATCAGTGAATATCTAAAGGGTAGTAAGCAGTGCAATATCGGACTGAGGATAGTCTAAGGAAATTGTGAAACCCGAGGAAGCGGGTACGACCAAAGCCAATGGGTAGGCCATACACCATATTTTGATCCCCGGAGACAGTGGGCATGATGTTTGAGACAAGGGTAGTCTCAAGGTACCGGTGGTCAGGAGCAGATAAAGCCGGTATATGCGTTTTGGCATAAGCACACAAAAGTTAAGCGTGCTCAATTCAGGGAAATCTTAAGATGGGTGACCCCCTGGGAAGTTAAGTTGGTAAGGTCATGGAGACTTGAGGAATAGTGATTATCTTAAGGTTTTTCTATGACTAATAATTATTTTAATTATATGATTTAAATGATGTTTAGAAGCATGGAAATGATGACGATGTAAGTATTAATCTTAATTTACACCATTTCTGTTGCATTAATTACTACGCAGAAAAGTTCATTTGATAAGTTAAAGGGAAACTTGATGTGTAGTAAATGTTTAAGGTTTCTCCATGTTAAGTGATGATCCTTAGTAACACCGTGATGTAGACACGATATATGGTGCTATATGATAAATGGTGACTATATCGTATATTGATCCTAAAGGATCCGATCTAATGATACTGAAAGTTGAGGATAGGCTCGAATTTGATCTAAGTTGAAATAATGCTTAGGTTGGAATATGAATTCGCTGCACTATGGTTTTGTTCCATGATAGAAATTTGAACCTTGTGAATAGTATTGAACCTTTAATAATGTTTTGAGGATAATACCCAAATACCGTGGAGGTTATAATAGACGCTATCGATTCTTATTCCTAGCAAACCTATTAGGTATACTTGAGGAAAATGATTTCCAATCTATGTGATGTTGAGGTTTTAAATTTTATGATGAACCTAAAAGTTGGGTTAGAGACCTTAGGCTGTAAGATCCTATATGCCAGTGATATTGCAGTAGACCTGTGTGTCTAGAGGCCCTAAGACCTTATGGAACAGTGTATTCTTAGGCTAGAAAATTTATTCAGCATTGTGTTGGGTTAGTGATGATTTATAGAATCGAAGAACAAGATTCTTACCGATATGAATCCTTGCAGAGAGGGATTTTGAAAGGTTGCTAGTAGCTAAGTCTAGCATAAGGAAAGATTATAATTATAAAATATTCTCGTAAAGGATTGATTGAGGTGATAGCTCTTTGATAAAATGAGAGAAAGAATTGATCTGCCTGCCATTCCATAAACTTGAGGCTATAATAAGAGTCAATTGGTGGATGACAGATAATGTGTTGCAAGGTATGAGTAGAGAAAGGTTACCAAGTAAACTGTAACCCAATAATCAACCGTTTAGCTTTAGTTCCATAAGAATTTGAAATGGCCCAGAATGATTTGAGTTGAAATGGTCCAGGAACTGGCACAAAGAAACTTATATTTCTAGTGCAATCAGGTGTTTTAAGAGGTTCCTATGGAACTCCTATCAAATCATTCTGATATTATTAAAGCTCATATGAGGAGATAAACCTCGAAGTGCGTAGCGGAAGCGTGGTGGATTTAACTTGTTTACCATTGCAAGGGTATATGATAGTTTTTATGGATGATATACTGGTCTATTCATGGAGTAGATCAAAACGTGAATGGCATTTGAGAATTATGTTGAATACATTGAAATCTAAGCAACTCCATATCAAACTAAGCAAATGTGAGTTATGGCTTTCAGAAGTTAGATTTCTGAGCCATATAGTCTCACAGTAAGGAGTCTCCAAGGGGAATCCTTGTAAGGTGGAAGCAGTACTAAACTGAAAGACCCCGGAGACTGTTTCTGAAATATGCAATTTTCTGGGTCTTACTGAATATTATTGAATATTCATACCAAATTCCTCCAGAATAGCTTTGTCTTTGATAAAGTTAAACCGAAAAAGAAAACTCAACATTATATGTGGGACAATATGTCAACACCCGTTTCTATTTTGATATACACAGAGTAATAGAGACCAAGTTCCACAGGCATACAGAAGAGTACATATATACTGATAAAAGTATTTGTTTATAGTCCAAAGTCAACCATACAGAATGCGACAATATACACCACTATTACAAAATATCCAAAAGTATTTTAGACATAGACTATCTATAACCATGAACTTTGTATTTGCCTCGAGGCACATGCCAGTCACTTCCCTTGGTCTATATTCTTGCCTTTTGATCCACTGGCGCCCGCTGAGATGTTTGGTTTAGAAAAAGGGGTGAGATTCTAAAGAATCCCAGTAGAAACATACTATCGTTCATAGAAAATGCGAAAAGTAAATATGATATATGCCATGTATGCACCAATTAATGAACAATATAAACATATCATATGCATATATACATGAGTAGGGCCCAGCCCCACTAATCTGCACTGGTTGGTCTTCCGCCAACTCCAGTGTAAGTGCCTCTAGCACTACTGGCCCCTCTCTGGGCAAAACATGTTGATTAATAAAGCGCATTTACAAACAATGGCATCCACACAATCATAAAACTATGGCATGATGTATGAAGGATAATGTCCCTACCTCGAAGTTCTATCGACCCCTTTTTGTATGCCTCGTGAAACGTGTTGACTTTCGGCTCCCGATTCGGTCCTAAAATATTAAATGTACAAGAAATAGGTCATAACCTATCCAAGTATCATTTTAGACTCTTCCATAGTGTTTCTTGTGGTTATATTAGCCTATGGTGAAAATTTACCAAAATGCCCCCAGGACCCCGGTCCGGCCCCGCCGGCCGATGGCACGTTTTTCCAAAATTTTGACTAGGGCTATCCTGACATATTTTTGTCCAAGGAATCCATTTCCGGACTCAAAATTATCAAATTCAATGTCAAATTACGAAATTGCCCTTGGCAGCCCTGCTTTTAGGGTTTTAGGGGCGTTTCCGTAATTATGCTTTCTCGGCCCTTTCCGAAAAAGTGCCCAACTGTAACCCCACCTAATTTTTGCTCCTGAACTCAATGGAACCATCAAATCATTGAAAATCCAACTCTAAGGCCCATTTACAATGCTGACCGAAATATATAGGTTTTAAGGGGAAAATTAGGGTTTTTCGGTTTCAGCTCCATAAACACGTTCCTTTCTACTCCTAACCACTTTATTGACTATTCCATTAGGTTATAACTACCATTTAGTATCAATTTGGGCAGCATAACAGCCCCACATACCCATTTCCAAAAATTAAAACCAATGGCAATCCGGCGAAATTTCACCGATTAAATTGCCCACAACAACCAGAATAGTTAACATACGAAGGTTTGGAAGTTACCTCAAGCTCCCACAAGTTTTTCCCAAATATTGCTGAAAACCCTAAGTCCTTGAACACCCAAATTTGAGCTCCACAAACCTTGAAGAACGTAGAAGGATAGGTTAGGAGCGGAGTTATACGCGTTAGGTAAGAATTTACCGAAGAAATTGCCTTACCTCGTGAGTTCTCTTCTCTTTCTTCCTCCAAGAGCTCTCAAAGTTTTTTCACCTTTGCTTCAGCTGAATAGGTCAGTTTAGGGGCTGATATGGAGAGGATGATGTTACTTTATCATATATATTGTATGACATGTAATTATTTTTTAATTTTCCAAAACTTCAAAAACTAATTTTTATATACATAAACTTATGTACATGTAATCATACCCATTAAGCCCAACCAATATTTCCTTCTCCATACCACATGTAGGAGACTCCTAGGGGTCCCTCCCTATGGTCTCAATTGGCTTCACAACTTGTTCCGGTTACGTATACACGTAAAGTCTCAATTTTGGTCAAAATTGCACTTTTGCTCAAATTTTCCATAAATTCATATTAAATTGACCAAAATATTCTAAATATATTTTTAACCTTTATTTTCCTTAATTAATTGAAATTAAATTCAATTAATTAAAAAAATAATTTATTTTGTGCTATTTTGGCAAAATTACGATTTTGCCATTATCTTTCTAATCCAATTTCTTCTCTTCTTTTTCTTTGGTCAATTTCCATCTATTTTTGGACCAAATATTTTCTCTAATATTCCTTCATTTTTGGACCTTAATATTGGGCTTTTTAAATTCCCCAAATTAATTCCATAATTATTTTTGCCCAATTTCCATGAAATTGAACATTTATGAAATTCATAAATTCCAAATTCATGAATATTCACCATTTGATTGAATTTCTCAAATAATTACAATATATTTGGTGAATATAAAATTTGGGATGTTACACAATAATTGTGAGAGAAGCTACACTGAACTAAAACTGAAATTAAGACTGAAATTAATGAAAGCACCGATACTGATAATCCTAGATCCACAGTGGATCTTCATTGTCCTTACTAATGTCGATAGTCATGGATTAGGAAGTGTTTTAATGCAGCATGGTCATGTATTGGCTTATGCAACTGTAGAATGAAAGCCTCACATAAATTTAATTTTTATCCCATATGATCTTGAGTTAGCAGCAATTGTGCTGGTACTGAAAGTTTGGAGATGTTATTTCTATGGTGCGACTATAGAACTGTACTGTGATCACAAGAGTTTAAAATATTTATATAACTAAAAGGATCTGAATGTGAAAAATAACAGATGGATAGAGCTGCTTAAATATTACAATCTAGAGATAAAATATTACCTAGGAAAGACTAATGTCGTTTCTAATACATTGAGCCGTAAACAGTGTGGGTGGCCGCCATGATGATTCGTCAGAAATCTTAGTCTATCTAAGTAGATTTTGATCAGTCATAGTGAGGTCAGTAAGACTTATGTGGAAGCATTACCTGGAATTTATGGCTATGTATGTGTAGCAAATTTCAGGAACAAAATTTATTTAAGAGGGGGAGAACTGTAATACCCCACATTTTAATTAAATGGAATGGTGAATATTGACCCACTTTAAATAGCCTCCGGCTATAAATTCTGGATCATAGGAACTGAACACTGAAAATTGGAATGTGAACAGTGCTGCTAGTGTAATTTCTAGCGAGGTAGCGAGATTGTCATGTGATTCTGGATGATCAAATGATGTCCAAAAATGTGGAAATAAGATTAGGGCTTTACAGTATTTATGGAAAAAATGAAGAGGCACAAGATGGAAAGGGGGTTAGGCTTTAAAGATTTTGAGGTTTTTAACTTAGCTTTAATTGCTAAACTAGGTTAGAGAATCATGAAATACCCTGATCAGGGTTGGGTAAAACTATTGAAAGCTAAGTGCTTTGCAAAATGCTCTTTTTTGGGAGCAAAGAAAGGGAGGGCAGGATCCTGGTTATGGGCAAGTATAATTGAGGGAAGGAAGGTAATAGAAAACCATGTAGTGAAAGGGATTGGAATCAGGGAAAACACGAAAGTATGGAAGGACCCATGACTTGGGGACCTACCAGGTAATAGATTAAGATCAACATGCCCACATGAGAGCTTTGAAAATTTTGAAGTAGTGGATTTAATACAGGGAGGGGGTTGGATTTTATTATCAATTGAGGGATGGATAACTCCAGTGGAGAAAGAGGCAATAGTTAACACAATTCTAGGCCCTAGGAATTGTGAAGATAGATGGATATAGAAAGGGGGAGCAAGAGTGAATATACGGTTAAAGAAGGATATGAATGTGTACAAAAGAATGTAGTGAGGAGGTCTGAATCTATCCTGGAATCTTCTAATAATAAACATAAGAGGATGTGGAAGGAACTATGGAATCTAAAAGTGCCTCCAAAAATCAGAAATTTCATGTGGAGACTAGTCTCAAATGCATCTGGCCAAAAAATAAAAAGACTAGTCTCAAATGCTTTACCAACTTTTCAAAATTTGTGGAGGAGCAATTGATGTGCAGCGAATCTGTGTCTGATTTGTCAGGAAAAAGCTGAAACTGCTGAACATCTATTTTTTAGGTGTGACTGGGTCAAAAGAACATGGTTTAATAGTATGTTTTCTTTTAGAAATGAAGAATTTAAAAACCTCAACTTTAGGCAATGGGTATTGTGGTGTTTTTGTGAACAAAATTTTTCTTCTTGGCAAAAGGCATTGATAGCTATGATCTTATGGTAGATATGGAAAGGCTGAAATGCTTTTATTTTTGAAAATGCCAAGGAAACTATTAAGGAGTCAAGGAAACTAATTAGAAACCATTATTGTAATTGAGTTTCCAGGCAAGCAAATTTAGTAGTTGATTAGGTTGCTAAAGCTGCATTAGGAGGGTCTTGCTCGTCTGACTGGATATCGCAATCGCCAAAGCATTTGGAAAGTCTTTTGGACAAAGATGCAGGCAGCATCTTGAGAGCCCCTGACTGATAAAGTGATAATAGATGTGGGGCTTGTAAATATATTTTGTAACAGTATATAGTGTTTAGATGGTTATGGTTTGTAATGAATGTTTATATTTGCGTTAATATTTTAATGAAATGTTTAGTTGGCCAAAAAAAAAAAGACTAACTCTCATATATTAAGGAGAGTTAGTTAACTCATTAATTATGGGGTAAATTTTTAATTTTGCCCTTATCTATGATTGTTTCCAAAAGTCAACATGAATAGATTTTTTTTTTGTTTATTGTAATTAATAGGGGTAAAAAAGTAAAAAATGCATTTATTACTTCAAAACTGAATTTATAATAATGACCAGAATTTTTAGTCAAAATGGAATTATAAATAAAATAGTAACAATTATGATTGGATCTACCACAAACAGTTACTATTAAAAAAAAAAAAAAAGGGATGCTCAGCAGTGTCAAACTAATAGTTACCATTCAATGGATAAGTCCCTTGGCGTCCGGAAGAACATGGTCAGTGAGTTAGAGACGCTGCTAGAGCAACGATATGTTGAGGGATGAGGCTAGTTTGTGACAAGTACTTTGGAAAAAATGAACGTGATGATCCTTTTCATTAATGAGAGATAAACATTCATAGAACAATTATATAACTAACCAGGGTAATACATACAAGAAAGTATGTTCTAGCTTAATTACAAAACTTTTATTACATGATTAAACACACCATTGAATTAGTAACTAACAAACCCGAGAGAGAAATGGGTCCCAATTCCCATATGCTCCACGGTCAAAAATCCAAATTAAACAATATGTGGTCCTAAAGGCTTTCCTATCGGGGAAGTAAAAAAAGAGCAACCAGTCTATAAAACTTCCATCGGGGTTTAGGAAGGAATACATGTATATAGCCATACCTCTATAATTAAAGAGGTTGTTTCGAAGATTTGAATATGTGACCTCCAAATCACATGACAACAATTTTACCGCTGCGCCAAAACTCACCTTCTTCTATCTAGAAATTAAATCCAAAAAAATAAGCATGGCCTGTTACGCAACTTGAACATCAGGAGACCATATTAAATGGAACACATGAGAATTAAATTGAACCATTAAAACTTGATCAAATGGTGGATACATTAAATAGTCAGGTTATCAAACTCGGACAGGACTAGCCGGTTCGGCCCGTAAACCAGCAAACAATCGGTAAACCGCTCTATCTTTTTTTTTTTTGAAAAAAAAATCCTTTTTTTAAAAATTTTCTTTATAATTTTATATTAATAATCCTAAAATCTTCACGTTTTTCATTGGTTTGGTTTTGAGTTAACTCTAATTTAACTTTATTCTGACTCACTGGCCTTTAACCTAGTATCCCTACCAATTCAATGACCTGTTCAAGTTTAATTACCTTGTTAAATAGAAAAAAAATGGAAAGAGATCAATGGACATATCCTTCTGTGGTGTGACACATGCCATAGGCTAATTCTTGTCGTGCATGTATGTAATATATTGGGAAAACAACGTGGAATTGATTCTCCAAGAGGTTCAATATAACGTTTTCTACCTGTAATTCAGGGGCTGTCACTGTCTCCTTTCGCCATTCAAATGAAAATTCTTCCGTTTACTGCATATAGGTTTTGCCAAAAATAAACAAATAAATAAAGAACCTAAAGCGGAAAATATGGCTGAATCGGAATAGTTACAGAATTTTAGCGTATTCATATTAGTAATGCAGTATTCACCTACCATGGCAAGTATTTTTGTCTGGATACATTTGCTGTTTTATGACTCCACGTCTGGTCTTTTACCTTCCTCAGCTCCTCTAATCTTTCTTGTTCATCCTTACTCCTCACCGTTGTCGATCGATACTTAACCCCTCCGTCCAGGTTGCCTTCGGTAAATGAAACGCATATTTGGGCTGCTGCTGATAGTTGATGAGGATTCTCCCTAGGAAGACGAATATTACGATCCCAATTTGAAGGCCGGTGTTGTAACTGACACAATTCTACTTGAAGATCACACGTGATATTTTAATCTTCAACGCATTTCTAGGCTTTTTCTATAACAATGTGTATATCCAATTATTAATATGATTATTTTGCCTCTTCACTTTTACCCAGCTATATTATGAAAGTGAAAGAATAGATTAATTAAAAAGATGTGTGGGGCAAGGACGAAAGTGAAGTACGCGGTTTCTTGGATGAACATCTCTAGCTAGCTGTAGCTTGTTTCAGATTCTAAGGATTGCGGACATGGTTTTATGATTTGGCCAAGGAATCTATCCGCTAATGTTTTTCTTTGTTTAAACTCTGATAGATGCCTTTCTCCTGTATCAATCATACAGAAAGGACGGATAATTATATTGTCTTTGTCTGCTAAAAGTTCCAACTTATTGGAAGTTTTTTTTTTTTTTTTTTAAACTTCTTGATCACGGTCAAGGGACTCAATTTACTGCACTACTTTGATATTTAAGATAAGACCTAATTATGGATATTGATCTTGAATACAAACCTTATTTATTATGTTTTTCAATTTTTTCTTAACTTACTTATATCAATGCTCCTTTAACTATGATTAAATAAGAGATAGAGATAAATAAGGATGATGATTCGGGTGCTTTAGAAAAAAATATATTCCTTTAGTCTTTAATATAAAATATATTTACTTAATTTGATTAGATTAATGAAGTTAGTTAAGTTCGTTAATATAATATGTCCAATAGTATTTTTTAAAATACTCTACTTATCTTCTTTAATTCCTTCATTTTTGTTCCCACTTGATTATCGTTGAAGGAGCATCTATAAAAGTAAACTAAGAAAATATTAATAAATATGTAAATTATGTCTTAGATCTAAGATCAAGATTAACTTTCTAAACATGTTTTATATTTAAGGACTTTAGGGAGTATTATATTAACTATATTAATTAACTTTCTTAATTTAATCAAATTAGATAAATATATCTTATATAAATAACAAAAAAGGGTAATAATCAAGTACGTGGACGTTTTAACCGTTCAATCCTTATTAGAAGTATTACTATTATTTGCTTTGTTTTTATGACGGATCATTTGATAGAAGAATCATTTTATAAGGATTATTATTTTTCCCCCAGCTAGATAAAGGACACTCATTACAAAAATTTAAAATAAAATATACTGCTTCACCATTTTTACAAGATTGTGATCCATCCGTTATTCAACATCTCTTCATTTGTATCTTAAAAATTAGGGAAAAAGATTAAAAAAGAACTTTAAAATTGTTGTAAAATATTAAATCAGATTTATCATAAAAAATTGATAAGAGAATAGTAAAATTTAATAAATAATTCACAACTCATTTTTTTTTTTTGGAGATATCTAATCTAAAATTTTACAAATTTAAAATTATTTTTCTGTCTTTTTTTCCCTAAAAATTAATACTACCTTCGGTCCTAATTATAAAATAAATTTGATCTTTTTTGAAAAAATTAAGGAAGCCAAATAAGTTATTTAATCGCACATATGTTATTTATTCTTAGATTATATATTAATTTATTAATCAAACTAATTAATTTGAAGAAAAAAAAAATTAAAAATATTCTAAAATAATTTAATTAATTTTTTTAAATTTTTTTAAAAAATGAACTTTATCTTATAATTAAGAGAAAAAGAATATTTTTTTACATGATTTTTCATTTTCGCCCTCGTTTGAAATCAGAATAATTGTAGTTTTAGTCCACGAATGAATTAAATATTGTAGTTTTTGTTCCTACTTGATTATCGTTGAAGGAGCATCTATAAAAGTAAACTAAGAAAATATTAACAAATATGTAAATTATGTCTTAGATCTAAGATCAAGATTAACTTTCTAAACATGTTTTATATTTAAGGACTTTAGGGAGTATTATATTAACTATATTAATTAACTTTCTTAATTTAATCAAATTAGATAAATATATCATATATATATATATATATATATATATATATATATATATATATATAAATGGCCAAAGAGGGTAATAAACTAATAATCAAGTACGTTGACGTGTTAACCGTTCAATCCTTATTAGAAGTATTACTATTATTTGCTTTGTTTTTATGACGGATCATATGATAGAAGAATCATTTTATAAGGATTATTATTTTTTCCCCAGCTAGATAAAGGACGCTCATTACAAAAATTTAAAATAAAATATACTGCTTCACCATTGTTACAAGATTGTGATCCATCCATTATTCAACATCTCTTAATTTGTATCTTAAAAATTAGGGGGAAAAGATTAAAAAAGAACTCTAAAATTGTTGTAAAATTTTAAATCAGATTTATCATAAAAAATTGATAAGAGAATAGTAAAATTTAATAAATAATTCACAACTCATTTTTTTTTGGAGATATTTAATCTAAAATTTTATAAATTTAAAATTATTTTTCTGTCTTTTTTTCCCTAAAAATTAATACCAATTTCGGTCCTAATTATAAGATAAATTTGACATTTTTTGAAGAAATTAAGAAAGTCAAATAAGTTATTTAATCACATCATATGTTATTTATTCTTAGATTATATATTAATTTATTAGTCAAACTAATTAATTTGAAGAAAAAAATAAAAATAAAAATACTCTAAAAAAATTTAATTAATTTCTTTAAATTTTTTAAAAAAGTCAACTTTACTTTATAATTAGGATTAAAAAAAATATTTTGTTACGTGATTTTTCATTTTCGCCCTCGTTTGAAATCAGAATAATTGTAGTTTTAGACTTTTAGTCCACGAATGAATTAAATATTGTAGTTTTATGCTTCACTGTGCCAATCGCAGATTTCTTCAACGTCGAGATTCATAGGCTACTTCCTCCTTCCGGAATCCGGATCGCCCAATATTTAATTCGCCGGCCAGTCTCCGTGCGCTTGCTGAAAACCATCCCATCCGCTTATCGAACTCTAACTCATCTCTCTCTCGCCACTTAATCTGTTGCTAGGGTGAGAGAGCTTGCGATTTTGGTAACGGATTGGTGTTTTCGCAGTTATTCCTTTGTTCCATGGACGAAGTGATGACAATAGCGGATGTCAATGCGGCCACCCAGTCGACGTCGTCTGCTGCAAATCCTACATCTCTGCTTCCATATAATCTCCCCCTTCTCTCAGCATTTATCGCGTTTGCGCTCGCCCAATTTCTGAAGATCTTCACCACCTGGTCCGTGCTTATGCCCATTCTTTCTCTCTCTTTTTTCAATTCCTCAAGCTTTATGTAGATCTCACTTTTTGGGTATGCTTTCATTTTATTGATGTTTGATTTATTTCATTGTTTTGCTGACCGGTAAATTTGGTTTTTGATCTTTACCGCACTCAGCTTTCGATTTGCTGATTTGTAGCTCAGTATTTTTCCTGCTGCCACAGAAATTGTTTACTGTCTCATCTATCACACAGAAGCCTTAGCTCTGTATAACTTTGACGGGCAGGATCGTCATAGAATGCAGCGGTTTTAGGTCTATAGGCTTATGTTCGTGGAATAGTGCTGCTGTTAATAATTTATATTAGATCTAGAGGTTTAAAATTTAGGCTTATATACTTTCTAATTTCTTTTGATCCAAGGTATAGTGAAATGGAAATTTTCCGGGCAAATTCAGGGCATGCTTTTAGAGTTCTTACTTTACTACTCAAGCAGTTATGCTTTTTCCTTCCATGAAGAATTAATGATTAGTATTCAAAATATCTAGGATGTGTTGTTTGCATTGGCCGTGTTATGTAATATTTTTTTATTAAGAAAAGAGAGCAAGAAAGGGAGACCTTAAGACCTAATTTAAACTGCTTAATTTTTCTTATTAATGGAAGACAGTGGAGCTGCTTCTTTTTTCCCCCTTCTTTTTAATTGTTAGCTGAAATTTGAATAAACTGTTGCCTTTACCCCTTCAGAGAATTTAGATACTTGTTTTAGTTAGAACCTTTTCACATAATCTTGGGGATTTTTGATCAAATGTTATCGATTGGTTTCATGATTTAAGCTCTTCCTTGTTTTATATGTGAAGCTAACTCTTTAATTTCTTATTCCATATGACTTATGCATATGTTTGTTGTCATGTTAAGTTGGACATCACAAGTGTGATAAAACTCAAGGTTCTTGATACCTAATAATGCATCTGCAAATTAGGCTCTTGAAAAATTTCATTTCTACAATCCTAAGTAAGATGAGCTCAAGTTTTCCAGATTTTTCTCCTAGATACTCAGGTATAAGGAAAGGAGATGGGATTCTAAAAGGATGCTTGATTCAGGTGGAATGCCTTCATCACATTCTTCTACTGTGTCAGCTCTAGCAGTGGCTATAGGTCTCCAAGAGGGAACAGGGTCGCCTGCTTTTGCGGTTGCTTTGGTCTTGGCATGTGTGGTATGTATTTCATTTACGATCAAATATACTGCCTTTTCTCTAATCAGCCTAACTTATCAACTTCTTACATTTTTGCCTTCATTAGTATACTTTATTGTAGTTATTTATGTGGTTTTGCATTTCAATTTCGAATAAACTGTACTCATTTAGTTCTTTCCGGATTCTTATGTATTCAGTCAATATAAGTTGTTGTTGTTGATCAGAAGCCATAAGTCTTTCTTTTGTGAAGAATTAAGTTTAGCAATGACCTTCTGTAAGTCTAGGGAATAAAAAGAGAAAATTATAACTACACACCGAATGAATACTCTATTATTTGGCGTGCAATGGATATCTTTTTGGAACCTCAAATTCTCTGATAAATCATGAGATATTTGTGAAACTTTACTGTATTTATGATCTTAATGATATATCTAATGATGAGTAATGAAGAATACTATGGATCTGAGTTTGAGATTAACTTGCTATGCTTCTTGTATACACAGTTCGCAGACTGTTAAAAGTTTGGACCTGTTATCTGAATAATAAAAAGTTTTTTTATTGTGATGTCATGCAGTAAAAACTGGAATATACACTAGCACGCTGATTATTTTTTTCTCCATGCTTATAGCTTTGATGAAAATACATAAGTAACCTGATGTGTAAGAAAGATAGGAAAGAAAGAGAGGGAAAGGGAGAGAAACAGAAGAAGAAAGAGAGAAGGGAGAGAGATAAATAGAAGAGAGAGAACAGGGGAATCAGTTTCTCATTACTCACTTAAGCCTGTTTACAATTAGTCCTAAGCCACCAATATATAGCCCCTAGCTACTAACGGCAACCTCTCCTACTCACCCCCAGCTAACTTCTCTTATTATATTTACATATCATAATCATTTTCTAATAAAACATTTATGTCCTTATCTATAATCATTATTCTCTTTTTGTATGAGTAATTTAACCCCTGGGAAAGCGTCTTTGTCTCTTTGACTATCTCACTTCCATGCTTTCTGGTTGGATTATTATGTGCTTATTCTTGGGGATGATTAATTTTTGTGAGAACTTTATAGGTAATGTATGATGCAACAGGAGTTAGACTTCATGCAGGTCGGCAGGCAGAAGTAAGATTCATTATTTAATGTTAATTTTGTTGATTGGCTTTAGTTTAATACCTGACTTTATTACTCATCTTCTTCCAACACATCTCATATAATGAATGCTTGCTTCATATGCTTTCTGTCAATTTAATGCTTGTTTCACATGCTTTCTGTCAATTTAATGTGTGTTCGTGACAGTTGCTGAATCAAATTGTATGTGAGCTGCCACCAGAACATCCTTTATCCAATGTCAGACCACTGCGTGATTCACTTGGTCATACTCCTCTTCAGGTTTGTTGTGTTTTTTGCTGGATATTCAGTATTATTGCAGCGATTTCTTGCCTTGAATCCAACCAACTACTTGGTTTTGGTTTATTTGTTTGAGGATGACTTTGTAACAAGAAGTTCTAATTTAGAGAGTTTTATGGTGGGTGTGGGTGAAGTGTTAATTGGAGTCTGGTGGTTATCATTTTACATATGCCATAAGTTGAAGAGCGTGTTTCCTGCAAGTTTTGATCTTTTAGGAACTGATCTTGATGGTAGGAGGGAGGGAGGTAATATGGGAAATACATAAATAAGTATACTTCCGTGTTTGCTGACCAGCACATTTCTTATTTCTTGTCATCAAAGATTAACATCTTTCTCTAGAATAAATTTTCCATGAACAACAGGGTTCTCCGGAAACTATTGCAGAATTGTATTTCATGTGTGATGTACGACTTTCATGTTCTTGGCATTGGCTGAACCTTTCAAGGCCTAATTTACGAACATGATTTACGGAACCACTCATCACGCTGGTCACTTGTCCGTATTGCTTTAGTTTTATCACTTAACCTGTCATATCCCCTTTGACAGAGACAATTGACTTTATACATTATTCACTTTCATACTTTATGTCATTTTGTTGATCTTGCTTAAGAGACTTTAATTTCAGAAGACTCAAATATCATCATTTATGATAGAGAGAAGCAATCGAGTTACTTTTTATTCTTCTGTCTGGCTGTGTCTAAATATGTGTTTAATTTGGTACTCTGGTTTATGGCAATTTTTTTTGGCGTACAGGTTGGTGCTGGTGCTTTATTAGGCTGCTTTATAGCGATTTTGATGAGGACATCCAATTAGGGATGCTATTTGAACAATACTTCTACCATGCCAGAAAGGGTCGCTGCATAGCATTAAGAAAATAAAATGTCATCGAAAGAGCAAAAAGTACATATCGTTGCTGAACGCCTGCAAAGGGAGTCGATATTGCCACTTGTACACATCAATCGACAAGTTTGTTACTATAGCTTAATTTGACTGAGTGTAGTCATTCTTTAAGGGATTAAAATATGCACATCCTGAGATTGAAGGAATTATTGGTATGAAACAAGCTAGGTACTTCATTTACTTAAACCGTGCGTGAAATTTATTCCATATATTTGTTATAATTATCTTTGTGAATAATCGGTTTTTCTGCTTCGAAACTGTTGTATGCTTTTCATTAATGGGTTAATGTCATATTTAGCGCATAGGCAATTCCCAACAGATTTGATTTTAAGGCTTTCTTGTAGTATGTCTGTGTAAAACAAAACCCCAGTTTCCCATTTTCATATTGGGGGATGTTGGGATTTATTACCGGCACTGATATAACATTGAATATTTAATACTGTTATTTTTATTAAGTTACATAATTTTTTTTGTATGATTATATAGTTTTAAATCACAGCTGTAACTAAATATCAAGTCAGTAAGTGTGTTAAATTGATAAATTTTTTAAGCTTATGGTTATTAAAATTTTATATCTTTATATTTACAAATCATTATCACCCCTCTCTCCTCTTTCTCTTTTTTTTTAATGAGAACTAAATAAATCTAAAATTGAAAAACAATTATTAACAATTTTTAAAGTGGGCTTATATTTATGATAAAAAATTAATTCTACAATGGACTTATAATTAAAGTTATTACACCCGGACAGGACAATTCAACCTAGAAATCATCCACCTACCCGGTTCGGGTGAACCACTAACCCAGGTCACTTTTTTTTATATTAATTTAATTTAATTCTTTTTAAAATTTTCTTCAGAATTTCTCAAGGTACATGTGAAACGACCCTTTCTCCAAACAATAATTATCCGTAATGATTTTATAAAATCTGGTTAACCAGTGATAATTGAAAACCATTTCTCATTTAAAACATATTGAAATTCAGGGCACAAACTCGCCCACAAACCCACTACAAATATATTCATTACTCAGGGCACACATAACAACAGGAGAACTCACAGCCCACGAGTCTTATGACATTGAACCCCACAATTAAGATTTCATACAAAATAATTTTTCCATCATAGATATGGTTGTACATCCACCAAAATATTAGAATATGAAAATAAGGCCTCTCACCTAACAAAAGTTAAACAATTATTCTAAAACAGTTATTCAAACAGTAAATACGATATCTCTAAAAACATGAGATGCCTTATTATGGCAATATAGAAAATAATACAACACCAATACCACAAGAGGCCTACAGGATTCTCAGTGTCTATGCCTCTGGTTGCTCCCCTTGGCCTCTAGCCAAA
The DNA here is from genome assembly GCA_963855925.1 of Inga laurina. Lineage (NCBI taxonomy): Eukaryota > Viridiplantae > Streptophyta > Magnoliopsida > Fabales > Fabaceae > Inga > Inga laurina. The sequence goes on along the minus strand of OY979707.1, from coordinate 62,691,944 downwards.
TTAGAGGCCTTGCTTGAAAAATATTTACGACAACGGGGTGAGACATAAAGTTTCAGTAATCAAAAATTAATTTACAAAATATGCAGGAAAAGAATGTAAGTCAGAGAAGCAGGTTTAACTAACATATATCAATAATATTCTCAATAATTAAACTTCACATAATATGTTCAACAATTAGAACCATCCCCGCTCATCCATCTTGCTCCTTCTTATAGCTTATGGACGTGGTATAACCTATCAGTGCTAGTATACCCAGCCAAAGGTTGGCTAGTCACTTCAAGAATACTGCCCCCTCCCATGTCACCACTAATATACCGTAACAGGGAGGTGTTCGCCCAAAACACTCAACTCAAAATCTAGGCCATGAATAAGAGAGCCGATGGACATAGTTTCACCATATCTCTTCCACACAACCCACCATATCTCATAACAGAACAACAATATATCAATATAGTTCTTGAAACATTTACCAATTATCATACCTTATACAACATTCTATTTTGAACATCATAACCATCACAACAGTAACAATTTTAATAATATCTATGCTCATATATACAATTTGGAAAATACATTACTTCACTGAACTACGTTCATATTCAAACATACACATAATCTTTCAAAACACATACAAATAGTATAGATGAAAGAAAGGTTTAGAAAACACCTTACAATCCAAAACAAGCATATAAAATAAATTAACCCTGATTGCCTCAATTCCAAGCTTAACCTTAACTTAAGTACTAAGTACGAATAATCACCGATTCCAAGAAAACTCTACATTGTCAATTTAACTAACAATTAACCCCAAGTAATACTAAAATAAATAATTTACACAATTCATCTCCAATTTTCCTCTACAGCTATTATCCTTAAATATTCTAACTTCTTTAACAATTTTCAAACAACCTCTATACCATTCTCTCTCGTCAACCACTTAATTTTATAAATTAAAGTTTCACCTTTAACATACCTATTATTATAAAATCATCAATATCAACCTCCTATAATAATTAAATCTCATTTTCTAATTTATATGAATATAATCTAATTATTAAACAATATTTGAAACTCCCACATAATTAAAATCATATAAAAATCTAATCTTAATATCAAGTTATAATTTATAATTTCTTATACCACAAAATTTACCAAACTAAACCGATTATAATTTCAATAATACCTCCAACAAACATAATAAATTATTTAATCCAAATTTAATTGGATAAAAAGGCCAATATAGAATTATTCATAGATTAATTATACAGAAAATTCATTATAAAATTATATACCAACTATATAACAAAAGTAACCTGATTAAAATTAATTATTAATCATCCTTTATATTCCTATAGCATTATATTAAAAAAATTCAAATTTTTCCAAAATTATAATCTTAAAATTTTCTCTAATCAACACAAAATTACTATTATAAGAAAGAGAAAATTATTTAGAACATTTTCATAAAAAAAGTTTTGTAATCAGAAAAGAATTTGAGTACTTTATTGATTCCCAAATATGTGAAAATGCTCCTATCAATATCACACCATACACCTTCTACACGAACACTCCATACAGACGATCTACGTGAAGTGAGAAAGGAGAGGGGGTATTTATAATACCCCCTCCACCTCCAATAATTGGAGCCATTAGGCGCCAATTTATTAATGAGGAGGTGCCTCCCTCATTTTCAACTGTGGGGGCCCATATTTTATTATTATTATTATTATTATTATATTTTCTTTAATCGAATCCCTCATTTTTTTTAAGTTACTATTAAATTCATAATTATCTCTAAATTATAATTATATTCTAAAAATAAGAATGTTACAACTTAAACCTGGACTGGTCACTGAATCGGTTGGGGTACTGAGTCAAGGGTCAGTGGGTCAGTTCAAAGTCAAATCAGAGCTAACCTAGGACCAAACCGATGAGAAAGTGAAGATTTCAGGTTTATTAATATCAAATTCTAAAGAAAAATTTAAAAAATTGATTTAGAAAAAAAGGTGATTGGGTCGATGCCCAAACAAGACCGGTTTCCTAAACGGTTCTTTGGGCCGAACCAACTGGTTCAGTTCGAATTTGATTACTATGGAATTTCATATTAATAACTTTGGAATTTTTACTTTCTCATTGGTTTAGACCTGTGTTAGCTTTAGCTTAACCCTGATCTGACTCATTGTTCTTTGACCCACTACCTCAAATAGTTTAGAGCCAATCCAAGTTTAATAATTTTGCTTATAACAAAGAACAGAGGAGTACTATCGTGTCTCTCTATATGACAATAGAATCAAACTATATATATAGTATTTATAACACTCTACTCTTGCGGGCTGATTTAAATGTCTTTTTAATAAAAGAAAAATTAACTCTCATGTTGCCCAATGATATTGCTAGCTATTTTTTTCATAAGTATATGTATTCTTCTATTGGAGGTAATCCTGTTCAAGGTACTATCGGATATTAAATGTGGGCACCTCTCCCAGCGAGGATTCGAACCTTGATTTGCCACATTGTGAGGGACTAACCTCTTCCGCTAGACCGAACCTGTTGGTTATTGTTATCTATTTTACAATTAATGCCCTGTTTCGTATGGTGAAATTGAATGCATGGAAATGGAATTGGATTCCATATGTCATGCATGTTTGGTACAAAGAAATGGTTATGGAATTTAATTCTATGTGGAAGCCAAATAACTTATGAGTCTTGCAGTCGGCAAATCTCTAGCGACGGTGAAGATGTGACGCTGAGGATTGAAGCTCACGATGGCTAGATCTAAGGACCATCCACTGCCAGATCGGTGAAGAAGAAGGAGAGGAGGAGAGAGAGCGTTTTTTTTTTTTACACAAAGAGGAAGTGATTGTTTCATATTTGTGGAGCTTTTTGGCCAAAAAAAAAAATTGTGGAGCTGGATTTTTTTTATTCTTTAATTATAAGAGTATTTTAGTCTTTTCACATAAAAATTAGGTTCTATTTCTAAGACATATCAAACATTTAAAACCACATATTCATATCCATCAAAATCAATTTCATCATACCAAACCTTAAGAGATTAGGCCTTTATTATTTCTCAAAATTTGGCAGGACATTTTTTTTTTAAAGTTGTGGATTTCATGTTTGCACAAATTGTTGTGACACTTGTACCAAACCAAAAAGTGGTGATCCAGGCAAAGCATTGTTTTTGAATAATGTGACATCTACTCAGATAGTGGGCTATTGATGTATTTATGCAGCCCAATAGGCCCATAGTATTCCCATATTCGTTAATTTTATACAGTCATGTGAGCCATATTCTACTCAGATATTGGCTATTTATTTTTATTTTTATATTGACAAGGAGTCTCGCTCCCCCAATTCAAATTACTAATTTGGAGGGAAACTCCATGATTGCCTTACGAATCTTAAATCGAACTCCCCGAACTAAACCGAACGGGAGAGCCCCGACCGAAAAAGTTTGCTCGGTGCTCAGAATTCAACTCCCCAAAACACGCCCCGGAAACAATTTCCACTTGATTTGTTGTAGATTTGTCGATCCCATCTTCCATGGCGGAAACCCTAAGCCCCAATCCTACAGTTGGTCAGAAGCAGAGGCTCCCTATGTCTGCTCGAATCCAATCACCTACAAGTCCTTTTTTCTTGGGCTCCAACGACGACCAGCTTGAACGCGCTCAGGCTCGTGCTGCCCGCGCTGCTGCCATCCGCCGCAAGGCCGTTGCTGCAAACTTGCAGTCACAATCTTTGGATGACAATTCTGATCCCTGTCTCAACAAGCAGCAGATTCTTGATTTGCTCCAGAACTGCATTAAGCTTGCCAGTGAAAATGTAATTCTGCAGTAATTTTTTTACAGTTATCTGAACTCTTTTGTTCTTACCAAGACCTTGCATTCTTTTAAGCAGGTTTATATTCACTTGACGTGTAAAATTAAACTTTATCGTTTTATTCTTTTCGTGAAGCTTGTAGTCGAAAACTCAATAGAGATGTGGAATTTATTCTGATAAATGATATTGAGTGCGCTCTTAAATCCATTCTCTATGCGCACTGATAGCTTTCGGCCATTTTTTGCACTCGATATACAGATGGAGTTATGGTTCTGCCCCTGGAGCTTTTGGTTCGACTCCAATCATGTTGAGGTTTTTTAATATTGTATTTTTTTGGGTGCAGAAAATTAATCAGAAAAATACATGGGAGCTGAATTTGATTGATCACCTCACTGATATCATTAAAGTTGAAGAAGAAAATGATGTGGAGACGAATTTTCAAAAGGTAAGTTATGTTGATGAAGGAAGTTACGAAGCGCGATTCTTATCACTTTATTTGGGTCCAGAAGTACATCAAAATATTAAATGTTTAGTCCGATTTTCTGATACTGGTCGCTCCAATGACATAGAGATCTTCGATTGGAAAGTTTAGTAATTTTTTTTTTATGATTTTTGTAATTTGTTATGAAGCATTTCTACAGTGCTGATATTATTAGCTTCAGACAGTAATTATACGCATGCAACGGTATACTCCATCGGATTATGTCGAATTGAATTCTTCACTGATGATTGAACAGACGGGGCAAAGTTATGTATCTGATCAAGATATTCTCTGGGTTTTTTGGCAGGCAAGTTGCACACTTGAAGCTGGAGTCAAGATTTATGCATTAAGGGTAGATTCAGTGCATTCTGAAGCTTATAAAGTCCTTGGTGGAATGAATAGGGCAGGCCAAGAAACTGAACAAGGTTACCAGTGTTACGATGTTGAGCCTAATAATTTCTGTTCTAATATAGACCCACCTTGAACATCTACATTCTACTTCTAAACAATCTTCAAAATAACGTTCTTCAAAAGAATTAATGCCCATAGTATTACGGGCAACTGCATAAGTTAATATGACCAATTTTCATTGAATTTAATCAGTTCAAAAACAAGAATAAAAAGCATTGATGGAAACATCTGTACAATGTCTATTCTCTAAGACAGAAATCCTATATAACGTCTTTGATAATTCTCCATTGGTCATATTGTGGATATGGTATCTTGTACGTGTTTTGAATATCTGTTCTGCATATAACTTTTGGTTATACAATCATTTGTTATTTACTAATTCTAATGCTTGTCACAATTTCAGATACAACTCTGGAGAACGATAATGTTGAAAAAGAACAGGAAGGCAGCAAAAAAGAGATGGACAAAAAGGTCAATGTCTTTAAATCCCTGGACACTTTGCTTAACAAAACTATATGCTTAGTTGGAAGTCCTAACAGTAGTTTATTCATGCAGTTGTCACCTTTGTCTACACTGGAATCGTCTTTTGAGGTTCTTAATGTGAAGAAGTTTGATGGTGATATCCAGTCTCATTCTATCTCTTGTTACTTGTTTGGGTTTTGGAATTAATATAGTGCTGAAAATATGCATGTTTTTTTCAGCCGCCTTTGCTGTGGATCCACTCTATCACCAGACATCAGCACAATTTGATGAAGGTGGAGCGAAGGGTCTCTTAATGAATAATCTTAGTGTATATGGTAAATGTAGGGTCCTCTTTGATTCACAGGAAGTTCCAGGAAAGTGCATGACAAACGAGAATCAAGATGATATTTTAGATACAATTGATCTTTCTTTTGCTAAAGGTTTGCTGCTTTTGATTTGGCCATATTGTTGTCTTTTAATAATAGAATCATTCAATTCAATTTTGATAATTGTGTTTTCTTGTCATTTTATAGAATGTGTCGAACAGATGGTAATGAACATGCGCATGAAGGATGAAATTTCCCCTACTCTCAGGACTATAGTGAATCAATTTGATGAGAATAATAGAAGGCCATCCGATTTTCAATTTTCTCGTCAGAAGGCACCAGAAAACTTTGGAGAAGCCAATGATTGTGAAATTGAGATTGACGAAGAATATGGAAACTCCACGTCTTGGATTGATGACCATGATGACCAAACAGTTGATGATCTAGGCTCAAATGATGCTAATGCAAGTTTCCCTAGTTATGCTCAGGTTGGCTGGTTTGTGTGCTGATGTTATAGGAAATTTATGCTTATCGTCATTCTTTAATAAAATAATGCTCTGCTAACATGATTGATGAGTAGTTCTGATAAAATGTTTATTTTTGTAGGAAAATGAATCATTTCCTCCTCAAGATCCTGCTATTGAGGACACATTTGAAAATGTCGATGACTACTTATTCTTAAGTCTAGGTTTTAATTCAAAGCACAACGCATGGGCAGGCCCTGATCATTGGAAGTACAGAAAAGCGAAAGGTAGAATTCAGGGGATAAGTTAGATATGATAATTATGTTTATGGGCATTCAGAACGGTTGTCATTCTAGATTTTTTGTTGCAGATGCTGAGGTTAATCCTGAGTCAGAGGATGGGTCAACCCTCAAACCTAAGCTGTCAAGAAGTAAGAGACAGGCAGAAGTTGACTTAGATTTCGCAAATTTTGTTGATAAAGAAATGGCAGATATCTTTTCTCCTCCCAAGAATCCCAAATCATTACTGCTCCCTGAAAATAGACCGCTTTGTAATACAAAACTTCCGGAAGACTGCCACTATCAGCCAGAGAGTCTTGTCAAGTTATTTATTCTACCTAATGTGAAGGTATTTTTTTAGTGCACAGATTTTTATTTTACCAAATTCTCTGGAATGATATTTACTTGTTTCTCTAATGATTTTCCCCCTTTTTAGTGCCTTGGGAGGAGAGCGAAAAAATACTCGGGTAAATTATTGTGCCACTATCATTCAAATATATATATTTATTTTCAGTACGGTTTCTCCTAGTTCTTTTGGCCGGTATATAGAACATTTCATAGTCTTGCCATCCCTTTTTTTCCCAAACTCAGGTGTATTTGCAGAGGGAGCTGATGAACAATGCAATGGGTACGAGCCGTTCCCTTCATACGAAGATGGAAGCATTTGTGGTGGTGACTATGGGGATGTTCATAGCGACCATGAGGAATCTACCACACTTGTTTCTCAGCCTCGTCAGGTTGGGTTGAGTTTTTATCCCACTTTTGACATGTGACCATTTTAGGCATGGATCGTGGTGAAGAAATATACTATTGTCACTGATAATCTATGTCATTAAATTTCTATTCAACTGACAGTTGCATTGAAAATTATTGTTTAAGCTTTAATCTGCTTAATTCCAAATGAACAGGTCAATAAAATCGAAGTTGAGTATGACAAAACCTCGAAACAAGTTGATGTCCAGGCTCTGAAAATGACTCTCTGGGATCATATTCAAGAAAATGGTCAGGTGCCTCTTCAGGTATGCTAAGATTGCTTTTTCCATTTTTCTTAGCTTTGACCCACTCTTTGTTTCTGTCTCGTTCTAGCATTCCTCTACTACAGACTAGCATAAAATGCTTTCTGCATTATGGGTTCCTTATGAAGTACCATGCTTATTTCAACATTCTTCATTTTCTGTATAGATATCCCTTGGGAATCTGTAGCCTTGCTAGTGCTCTATATTTCGGCCTTAATAGTTCTGTTCTCAGACTCTTACCAGATAATCAAAATTTTTGGTTTGAGGATTAATCCTAATTTTTTCCTTGATTTATTTTTCGCTTCCTTCTTCCTTCCAAAGGAGCAGAAGGACGTGGTATCTTTTAGGGAAATACTGGCAAACTTTCCTGACGATTGCAAAGCTGCTGCGACTATTAGTGACATCTCTCCTCATTTGTGTTTCATATGTCTATTGCATTTGGCAAATGAGAATGGGCTAAGCATTCAGAGCAGCCCGAATTTGGATGACCTCGGTATATTCCGTCCTCGTGTAGCTGCAACTAGAAGTGGAATGGTTTAGGGACTTGTTCACGCATTTGAGTTCTACATGCAACATTTGGTGAGTGATCTCTACTATTGATTGCTCCCTCGTATATTTCAAATTGAGACTTGTGGTGAAACAAAGTCCTAGAAAGCATCGAGTCTAACAATCGCAAGTCTTGTGAATTCGCAGTGTCAAGAGTGGGGTGCATATTTGACACTTGAAGATGTATGAGAATATTTTTGCCAAAGAAAAAGAAAAAGATGCGTGAAATTTAAACTAACCATCACTGAATGGTTTGCCCAAAAAAAGACGCCAATGAGGCAAGGGAATATAGTCCTCCGAAACTAGGTCGTACATTTAGAGAGCGTGGGAGTATTGACTAATAACCATCGATGCATTTCATTCTATTAAATGTGCTGTACTTATATTTTTTCTGTAGGATTCGGGGCTGTAAATTTTCTAAGCCCCTATACTTGTATCGTCATTATTTTTCCCTTTTGAATCATGTAATGTACTAATGTATCAGTATCTGTTGCGTCGATTGCTCTGCATTCGTTATTCCTTGGACATTACGTTGAGAGCTGTGTAATCTAGGGGATGCATGGGGCCGTTTTGTTTTTTTTTTAATATAAAACATATGATAATTATAGATGTAAACACTCCTTGAATTTCTACTTCCAATTCATATAAACCAAGAAAATTAATTAAAAATAATTTATGTTCTTGAAATTATTTTATCTTTTGAAAAATATATTTAATGGGAAAATTCCAGAAAAATACAATTAAAAATGGAAAAAAATAAATTGGTGCTGCAAATTTTATCAAATTCTAAGTCAAAATTTAAATAGGGATTTGAGATTTTCAATTTTGATCAAATGATCATAATGTGCTAACTTAAGGGTGTAAATTTTAGAGGTCAATAACAATATCTGTATTTATATTAATGATTTTATTTTTATGTTTTACAATTTTATATCTCAAAAACTAGGGATAATTTTGAAGGTACAAGTTTTAGGGGTCAGTAACAATATTTGTGTCTATATTAATATCATCATATTTTACATTAACATTACTTTCATGTTTTACAACTTCATATCCCAAAAATTAGGGATAATTTTAAGAGCATAAGTTTCAGGGGTTAATAATAATATCTGTATTTATATTAATAACATCATATTTTACATTAACAGCTTCATTTTCATGTTTTACAACTCAAGGTAATTTGATTATTTGTTCAGAATTGGAAATCCCAGATTCCGATTTCAATTATAACTTGAGATTTTATAAATTTGTGGCACCAATTTGTTTTTTCCCATTTTTAATTGTATTTTTCTGGAATTTTTCCATCTTTAATTGAATGCAATAAAATTTTTTAAATTAATCTTCTTCATTTGTTTTTTACACTATAATTATTAAATAATATTCATAATAAAGACATTATTAAAAATATTAATTGCTGTATACAGATAAAATATTAATTGCTTTTTAGGCCTCACAAAATAATTAACAATAGCCTTTCCGATGCGATTTATAAATAAGAACAAAATTAGTATAATGAGAAGAATATAATGTAATATTTTTTTTTTGAACGGAATATAATGTAATATGAATTGTGGTTAAATTATATATTTGGTCCTTATTAGGTTTACTTTTAACCCCTAAATTTATAAAGTGTATTTTTAATTTTTAAATATTAATACCGTTTGTCTCATCTAATGAAAAATGCTAACCCATCAAAGCCACGTTATTTTAATCTTAGCTGGCTAACACATTAATATAAATTTTTTAACAAATTTATATTTTAATTAAATAATAATAATAATAATAATAATAATATTATTATTATTATTATTATTATTATTAGTATGAGTAGTAGTAGTAGAATAAATTCTCAGTTTTTGATCAATTTTTTTCCTCTCCTGCCCTTCCCGATCGATCGGAAACCCTTTTGTTGATGCCATACCCCAGCTGTGGTTTCTAGCCTTGGACCCCTTTGCTTCCCAAATTCATTCCCAATTTACCTCCTTTTTTAATTACCTCAATCCCCACCATCGAACAAACTAAATCTGACCCTTTGTCGCAATATTTAACACTCATTCGCGTTGGTAGAGAGTTGAATTCCCAGCATTGATGAACATTGAATATTTAATTGGGTACGTAGTTAGAAACAAACGGGAGGGTAAGAAACAACGTCCGGTGTGTTGAGAGATTCATGGAGGAAGAAGGGCATTGCCACATGAGAAGGGTTTTCGATGGTGAAGGGCGAGAAGATGAAAAAATAAGTCAATAACCGAGTATTTTCCACTATTACTATTATTAAAATATGAATTCCTTAAAAAATGAGTTCACGTGACTTTGATGATATTTAAAGGTTAAAAATGCACTTTATAAGATTAAAAGACTAAAAATAAACTTAACGTAAATATAAAAGACCACACATATACTTTAGTCTACTAGTTGTTGACAATATAGAAAATTTTGGTATGATAGCAACGGGGGCTATTATTATTAAATGAGTAGAATTAGTGTGTGTTTGGATTAGCTTTTCAGAATAATTTTTACGATTTATAAAATAAGTATGTGAGAAGTGTTTTATCTCAGATCACGCAAAATCTATGTTTGACAAATTATCAAATACTCACCGAGTCTAAGGGGCACGTCTAGCTATTGTGGGGAGGGGGTATTAGCAAACTTCCAAGAGCAGCGAAGAAAAGCATCAATTGTCCGATCCCCAGCAACCTCACTAATTGGGACTGCACCTGAAATCTCCTTCAAATCATCCTCGCGCAACTTCACTTTAATCGAACCCACATTAGTGTCCAGATTTTTGGTTTTGGTCGTTCCTACGATACATGAGAGACATACGGTAAGAATGTTATTTCCTGGCACAAAAACCATTTTCAAGCAAGATCTTTGTACAAATTACTAGTTTCCTGGGCAGTATCGCGATTTACTTTGTCAGAATACCCTTCGTCTTATTGATACTTATTCATAGAATAAGCCATGAAAACACAGTAAGTCATGCAGGTGTCAGAATGGGAAATTTACTGACCAGGGATGGGTACCACATCATCTCCTTGATGAAGAATCCATGCGAGAGCGAGTTGTGATGGTGTACATCTATGCTTCTGTGCCAACTTCTCTATCCTTAAATATATGATCTTGTTCTTCTCAAGGTTTTCTCCGTTTAACCTGGGCTCATTGAACTGAAAGTACAAAACATAGAGCCCAATATGAATTAGGCACTTGTAACAATCCCAGATATGTGATGCTTCTGTGATGTCAGGGTTAATGAAAACAAAACAGAATATGAAAGCTTAAGGCCACTATACCAGAATACTCTCAGCAGGTAAGCTTTCTCTGACGGCCTTGCCACCAAAAAACCCACGACCAAGGGGACTGTAAGGTACTATTCCTATCCCAAGTTCCCTGAACGTGGTGTCATAAGCAAGATTCATGAATATATGATCAAGAAGAAGAACAAGTAGACAGAGATTTGATGTAGGCATCAGTTTATGAGGCAGAGATATATTTATTGATACTTGTTATAATTAGCACATAGTTTTACTTGCAAAGTGGAACAATTTCTTCTTCAATTTCACGGGTCCAAAGCGACCACTCTAATTGCACTGCAGTGATAGGATGAACTACATGAGCCCTTCTAATGGTGTCGGGGCTAGCTTCAGATAATCCAATGTACTTTATTTTTCCCTCTTCCACCAACTTCTTCAGTTCTCCCATCTGCTCATGTTCAAAATAAACTCAAACAAAAAAATTCTTCATAATGCGCTTAAGCCATATCAAAGGACAATGAAGAAAGATTCAGATGTTATATGCCACTTACTGTGACTTCAATAGGAACTGATGTATCAACACGGTGCTGATAATAAAGATCAATGTAATCCACAGCAAGACGCCGAAGGCTACTCTCACAACATGACCTAACATATTCTGGGCTCCCTTTTACTATAACATTACTAGCTTCAATTTTGACAATCCCAAATTTTGTGGCTACCTGAACTTTTTCTCTGGCTAGTTCCTTCAGCGCCTAAGAGTTCGATCATGAAACCCAAAAAAATAAAAATAAAAACAAAAACATCGGAATCAGCTGACTAGTATATATTATTCATTCCACAGTGCCGTGAAGGTCATCTGTTCCAAGTGCCACAGTTGAGAAACTTTAGCATAAAGAAGTGAATATAATGTTATGTAATTGAATTGATGATGAATAACGTTGTTTAACAGTATTCCACACTGTAAAGACAATCATCGCCGCAGGACACAACGTATAAAGACAGAGAGCTTTAATACCTTTCCCAACAAAATTTCATTAGTGTGGGGTCCATAAACATCGGAGGTATCAAAGAATGTGATCCCTTTGCTAAAAGCATCCTTGATAATTGAAACTCCAACCTCGTCAGGGACAGGAGCGTTATAGGCTCCAGTAAGCCCCATACACCCAAATCCTAACTTGGAAACCTAAACAGAGGCACAAGATTGAAGTATTGGAATGAAGAAATTGAGGTTGGGGTAGGAATTATACCTCAAGACCCTGGCTTCCAAGTTTGACTCGAGGAATCTCTACGCTCTGTGCAGCCATTGCTACTCGTTTCAGAAAAAAAACTCTTGGGCAGAGCCAAAGAATGAATTGGGGAAGATGATTGTAATTAATAAGAATTGGGTATGTGAGCGTGGAGAGGGGGAATATACAAATTCAAATAGCCAAAGGCAGAATTATAATTAGCTCTTAAGGAAATAAATAAATAAAGAAATGATCGTTCAAAATTGTAAAATGCAAAATAGGTCCTATTAATAACTTAAAGAGCCTATACTAATAACTTGTTAATAACTTTAAGAGTTTGTATTAACAACTCTATAAGACTATTTTTATATTTTATAATTTTTAAGAATTATTTTTTCATTTTTCTTATTTCTTAGAACCTGATTGTAATTCTATCAATAACCAAAGGTTATTAAAAAAACTTTATAATTACTTTCATGAATCATTTATTTTAAGATATCCGGTTCATGAATCAGGTTAAATATATTTTCGACCAAAAAAAAAAATCAGGTTAAATATATCCGAGATGTACATCATGATGTAAGCATTGATGTAATATAGTCTGTGTTTGAAATCACTTAATTTTAGAGATTAAATCCTTATTATGTAAATCGAGATAAAACTCCTCTTACATATTTATCTCGTATACTGTGAATTACGATTTATAAACACTTATTATTCAAAAATAAACTATTCCAAGCAAAAACATGATGTACTTCCAATTTTCACTTATATATAAGCTTTTAGTAATTCCTTGCCAAGGCATCTGGTTCTGGATAGGGTTGGAGAGAATAACGTCCGTTGGCACCCACAAAAGGATATTTAAGTACTGAGTACTGACTTTTTACGTACTTTTTTGCCAGAAGAGCATATTGTGCTCAATTTTTTTTTTTTTTTTGATACGAGATATTGTGCTCAATTTTATTTCTAGCATGCTCCCTCAGTCGCTAAATAATGTGATATATATATTTTTTAGTTTCTGTTCTCTCTCTGTTTTTTTTTTTTTTTTTGCCACCAGTTTCTGTTCTCAAATATTATAGACAGTTTAAAATTTTATGATTTTTTTAAAAAATCGTATTTTAATGATTTGTCCTCCTCCTCCCATTCATAATAGAAGATCTTCAATACTCCTATTCAATTAGGGGCATATTTAAAAAGAATAAAAAAATTCAGATAAAACAAACTTCTTTCATATATGTTTCTTTTAACTATCTATTTAAGACCAATCGGCATTAGCCTTAGTATAAGGAGTTTTAACCGTTTAAATTAAGGTTTTAAGTTCACATTTGTGTGAATGCAGAAAACATATTTAAAAGAGTTAGCCCCAATTAGTCCTTACAATGTTTGGATCTAATTCTATCAGATAGCCATATAAAAAAATTATTTACTTAAGCAAGAGAAAGTATTAAGTTAGGTATTGATTTTCAATGATTCAACAACTATTTTAAGCCGGCCGGCAATATTTTATAAGTGAAGGGTGTGGACAGTTGATAAATGGTCTCAATCCGTCCAGAAAAATAACCAAAATAATGGTCTCACTAATGATTCCATCTTATCTTAAAAACAACATTTTCAAGGAAAGGTCGGGTTCTTGTATAGCTATATATACTGTCAAAGGAAAAGACAAATTTTGTTGTATAGTATTACTTCACCTTTTCTTTTTGACAGACTCAGATAAACTTTTTTTACCATTTGAAAAGTAAATCACCCCTGGCATAACATATAAGAGTGAGATATAAGTCAAATGATGTGATATTATTGGGAGGCACGGAGAGAATAAGGAAAATAAGACAAGTCTTGTGCGTGATAAATTAGAAGTACAATGAAGCTAATGTTGTGTGAAGGGCGGGGTATTAGCAAACTTCCAAGAACAGCCGATAAAAGCATCAGTTGTTCTATCCCCTGCTATCTCACTATCTGGTACGGCATCTGAAATCTCCTGCAAATCATCCTTGCTCAACTTCACTTTAAACGAACCAATATTAGTGTCCAGGTTTTTGGTTTTGGTCGTTCCTACAATACATGAGACATTCAATATCAGAATGCTATTTCCTGGCACAGAACTATTGTATTTATTCCAAAAGTATGTCATGTAGCAATAAGATCTCTGCACAAATACTAGTTGTTCCCTAGGCAGTTTCGCATTTTACTTTGTCAGAAGATACTCTGACTAGGAAATGAAATACCCTTCTCCAGTACAATTTTATAGATGAGCCATATAAATACAGTTAAGTCATGCAGGCGTCAGAACTAAATAATCACTCACCAGGGATAGGAACCACGTCATCTCCTTGATGAAGAATCCATGCAAGGGCTATTTGTGAAGGTGTACATCCATGCTTCTGGGCCAATTTCTCTACCTTAAAGTATATGTTCTTGTTCTTCTCAAAGTTTTCTCCTTTCAACCTGGGCTGCATTGACTGCAAGAAGAAAACACAAATACGTAACGATCACAGATGAATGAGGTTTTTGTGATCCTTGGTTTGATGGAAAAAGAAGAGAACATGAAGCTCGTGTCCAAAATATTAAGCCTATTATACCAGAAAACTTTGTGCAGGTACGCTTTCTATCACTGCCTTGCCACCAAAAAATCCACGGCCAAGGGGGCTGTATGGTACTATTCCAATTCCAAGTTCCCTGAAGGAGTTGTCACCCCATCAGAAAGATTCCTTAGTGATGCAGAAAAACAGCAAGTCAACAGAACAATTAACCCAATTTCATAACTACAATTCTCATATTGAAATAGAAAGAGTGGTGTTCAAGCATGTCATATAAAGGGAGATTAGTTCGTTGGTATTTGAGGGAACCAACCATCGTTCTTGGATAAATTGAAGGGTCATCTATAATGGTTGTTACTACAACTATACAAGAGGATAAACAAGCCAAGATATTTGAATTTGAAGACATTTTGACATAGGCATCAGTTTCTCAAACAGAAATGTGTTTATCAATGGTTCTTATTTAACACAAGAATTTACTTGCAAAGTGGAACAATTTCTTCTTCAATTTCACGAGTCCAAAGGGACCACTCCAATTGAACTGCTGTGATGGGATGAATCGCATGAGCCCTTCTAATAGTGTCAGGGCTAGCTTCAGATAACCCTATGTACTTTATCTTTCCCTCTTCCACCAACTTCTTCAGTTCTCCCATCTGCTCATTCAGAATGAACCCAAACAAAAAGATTCTTCATAATACGCTCAGCCTTATCAAAGGACAAAGAAGAAAGATTCAGATCTTACGTGCCACTTACTGTGACTTCAATAGGAACTGTTGTGTCAACACGGTGCTGATAATAGAGATCAATGTATTCCAAACCAAGCCGCTGAAGGCTACCCTCACAACAAGACCGAACATATTCTGGGGTTCCTTTTACTATGACATTACCAGCTTCAATTTTGACAATCCCAAATTTTGTGGCTACTTGAACCTTTTCCCTCGGTAGTTCCTTCAACGCCTAAGAGTTTCAGTTAAATAAAGCAGTAAGTTCATGAAACAACAAAGTATCCGAATCAACTGACAAGTATTTATACTTAGGGTGAAGGAGCAAATTTATCAATGAAGTTTTATCCGAGGAGAGTCTGATACAAATATGTTTTAGAAGGGGCAAAAATACTAATGAACAATTAAAAAGGGGCATCCAGTACAAAAATCGTTAAATCAATACTAATAACATTAAATTATAAGAGAAGAAAACTCCTAACGGCATTAGTACAAATTTAACGGTTTTTGTACTGGATGCTTATTTTTAATTGTTCATTGATATTTTTGCTTCTTCTAAAACATACTTATACCATACGCTCCTCGGATAAAACTTCATTAATAAATTTACTTCTTTACCCTTATACTTAATCTACTATAATACGAAGGTCATTTGTTCCAAGGGGTACAGTTCCCTTCCCAAGTTGAAACTTGCTTGCTGAGGTAACTTTTGCAAGAAGATATTGTCTGTCTTAATTGAAATAGTGACGATATAGCCGTGTTGAACAGCCATTCCACATTGTAAACAACTGGGCATATTATAAATTAAAGATAGATATTTATTTACCTTTCCTACCAAAACTTCATTACTGTGGGGTCCATAAACATCTGATGTATCAAAGAATGTGATCCCTTTGCTGAAAGCATCCTTGATAATTGATACTCCAACCTCATCAGGGACAGGAGCGTTATAGACTCCAGTAAGCCCCATGCATCCAAATCCTAACTTAGAGACCTGAACAGAGAAGGGTCATGCTCAATCATCATACACACAAAGCAGAGTTGCTAACAGAGGAACAAGATTGAAGTATTGGAATGGAGAAATTGAGGTGGGTTAGGAATCATACCTCAAGGCCCTGGCTTCCAAGGATCACTCGAGGAATATCTACACTCTGAGCAGCCATTGCTGTGTTTGTGTGAGTTTCACGCCTCGTTCCAGAAAACGCTTCCTGTATCTTGGGCCAAGCTAAAGAATGAGGAGAGGAAGATGATGGTAATAAAGAATTGGTGGAGGTTTGAAGGAAGAAGGTTGCTGGTCAAAGAAAGAAGGAACGAGGCTATGGTGGTAGGTGTGTGCGTTGATCGGTGGCAGGCCTGATCAAGACCATTGGGCGAAGGGAAAAAACGACGGTTCATTGCACTCGCCACCTAACACCTAACAAATCATTGACCATTCACATATATTAAGCGCTTAATAGGGTCAATATCGCCATACTTTTAGCTTTTTGCAAATTGAAGTTGGGATAACAATTATGGGCCAAAAAAATAAAAAGAAGATGAGATATCAATTAGGAAAAAAATAAAAAAAATATCACTTGAACTTTAAAATTTTAAATTAATTTTATTGATAATAAGAATAATGGGATTGACAAAAAGAGTATAGTAATTGGCAACTCACATTTTTAAAAAATCATTGATTTAAGATTTTGAAGTTTAAGTAATATTTATTTATTTTTTTCCCTGATAATTAATTGGAGGGATGTGATTTCCTTTGGATAAGTTTTTATTATTAAGAAAAAGTCAGTTTGGTTGAAGCTTATTTGGATAATATACTCCATGACTTCCCACTTTTAATTTTAATAGATTTGAAATATATTTTGATATATTTAGAAAATTATAAGGCTAAATTTTTTGGAGATTTTATGAGATATCAATTTGAACGCATCATTTGTGAAATTTCAAATTTAAATAGAAGTTTTTAAACTTAGAAAAAAATAAATGATAAATAATAATGAGAGGTTTCTCAAATAAAAAAAATTCAGATTTATTATCATTATTATTATTTCGTTTTCTTTTCATTGTTAGGAGCGGTGCTATTTTTAGAAGTTTTGGGAGGAGACAATATATGCCTGCATAAGCGCGAGGTGTAGAGAGAAGACGGTGTGTCCTAATTTTTTGGTTGATGATGGCAAGGCAGGAATTTAGGATTTTAATGGAGGAAGATTAAAGTTTGGAGATGCAGAAGATCTATAGCATTAATGAAAATTTGGCTTTGAGTTTTTGTTTCTCTTTTTATTTCTCTTCTTTCTTTTGTCTTTTATTTTGCCTTTAGTTAGCTATTATTTTGTTAATAACAATTTTTAATTTATGTAGCTAAATCTTTGTTTTGGATTATTTAGTTTGATTATGGATTAGTGGATGATGTTTTCTTCTTTTAATTGTTATAATGTTATATTTTTTGATTTAATTATGAGCTTAATTGTTTTGAAAGATGGGAAATTTGATTAGAACTTGATTTTATATTCTAAAGGAGTCTAGACATAAGCAATTTAGAATAGATCTTCAATTGAATCATGTAGAATTAAGTTAGGACTTAATTTGCTTGTATGATATACATATATCTACTGGCCCTACATAGTTTCATTAGGCTTGCACTTAATTAATCTAATTAAGTACTACTCGCCTAAGACATTGGGGATTAACATAATTGGAATTCCTTTTAATAAATCGAAAGACACCTTTAGGTAATTAAGAGTTCTAAACTAGCAAATGTAACTTTAAATGTAATTAAGGGGAGAAATTAGGGATTAAGAAGTAATTAAAGTTATAATAATCCAGTTATCAATTAAGATTTAGAATTACTCTTATCCTTAGCGTTAGTTGCATTTGATTTTTTTTCCCTTTTTAGTTAGCTTGTTTTCCTATCTTTAATTCAAATTGTGTTAACCCAGCTTAAACAAAATTTGTAAAGTTATTGCTTAATTTCATTGTTGTACTAAGTCGTCATAGAAACGATATATTACTCACTCTCTATTACTTGATATGGCCCATACACTTGCAGAGTTTAGGGCTATAATTTTTTTTCTTATCAATACTCTCTCCGGTACTTAATATAAAACATATTTACCTAAGTTGATTAGATTGAAAAAGTCAGTTAGGTTAGTTAATATAACAAGTATTTTCTAAAATATCCTACTTATTTTTCTTAATTCCCCCTCCTCCCTGATTATCATTGAGGGAGCATCAATAGGGTTAAATTAGAAAAATGTTGACAAATATGAAAACTATATCTTATATGTAGGGTCAAAATTAACTCCCTAAATATATCTTATATGAAGGACTGGAGGAGTATTAAAAATCAGCCTTCTAGATATGGGAAAAAAATAGAAAACATTGCTTTAGTTCTAACATGACTCTTAGTCTAAAAACTCGTTAGTCCTTATTTCAAAAGCGATTCCAATCATCAATCTTAAACTAAAGTTTACCTTTTATGGCTGATAAACCAGCTTAAGATCACACTTAAGAATGAAAAAAAAGCCAAACCTATCAAGCCAATCCTTTTAAGTCCACTTAAATTAAGGATTGAACTCCTTAAAAACATGATTTTGTGGCAAGCCTGGCCCTTTTAAACCCGAACTCATCAAGGGCTGGCCTGTAGGCCCAAAGGCTTATCCGTTTAAGCCCGCCTAACAATATTTTTTCCATTTGAGTTATATTGTAAATGTTTTGAAAATTATATTTGTTCAATTTTTATTTAGCTAATATTTATTTTAACATGTTTTAGTTCTTTATAAATTACATAATCAAACATGAAGCAAAAATATCAAAATATTTATGCAATTATATATCACTTTTCGGTTAAGGTTCAGGATCACGATTTGATTTGATTTAGTTTTAGTTATTTGGGCTTAACTTTTAACTTTAATTGCTAATATTTATTATTTGAATTAGAAATTTCATGTGATCTTTTATTTTATCTTTATCTATTTTAAAAAAATAAAAAAATATTAAAAATGTTTTAAAAGTGCATAAAGCCCATGAGTTTGAGGGCTAAGTTTCCATTTTAGAGGTATTTTGTAGAAGCAAGTTTTTTAGGTCTGCCCCAGCCAAGGGTTGGTCCTATAGAACTGAGTCGGTTCATTTTCCCATCTCTAATATAATTACACTAGACCAGCAGCGCTAAATCAAGATCCATGCATTAGAATTTAAAAATTGGATGCCTTGAGTAGAAAATCAAATCAAGGTCTTGTACAAACATCCAAATTAAAGTGAAAGAGAGTACTTCTCCTCTACTTTTCTCCCCTGAATCTTCTCAAACTCTTACAGATATTAATATGTCATTTGTTTTATAGTAAAAAAAAGTACTTTTTTTGAAATGTTAGATAGAATAAAATTAAAAAGAAAAAAGGGAATAACCAAAAAAGAGAATGAAATGCTGGTGATGAAGCCAGCCATGCGTTTGATTCACATGCCCCAACATTCTAAAAGACGCAAGAGTGAACCTTTTTTTAGAATAATATAATCTGGCCTTAAGGAGAAATACTTACATACTCAATAAGCGTCATTATCTGTACTTTGACTAATTAAAATACAACAACTTATCTTACTTTAATCCTATGTGGCAGATGAATCATTTAGAGAGATTTAAATTTTATGATTTTAAAAAACATAAATTTCTTAATTTAGAAAAACAAAAAACGCAATTCTCTCCTATAATCTCTAAAATTATAAAATTTGAATTTCTCCAGATGAGAGGATTAAAATAAGTTGGGTTGTTTTACTCCTGAAATATGTAAGTATCTCTCACTCTATATATGCAAGTATGATGGGAATGCTGTTTTCGTGGAATGTAGGGAAGAGTCCTGTATATAGATGCTATATATTGTGGTTGTTGATATATTACTATTATGGTATTATACATGCAAACATCAATACATTTATTTTATTACCTTATTTTTAACAAATTAAAAAATATCCTTCTTTATTGATATGTTCTTCCCCTGTTAATAAAATAATTTTTTTTAAAAAAAAATCCCTTCTTGGGGGCATATTTGAAAAGAAAAAGAAATTCAGACAAAGATAGACTTTTTATTAAGTACTCAAACGATGTCATATTATTGGGAGACAACCGGGGGAGTAAGAAAAATATGGCAAGTCTTGTGTATAAATAAACAATGAAGCTAATGTTGTGTGAAGGGTGGGGTATTAGCAAACTTCCATGAACTGCGAATTAAAAGATCAGTTGTTCTGTCCCCTGCAACCTCATTATCTGGTACCGCATCTGAAATCTCTTTCAAATCTTCCTTGCTCAGCTTCACTTTAAGCGTACCAATATTAGTGTCCAGATTTTTGGTCTTGGTCGTTCCTATAATATACATCAGAGATCCAATAAGAATGTTATGTCCTATCACATAACCTTTTATTCAAAAGCATGTCATGTAACGAACAGATGTTGGTTCTAGTTGATGGGACTTGACCTCTTAAACACGGTCTCAAAATTATCCGTGATTAGGTCCGACAATGCTCAAATTTGACTATATTACATAGCAATATAATAAAATACAGTTAAGTCATGCAGGTGCCAGAACTGAAAATAATCACTGACCAGGGATGGGAACCACATCATCTCCTTGATGAAGAATCCATGCAAGAGCAAGTTGTGATGGTGTACATCCATGCTTCTGAGCCAATTTCTCTATCTTAAAGTATATGTTCTTGTTCTTCTCAAAGTTTTCTCCTTTCAACCTGGGCAGCATTGGCTGACATACCATTTGAAAGGGTACGTCACATCACGAAAAATGGAGAAAACACAATCCCAGATAAATGAGGTTTTGGTGATCCTAGGTTTGAGGAAAACATGAAGAGAAAATGAAGCTCATGACCAAAATATTAAGCCTGTACCAGATCACTTTCTGCCTTGCCACCAAAAAATCCACGGCCAAGTGGGCTGTATGGTACTATTCCAATTCCAAGTTCCCTGAAGAAGTGGATATGCAGAAAAACAGTATGTCAAAAAAAAAAAAAAACCATTAACCCAATTTCATAACTACAATCAAACAAGTGATATAAAAGGAGCTAAGTTCGTTGGCATTTGTGGGAACCAACCATCGTTATCGGATAAATGGAAGGGTCATCAAAAATTAGGTGTCAATTACAGTTGTTACTACAGCTTTATAAAAGGATGAACAAGCCATGATATTTTAAGCAGAAGACATTTGACACAGGCATAAGTTTCTGAAACAGAAACTTGTTTATTGATGGTTCTTAGTGTTAGGAACATAGAATTAGATCGGTGGCATGATATTGTTGAAGAAGCTATTCGGTGGCATGAGTTGGTTGATTTCTCATTCAACCACTCTCCGTGAATTGCTCAGTGTTTGTCTTTGTTTTTCTCCTATAAATGCCTTATAAATTCTCTTAGTTTAACATATGAATAAATGTATAGTTTATGATTATATCAATCTACATGGTATTAGAGCTAGAGTAAAAAATCTTGTATGATATTCTTCAGTTTAGTTCAGTTCCGTACGACAGAGAGCGAGAGAGAGAGAGAGGTCATGTTCTACCATTGGTCATGTTACTATGCACGCCCCCACCATTGGAATCGCCAGCCAAATACAGGCGAACGCCTGAAGTTTCACGGCCAAAATCTGTCCCCAGAGCGTGACAGCGCGTGTGGAGGAGTTATCTACTTCAGCGAACTTCGCCTGAGCTCCTTTCTCCAACCTGGTTTGTCCCTAGTGTTTTTTAGCTCATTCGGGTACATTTGCACATCGGGCTCTCCTTGTGTTGAGGTTTATGTTATTTTGCAGCAACCATTTGGTGTTTCGTTTCTATCCTATTTTTTATTCCAACAACGTTTGGTTATTTTAGTGGAGATTGTGGCTCATTTGGTTTATTACTTGGTTGGTTTGCTAAGTGTGGGCCCTCTAGTTATTTGATTATGCTACATTGTATAATATAGCCACTATACACTTGGAACTTATCATTTCCTTTATTACGTGGATATTTTGCTAAGTGTAGGCACCTTGGTTTCTTGACTCTATTACGGTCTTGTGACTTATTTTATTACTTGAGTTGCTAGTTGGTGGACCCTATGTGTCTGGATACTTATTCATGGCTGATTCTAAAGCTAATATTTCCAAGGAAATTGTTCCAATCTCAAATAAAATTACTGACCATAAGCTAAATTGGACAAACTATTCGGACTGGAGTAAAACTGTTCGAATGTACTTACTTAGCATTGAAAAAGAAGGTCATTTAACAGAGACTCCTCCAAAAGATGATCCTAAGTTGGTTTGGGCTAGAGCCTATGCTTTGTTATTCTTACAAATACAGAATTCTATTGAGACTGACATCCTCCTCTCGGTTAGTCATTGTAATACAGTAAAAGAAATTATGGACTACCTAGAGTTCCTATATTCAGGTAAAGGGAATATTACTAGTATTCATGATGTATGTAAAGGCTTTTATGGTGCTGAATAACAAGACCGTCCCCTGAAGAACTTCTTTTTAGATTTCAAGCATATGTATGAAGAAATGAAGATGTTAATGCCCCCGACAACTGACCTTCAGACACAAGTAGATAATCTGGAAAAACATGCCATCATGAGCTTTCTTACTGCTCTTAATCCAACTTATGAGATAGTTTGTTCTCAGATTTTGTCAAGCTCTGAGCTTCCATCACTCTAGGATGTGTACTCCCGTGTGTTGCGTGCTGATAGCTTATCTCAATCGACTTCTAATCCTCCTGCTAGCGCTTTAGCTGGTAGTGGTCCTACTGATAATAAGACCCAGGGCTTCCCAAGACAAGGAAATGGTACTCCAAATCTGATTTCTGCTGATAACAGGAGCCAAAGTATTCCTCGACAAGGCTTCAATCCTTAGAATCTTGGAGCAATTGTATGCTTCTATTGCAAAGAACCTAGTCATACAAAACGTCACTGTCGTAAGATGCAAAACAAGCTGCAACGTAACGGTGTTGCTTATATGGATCAATCCTCTAATAATTCTGATAATGCTACTTCCACACCCACTGCCCTTGCTACAGATAACTGTAACTCATGTCTTGCTACCTCGTCTTCAAAGTGGATCATTGATTCTGGTGCTAGTGATTATATGACAAGTAACCATCATCTGTTCTCTACATATACACCTTACGCTAACCTTTCTTCCATAACGATTGCAAATGGTTCCTCCTCTTATGTTCTTGAATCTGGCACTATTACACCTACCTCATCTTTCTCTCTATCATCTCTTCTTAATGTTCCTGATCTTACTTTTAACCTTTTGTCTCATAGCAAACTTACTCACCAGTTAAACTGTTGTATCTCATTCTTTCCTGACCATTGTTTGATTCAGGATCTCATGGCGAAGCATATTATTGGTAGGGAATATGAATCTGGCAACTGTTACTTTCTTGATGATCAGATGCCATGTTCAGTTGCATGCTTTGGTGGTTCCTCTCCTTTCGATGTTCATTGTCGCTTGGGTCATATGTCTTTGTCCTCTTTGAAGAGGATGTATCCTCAGTTTTATCACTTGTCTTCTTTAGAATGTGAGTCGTGTCAGTTTGCCAAACATCATCGTGTTCACCTGACACCTCGCGTCAATAAATAGGCTGCGTCCCCTTTTGATTTAATCCATTCTGATATTTTGGGTCTGTGTCATATTAAGTCCAAGTCTGGATTTCAGTATTTCATTACCTTTGTTGATGATTTTTCTAGAACTACTTGGCTTTATTTAATGAAAAATCATTCAGAGTTGTTTTCTCACTTTTGCAATTTCTTTGCTAAGATTAAAAATCAATTCGGTGTATCTGTGAAGACCTTATGGAGTGACAATGCTAACGAATACTTCTCTGCTCAATTTCAAACCTATATGCTTCAGCATGGTATGATTCATTAGTCCTCATGTGCTAATACACTTGCTCAAAACAGTGTTGCCGAAAGAAAAAAAATCGGCACTTATTAGAGGCCACACGTGCTCTAATGCTTCAAATGCATGTTCCAAAATCTTTTTGGGTTGATGCTGTGTTAGCGGCATGTTTCCTTATTAATCGTATGTCATCTCCTGTTTTTAGTAGTAATACCCCTTACACAACTCTTTTCCCCTCCAACCCCTTATTCCCTATTGATCCAAAAATCTTTGGTTATGGTTGTTTTATTCATGATATCCGTCCTACTATTACCAAAATGGATGCCAAGTCTCTTAAATGCGTCTTTTTAGGGTATTTAAGGGTTCAGAAGGGCTATCGATGTTATTCTCCCACTCTTCGACGTTATCTTGTATCTACAGATGTTACTTTCCATAAGTTGACTCCATTCTTTCCTGGTTCCATTCCATCTTCCTCCTCTGTACCAAGTGCCGATCTCGATGATATATTGGTCTATGAGGTTCAATTACCACCAGTGCAAGTGTCTGTCCCGGCACCTACAAAACCCCTTATACATCATGTTTATCAGAAGCGTCCTTGGGAAAGTAATGCCGTCATTCATATTCAAGCCTCACCAGTAATGCCTGCTTCGGTGTCTGATCCGGATTCCGTTCCTCCTACTCCTACTACTGCACCAAACCAGAAATAGTGCATGATACTCTTGATCCTTCTGCTCCTTCCAATACCCGTTATAATAATCCTGATATTTCTGAAGACCTGCCCATCGCCTTACGTAAAGGTAAACGTACTTGTGCCTATCCTATTTCATCATTTGTTTCCTATAACCACCTGTCTCCTCCCTCTTGTTCCTTTATAGCATCCTTAGATTCTATTATTATTCCCACTACTCTCCACCAAGCCTTAGCCCATCCTGGTTGGCATGCTGTGATGAAAGAGGAAATGATGGCCCTTGATCAGGCTGACACCTAGACTCTTGTTGATTTACCTCCTGGCAAGAGGCTATTGGGTGTAAGTGGGTGTTCATTGTTAAAATAAAAGTAGATGGAACCTTGGAAAGTTTGAAAGCTCGATTGGTTGCCAAAGGTTATGCTTAGACATATGTTGTTGACTATTCTGACATGTTCTCCCCTGTGGCCAAGTTATCTTCTGTTCGTCTTTTTATCTCACTTGCTGCAACTTATAATTGGGATCTTCATCAGCTCGATGTTAAGAATGCTTTCTTGAATGGTGAGCTTCTTGAAGAAGTTTATATAGAGCAACCACCTGGTTTTGTTGCTCAAGGGGAGTGTGGGAAGGTATGTCATCTTCAGAAATCTTTATACAGTTTAAAACAGAGCCCTCGTGCTTGGTTTGACAGATTTAGTTTTGTGGTTAAGAAGTTTGGTTTGAATCAAAGTAAGTGTGATCATTCTGTGTTTCATCAGAGGACGGATACTGGTATGATTCTCTTAGTGGTATATGTCAATGACATTGTTGTTACTAGTAGCAATACTTCAGGAATCTTATCACTCAAGGCTTTTCTTACATCTCATTTCCAAATGAAGGATTTGGGTCCGTTAAGGTACTTTCTTGGGATCGAGGTTATGAGAAGCAAGAAAGGCATCCTCTTGACATCGAGAAAATATGTTCTTGATCTATTAAAAGAAACTGGAAAACATGGAGCAGCACCAAGTAGCTTTCCCATGATTCCTAATCCTTTTTTGGATATTAATGATAGCATACCATATGACGAGCTACTTAAGAATGTGAGGAAAAGGGTTGATCCAGAGAAAATCAAGCCATTTGCATATCCTAAGAGATGTCATAGACTAATTGGAAAATTGAACTATCTCACGGTGACTCGCCCTGATATGACTTTTCTAGTTAGTGTGCTTAGCCAATTTATGACCAAGCCAACTATTGCACAACGAGAAGCTTTGAAGTATGTTTTATATTATTTGAAGGGCTCACCTGGTCGTGGTATACTCTACACGAATCATAGCCACACCG
Organism: Inga laurina; assembly: GCA_963855925.1. Taxonomy (NCBI): domain Eukaryota; kingdom Viridiplantae; phylum Streptophyta; class Magnoliopsida; order Fabales; family Fabaceae; genus Inga; species Inga laurina. The sequence continues at coordinate 62,665,538 of OY979707.1, read as the reverse complement.
AGATTGAATGTTTTTGTGATGCGGATTTTGCTGGGTTAAAATCTACCAGGAGATCCACCACAGGATACTGTGTGTTTGTAGGTGAAAACTTGGTGTCTTGGAGGAGCAAAAAGCAGGATGTGATATCTAAGTCGAGTGCGGAAGCTGAGTATAGAGCCATGGCTCAGTCAGTACAGGAAATTGTGTGGATTCATCAATTAATGAAGGAAGAAGTCGGTCTTGTTATTTCATTGCCTGCGAAACTATGGTGTGATAATAAAGCTGCTCTACACATAGCTTCTAATTCTGTGTTTCATGAACATACAAAATACATTGAGATTGACTGTCACTTTGTACACGATAAGATCAAGGAGAATTTTATTTCTTTAGGGCATGTGTCATCTAGTGACCAATTAGAAGATCTTCTAATTAAGGCCTTAAATGGGATTTGTGTTGATTATCTTTGTAACAAGTTGGGCTTGCTTAACATCTATGCTCCAACTTGAGGGGAAGTTCTAGGAACGTAGAATTAGATCGGTGGCATGATATTGTTGAAGAAGCTATTCGATGATATGAGTTGGTTGACTTCTCATTCAACCACTCTCCGTAAATTGCTCAGTGTCTGTCTCTTTTTTTCTCCTATAAATACCTTATAAATCCTCTTAGTTTAACATATGAATAAATGTATAGTTTTTGATTATATCAATCTACACTTGGTAACACAAGAACTTTTACCTGCAAAGTGGAACGATTTCTTCTTCAATTTCACGAGTCCAGAGCGACCACTCTAATTGCACAGCAGTGATTGGATGAACTGCATGAGCCCTTCTAATGGTGTCAGGGCCAGCTTCAGATAATCCAATGTACTTTATTTTTCCCTCTTCCACCAACTTCGTCAGTTCTCCCATCTGCTCATTTTCAAATTAAACCCAAACAAAAAAGATTTTCATAATGCGCTAAGCCATATCAATGGACAAAGAAGAAAGATTCAATTCCTATATGCCACTTACTGTGATTTCTATTGGAGTTGTTGTGTCAACACGGTGCTGATAATAAAGATCAATGTATTCCACACCAAGGCGCTGAAGACTACTCTCACAACAGCACCTAACGTATTCTGGGGTCCCGTCTACTACGACATCTCCAGCTTCAACTTTGACAATCCCAAATTTTGTGGCTACCTGAACTTTCTCTCTGGGTAGTTCCTTTAGCGCCTAAGAGTTTCAGGCAATGAAGTCATTATTTCATGAAACAACAGTTAAGATGATGTTATAGTCTTGTTTTATAGTCATTCCACATTGTAAAGACGGGTAATGCAGCAGGACACATTATGAAGATAGATCTTTATTTACCTTTCCTATCAAAACTTCATTAGTGTGGGGTCCATAAACATCTGAGGTATCAAAGAATGTGATCCCTTTGCTGAAAGCATCCTTGATAATTGATATTGCAACCTCTTCCGGGACAGGAGCGTTATTGAATCCATTAAGCCCCATGCAACCAAATCCTAGCCTGGAAACCTGAACAGAGAAGGGTCGTGCTCAATCACCATACACACAAAGCAGAGTTGCTAACAGAGGAACAAGATTGAACCATTGGAATGAAGAGATAAGAAAACACAGAAATTGAAGAGTGATTGATTCGCAAGTAAAGCAATCACTGTTGAAGAATTCAAGGAGGGCTTAGGAATTATACCTCAAGGCCCTGGCTTCCAAGTTTGACTCGAGGAATCTCTACTATCTGTGCAGCCATTACTGTGTTTGTGTTTCTGGCTAAAGAATGAAGTTGGAAGATGATGATATTTGAGAATTGGCGGGGGTTTTAATGAAGGAGGTTATTGGTCAAAATGAGAAGCAACCTTATCATTACTTTCATTGCTTTCATGAATCATTCATTTTAATCCATCCGGTTCATGAATGAAGTTAAATGATTAAAAACAGAAGCATTCACATGAAGTAAATACATGAAGATTCATATACTTTGAAACATGCACATCTTAATATTAGGATAGATACAATGTATTTCATTCTTTTAGAATTTAATTTTTTTTTTTACCAATGGCTTTTAGAATTTAATAATTGGAGGCATATAAACAGAGGCTTATACCAAAGTCTTGTATTAATCATCCAAATTAAAGTGAATTGAAATGAGAGTACTCTTGGCAAGTTATTCAAATTTTTGTTAGTTTTATAGTAAGTTTAAAGGCCAATTTTGTTTTGAAAGTATTTGCGAAGCAACAATTAGTATTCAAAAGTTTTTATGACTTTAATGTAGTCCTGGAAATGTGAAAAAAGGAACAATGTCACATTACTGTTAAAAAATGTTACTCCCTCCACTACTTCTTATAAGGAACACTTAATCAAATAATGTAGATCAAAGCGGCAATTAAGAACAATAGATATGTAAAAAATGGAATCTTTTTGACAAAAATAACCTTATTTATGAGGACATAGGGAATTAAAGAGAAAATAAGAAAATTATTATAGGGTTAGATTGCAAATTTGCCTAAGAAATATCCAAAAAATCTCGATGTTGCCTTGTAAATTTTTTCAGTCTTAATATTGCCCCAGAAGTAAAAAATGTAGCAATGTTGCCTCTAATTGTTCACAAAGTTAATTTTGATTGTTAGCTCTTTAGTTTGACTGAAATAATACACATTGCACTTTTACCTGTCACTCATTACCATGGTTGTTGAACCCGGACCGGACCGGCCCGGAAACTGGCGAACCGGCCGGTAAACCGGTCCGGGTTGACATTTAAAAAAAAAATTTATATTTTTCCTTTAAAATTTCATACTATAAGTCTAAAATTTTCAATTTGGTCCCGGTTTGGCCCCGGTTTGACCCACTGACCCTTAACTCAGTACCCCGACCGGTTCAATACCCAGTCCGAGTTTTAATACCTTGCCCATTACTCATTACATCGCCTCATCATCTTTAAAAGATTTAAGTGTCGTACTGAGTGTCAAATAAGAGTTTTATGTGTATTTTTCAATCAAACTAAAGAGTTCACAGTCAAAATTAACTTTTGCTAACGGTTAGGGATAACTTTATTACGTTTTTAAACTTCTAGGGGAATATTGAGATAAAAAAAACTTTTAAGATAACATTGAGATTTTTTTAAATATTTTCAGGACGGATTTACACTTTAACCCATTATTATTATAGTAATAAAGAGGATTGTAGAAGAGAGAGAATAAGAAAATTAATATTGAATCCCAAGAGCTGCTATATGAAAATTCAGCTTTGGGATTTCTATGTGCGTTTATGCCTGGCGATGAATCAACAGTCGTGAGCACCACAGACATCAATAACAACACTTCATATTTTCCTTCCAATGAAACAAAAACAAAGTGTTTAATGGGACGGAGAAGAAGGAGCCTGGGAGCCAAAAAACATGCCCTTATTTTAAAATACTAGTATTTTTCTCCTAATGGTTAGATATAATAAAAAGAAAAAGAAAAAAGGGGAATAACCAACAAAAGAGAGTTAAGAATAAGCAAAGTGATAATAACTCTTATCATCTGAGGGTGACCATCTTTATCTAGTTGATACAAAGCTTCTTTCATCCAACTTTTAATTTCCGATAGAGGGTACACGAGAAATAAATGAGAGAGAGTTCCTTTAGCTTCGCATCCAAATACACACAAGCAAGGGGACTTCAGGTGATGCAGTTTAAGAATATCACAAGATTGAATTGCATCATGCATTACTTTCTAGAAAAAGAGAAGTTGTTTGGCTAGAGGTTGAATTCTCCGAATGAATTTCCAGAAATAATCACTAACAGCTTGGCTTGATCATTTAGAAGAGTAGCTGCCTCATCTTTCACCAAATAGGAACCCATAGAATTACCACATCACAGTAGTTTATCAGAATTGTTCAAAATGGAAATAGGAGTCTGAGCAATAGCATTTACAGTGTCCATCAGATAAAGTAATCGAATGTGCTGCAGATTCCAAGAGGTAGGTTCCATAGGTTAGGGACATTCAATAATAGGTCAGCCCAATAAACTTCTCTAATTCAGTTACTATCATTTTGTCTTGTGTATACATAAATACTCACTCCGGTCTTAATTATAAGACAAAGTTGACTTTTTTAGAGAAATTAAGGAAGCCAATTAAATTACTTTAGAGTATTTATATTTTTATTTTTTTTCCAAACTAATTAATTTGATTAATAAACTAATATATAATCTAAATATACTAAAAATATAAACACTCTAAAGTAATTTAATTAGCTTCCTTAATTTTTCCAAAAAAGTTAACTTTGCCTTATAATTAGAACCGGAGGGAGTAAGAGGTACAATGCAGCTAATGTTGTGTAATGGGAGGGGTTTTAGCAAACTTCCATTGAAAGCGAGTAAAACGATCAGTTGTTCTATCCCCTGCTACTTCACTAACTGGTACCGCATCTGAAATCTCCTTCACATCATCCTTGCTCAACTTCACTTTGAACGAACCAATATTGGTGGCCAGATTTTTGGTTTTGGTCGTTCCTACAACACATGAGGGATTCAATTAGAATGCTATTTCCTGGCACAGAACCATTATATTTATTCAAAAGCATGTCATGTGGCAAGAAGATCTCTGTACAAATACTAGTTACTGGTTTCTAAGGTAGTTTTGCATTGCATTTTACTTAGTCAGAAGAGACTGTCTGACTTGAAAACAGAATACCCTTCTTCAGGACCATTTAATAGATGAGCCATAAAATAGAGTTGAAAATAATCGCTGACCGGGGATTGGCGCCACATCATCTCCTTGATGAAGAATCCAAGAAAGAGCAAGTTGAGCCGGTGTACATTCATGCTTCTGAGCCAATTTCTCTATCTTAAAGTACATGTTCTTGTTCTTCTCAAGGTTTTCTCCTTTGAACCTGGGCAATACTGGCTGACAGAAGAAAACACAGACCATTTGAAAGGGCATGTCACATCACAAAAAATGGAGAAAACACAAATTCGTAACAATCCCAGATGAATGAGGGTTTTGAGATCCTTGGTTTAATGAATAACAGAAGAGTCAATGAAAGTCATAGCGAAGATATTAAGCCTATACCAGAGAACTTCCTGCAGGTAGGCTTTCTATCACTGCCTTGCCACCAAAAAATCCATGGCCAAGGGGACTGTATGGTACCATTCCAATTCCTAGTTCCCTAAAAGTGTTGTCACACCATAAGGAAGATTCATGAGTGATGCAGAAAAACAGCAAGTCAACAAAACAATTAACCCAACTAAGGTTCTTTGATAAATTGAAGAGTCGTCAAAAATTAGGTTCCACTAATAATAGTTGTTACTACAACAATAAAAAAGGATTAACAAGCCAAGATATTTTAAGTCGAAGGCATTTGATATATAGGCATGAGTTTCTGAAAGAGAAATGTTTTGATTGATGGTTCTTAATAGCACAAGAATTTTTACCTGCAAAGTGGAACAATTTCTTCTTCAATGTCTCTAGTCCAGAGGGACCATTCCAATTGCACTGCAGTGATTGGATGAATCGCATGAGCCCTTCTAATAGTGTCAGGGCTAGCTTCAGATAATCCAATGTACTTTATTTTTCCCTCTTCCACCAACTTCTTCAATTCTCCCATCTGGTCATTTTCAAAGTAAAAACAACAAATTTCTTCATTAATGCGTAAAGCCATGTCAATGGGCAATGAAGAAAGATTCAGATATTATAAGCCACTTACTGTGACTTCAATAGGAACTGACGTGTCAACACGATGCTGATAATAGAGATCAATGTATTCCACACCAAGGCGCTGAAGGCTACTCTCACAACAGACCCTAACATATTCTGGGGTCCCTTTTACTATGACATTGCCAGCTTTACTTTTGACAACCCCAAATTTTGTGGCTACCTGAACCTCTTCTCTGGGCAGTTCCTTCAACGCCTAAAAGTTTCAGTTAAATAAAGCTTAAGTTCATGAAACAAAAAAGTATCAGAAATCAGCTGAGAAGTTTTTATTTATTCTACTGTGATGTATTAGGAAGGTCATTTGTTCCAAGTGGTAAGGTTTCCTTCCCAAGTTGAAACTTACCTGTTGAGGCGACTTTTGCAAGAAGAAGAAGGGAATATTGTATCATTCAATTGAAATGGTGATGATATTATAGCCTTGTAAAGATGGGTAATGCAGCAGGACACATTATGAAGATAGATCTTTAATTACCTTTCCTACCAGAACTTCATTAGTGTGGGGTCCATAAACATCAGAGGTATCAAAGAATGTGATCCCTTTGCTGAAAGCATCCTTGATAATTGATACTCCAACCTCGTCAGGAACAGGAGCGTTATAGATTCCGGTAAGCCCCAGACAGCCAAATCCTAACTTGGAAACCTTAACAGAGAATGGGTCGTGCCCAATAATCATACACACAAAGGAGCATTGATAGCAGAGGAACAAGATTGAAGTATTGGACTGGAGAAATTGAGGGTGGGTTAGGAATCAGACCTCAAGGCCCTGGCTTCCAAGTTTGACACGAGGAACCTCAAATATCTGTGCAGTCATTGCTGTGTTTGTGTGAGTATTTCTCTTTTCTGGTAGTTTTCAGTTTTCTTTAATTACCATCATCTTTCCAGAAAAAACTCGTCTTGTATCTTCAGCAGAGGTAAAGAATGAAGTTGGAAGATGATGGTAATTAAGAACTGGTAGGGGTAGGGGTTTCACAGAAGGAGGGTGTTGGCCAAAATGAGAAACAACCTTATATAATTATTTCCATGAAGGCATGAATAATTCATTTTCTTTAATTACTTTCATGAATCATTCATTTTAAGACATTCGGTTCATGAATCAAGATAAGTTATTCAATACCGAATAATACTTTTTTTTTTTGACCGGCAATACAGAAGCATACTTTTTTTTATAAAAAAAAAGGACAAAATGATAAGTAAATACATGAAGATTCATCCACTTTAATTTGGAAGATGTACATCACAATGTTATCATAGATACAATGTAATTCATTTTTTTAGAATTTAATAATTGGACGCAAATAAATATAGACTTATACTCAAGACTTGTACAAAGGATCCAAATCAAAGTGAATGGAAATGAGAGTACTCTTCTTCCATTCTCTTCCTCCGAATCCTCTCTTGTTCTTATCAAGTTATTTATATTTTCGTTAGTTTTATATCCCCCCACTTTAAAAATATAAAAAGATAAAAATGTGTTTTGAATATTTTTAATATTAGAATGGAGTGAAGGGTTGATTTATCGTTTTCAAAATTAAATAAAAATGATAGAAATATCCCTTTAAGTTTAAAAAAGGATATTCCTATTTCTTATAAAAGTTTAACAAGTTTTGAAAAGATTTTTATAAATTCTAAGTTAAAAATTACCGTTTCGTATAATGTCAAGATATTGATTCACATGTCTAATAAGAGTTTCATAAGTTTAAATAAAATTTTAACACAGTTCTAATAGAATTTCCATAAATTTTAATTTAAAATTTATCACTTACTATAATAATAAAATATTGATTTTCGCTTTTGATAAAGATTTTATAAGTTTAAATAAAAATTTTATTGTCAAAAGGGGCAAACAACTTATAATTTTCTCGGTCTTCCAGTCAGGAGAGTGTCCCTTCCTTCCTTTCCTTGTATTATATATATGCCTCTGTACCCTCCCGCCAAAACTCCTCCCTCTCATCAGTCATCAGTTCACCCTCCTTCCCTTCCTTTAAACCTTCTCTTTCTCTCCTCTTGGAAAGCATAAAGCCCTCCCTATTCCTGGATCCAGCTTCTTCCCTTAACGCTTCCGATCCTTTATTCCTCCATTGCCCAAAACCACACTGTTTTGGATTTTTAAAAAAAAAAAAATTAGTGCCATGAAGTATTTTTTTTAACAGTATCTAATATCTTAAAATAATTTTTTATACATCTTATGATATAAAATATTTTTCTAATAACACCAAGTATCTAGCAAACCGCACCTTAAAATTTTTTTTCAGAACCGGAAGTGCCAAGAAGAAATGCTGGATCCCCTATTCCTAGCTTCTCCTTAGTTCTTTCTATTTTGTGAGTGTTTGGAATAGTTTATTTCTGGGAAATAAATATTTATTACGTAAGTCGAAATAAAACTCCTCTCACATATTTATCTCATATACCGTAAATCACAATTTATAAACACTTATTACCTAAAAAATAAACTATTCCAACCAAACGCTATATTTCATCCTTTTCATGCTGCCAACCACCCCCACCTCCCTCTTCACTCCCTCACCTTCTTCATTCATTTATTTACTTATTTAGTAGTTGCAGGTCACAAATTCCGAGTAAATATTTTTTTTGGTGAAGCCTACTTGATTTGTCAGAATATCTTGGACGGTGCATGCACTGTGCATTCTTTTTTGGGTTTTATCGCAACACCTAAGTAAAATAGTTTTTTTAAGAAAAAAAAATCTCAACCTTCCAAAATAGATCTGGACAATGTACGGTAGTGATGATAAGCTTGGTGTTAATCAATCCGCTTAACAGTTAAAGTGTTCCTTCTTCCTTTGTCTCATATGAGATGATTGTGGGGTGGGTAAGCGAGCAAACATTATGGCGCTCAGGCGGGCCCCCTTGAGACATTTACGGTGGGTATTTATTGGAATCTTCGGGGACACGTTTAACATCACGTGAGAGCTTGGACGGACGTGCCGACGTTGTATGTATGCGGTCAACCCACCGTTTCATTGCTTCCAGTCCTCTCTTTTTTATTTTTCTTATTTCAATTTCTTTATCTCTGTTTTTTCCTCTCTTTTTTTTTTGGCAAGTTCCAGAAAAATATTTTCGAAATAGGGAAATTCTGATTCAATACTCTAAATTCTAAAATCCCGGATTAGTACCGTGTTAGTACTGATGAACAGTCCAAGGGGCATCAAAAGACGATTTTGCCCTTCAGCCCCCATTCTCGCCACTTCAGAATAACAACACGAGGCTATAAATTATAATAAATTAATCTGGGATTTTGGAATTTGGAGTATTGAATCAGAATTTTCCTATTTCGGAGGTATTTTTCTGGGATTTTCCTTTTTTTTTTGCCAGCAAAGAAAATATCATTAATAAAAACACCAACAAACATACACGTCAAGTCTTAGAAACAGAAACACCGAAAGAGATACAACTATTATACTATCAATACTATCTTTCTCCAAAATATTAAAGAGCGGTAATAGAGGTCTCTATAGCCAATCTTCAGGGCATGACCTCCATAACGAAGCTTTGACGAGCCAGTCAGCTACCATGTTTGCTTCTTTGGAAATTCACATAAAAGAGTGATTTCTAATTAAACTTCCTGAAATGAGAATATTCTCAGGAATAACATCACCATCCCGTTTAGGAGAAGGAGAACTGTTGTTCAGGCAATCCATCAACAATGTACAATTAGATTCAAAGATCACATCTTTGAGATGGTTCTCAGATGCATACCGAATAGCCTCCAACAAAGCTAAACATTCTCTCATAAAAGGGGATGAGGCCTTAATTAAAGTGATGCCCCCATCTATAGGCCATCTATTTTCATCCCTCATTACCTAAGCAGTAGCAGCTTCCCCGCCATTAGTAGAAAAGGAAAGATCAATATTGACTTTTAGCTCATTACCTTTTGGTGGGAGCCACATCTTCCTTTCAACATTAGAAGCAGAGTAAGCAGTCCTTGCACCTTGCTGAGAGTTCAGCCATCCTTGTGCCTCCTTAAATTCATGTAAAAAGGAACCTACTTGGGAAAAAACCCATATCGGATCAAGTCGGGGATTTTGATAAATATAATTGCATCTAGCTTTCCAGACCTACCACAAAATCATTACAAGTAATCCCTTATGCTATTCAGACAGATCTCCATTGGTTAAGCAATCTTTAATCCATAATCGAACATCTAAGGGGGCATTGTTCTGGAAGGTAAAAGAAAAACAACTCCTAAACTACACTAATTTTGCCTATTCACAAGCTAAGAATATATGGGTGTCCGTTTCAGCTTCATCTTTGCATATTAAACACAGGTTTGCGACAAAACACCTTATCTTTTGTAAGTTAGTCATAGTAGGAATGGAGTTATGAAGCACCCTCCATAAAAAAAATTTAACTTTCCTGGGAACTTTCAAATTCCACACATACTTCCAAGAAATGGGATTACCCGCAAAAGAAGATTTAGGTCTACCAGAATTCCTGCACTCTGCTAAATTCATAGCCACCTTGTATCCTTCCTTTATAGTATAATTACTCTTTTTGCCCCCAGACCATAGCCATTTATTTGATCTATTATTTAAAGCACATCTAATATTGATAATGTTGGCGAACTCCTGTAAATGCACTATAATCCGAGTCACGTTCAAGGACGCTGTCCTTAAGAGCTATTCCGCGACCACCAGCTGACTGGAAGCGACACTCCCCAGGATAAAATGGATTCTTCCTGCAGACATAGGGCGAATAGAACAGCAAAACAAAAACAACTATAAGGCAGAGAGAACAGAAGAATGTTAGAGAGGAAGAAAGGGCTCGAGATGTCAGAGCTCAGTGCCTGAACCTCTTGCAGGCAGTGCCTTTTATAGGCCTCTATGCATATGAATGTTGGGCAACGTTTTAATCCGCATAAACATCATTAAACCGCCGGTTACACAATAATAAAACCACATGATGAGGCCGTTTATGAACATTGAAGGACCAGATACGTTTGGCAATTAAAATATCCGTTTGGCAATTTAAAACATACGTTTGGCAATTTAAAATTTGGCCCATGACCTCTGTAACGGAAATACTTATGCTTCAAAATTCAGATGCCTCAAAACTGGGTTTTTCCGGTAAGCTATTTTCACAAAAATAAATTGAAAATTTTTCCAAAAAAAACATTTGATAAAAAGTGCCCAGTATGTATTTAATTCACGCGCAGGGGAAATCGCCGGATTTCCACTACATTTGCCTCTTGGTGGCCCTTTGTTGTGCGCGCGAGCCCACTCTTCCTCTTGGCCCATTTACTAGCCCAACGTCAACAAGGTGTAATATATACACTAGCATTCTCTCTTACCCAAGCAATGTGGGACTTGTTCCATTTGACACACCCACATGTAGCTTGTATCTCCAACAATCCCCATCATGTGTCAAAAGGAACGCCTTTAGCTTAGTTGCACACACGGGTATAACCATTGTATCTGGTGGTCCTTTGAACTTAAAACTAGACCTAGACAGTTAACACTTAGTACACAGAGGTGTTGGTAGTCCTATGAACTTAAAACCAACAACTCTTAGGTGTATACTAGAGGTATTAAAAGTCAGGTTTTACCCCCACATTTCGTTGTTAACGCGGTTTTGCACATTAAGACGGCCATGCGCGTGCCTGGCTCATAACGAATGCTCTAGAGATTTTGCCACGATCTCACAAGAGCGGCCCCACTCCACATTTATAGAGGTGATTTCATTAAATGCACCTGCAATAAGCACACAATTCTGTAGAATTATGAAATCATTAAGAGCTTTGCTCATCCTCAACAAAATGCATTCTAGCACATTCTCGGCATCATAGGAAGGGACTAACAATTTACTTTAGTACTAGCAGAACTAACTCACGACTTGTTCTTACCTATTGAACCTCCTTTATGAGATCACCAATTACAGAGGTTGGGTTGTCATCGCTGTTAATTTCTTATCGGCTTAAGTCCCATTCCCCTCGATGAATCAAGGATTTGTTTCCTTCCCAAGGGTTTTGTAAACGAATCCGTAAGGTTCACAGATGACCTTACATAATCGATTGAGATTACACCATCTTTGAGCAATTGCCTTATTATATTATGTCTCAATCGAATATGACTATCACAATGTAAAGACACTGATGGTGTTGGTTTTTCACCTAGTGGGATATTCACCAAGAAGTTTTTCAACCACTCAGCCTCAGTACCAGTCAACTCCATAGCTATAAACTCAGAATCCCTTGAAGAACTAGTTAAAATAGTTTGTTTGACTGACTTCCACGTTATGGCACCACCACCAAGAGTGAACACATAGCCACTAGTGGATTTGCTCTCCTCTGAATCTGAGATCCAGTTAGCATCACTGTATCCTTCCAATACAGCGGGAAATCCACTATAATGAATACCATAATTCATGGTACCTCTCAAATATCTCAATACTCTTACCAGAGCCTTTCAATGCTCATTGCTTGGACAATGAGTATACCTGCTCAATCTACACACAGCATATGTTATGTCTGGCCTGGTATAGTTCATTAAATGCAACAGACTCCCAATAATCTGTGCATATTTAGATTGAGCAATTGGTTCTCCTCTATTTTTCTTTAAATGCACATTAGGATCATAAGGAGTGTTTATAGGAGACTCACCAAACAGTTCAAACTTTCTTAGGATTTTCTCAATGTAATGTTCCTGAGAAAGTATGATACCGTTATCATTCCTTATGATCTTTACACCCAAAATCACTTTCGCTTCACCCAAATCTTTCATATCAAAATTAGAAGACAGAAAATGTTTTGTCTCAAGCACAACATCCATGCTAGTACCAAAGATAAGCATGTCATCCACATACAAACAAATAATCACACAATCATTATTTACAAGTTTTGTATAAACACATCTTTCTACCTCAACAGTAGAGAAACCGCCACTTAACAAAACTTGATCCAGTTTTTCATGCCATTGTTTAGGCGCTTGTTTCAAACCATACAAGGATTTAATAAGTTTGCAAACTTTATTTTCTTGCCCAGGAATAATACACCCTTTAGGTTGCACCATATAAATCTCCTCTTCTAAATCACCATTTAAAAAAGCTGTTTTAACATCCATTTGATGAATGAAAAGCTTATCAATAGAAGCTAAAGCAATTAGGATTCTAACCGAATAAATCCTAGTTACAGGAGAAAAGGTGTCAAAATAATCAACATTTTCTTTTTGAGTATACCCTTTTGCTACTAATCTAGCTTTGTATTTTTCAATAGTTCCATCAGGAAAATACTTTTTCCTGAAAACTCATTTACAACCAATAGGCTTTGCTCCTGGAGGCAAGTCTACCAAAACCCATGTTTTATTTTAATTTAAAGAATCAATTTCAGCTTTTATTGCTTATTTCCAAAAAGATTTATCCGGAGAAGAAATAGCTTCATAAAAATTTTTGGTTCATCTTGCACCAAATAAGTATAAAAATCATCTCCGAAAGACGTTTGTTTTCTTTGTCTTTTACTTCTCCTTAAATCTTCAACCAAAACTTCATTTGAATTTTGTTCAGAAGGAGCAGAGGAATTTTCAACTCTTTTAGGAATATGCTCAACCTTCAAAGAAAATATATTTTCAAAAAACTCTACATCTTTTGTTTCAACAATTGTGTTATGATCTAAAACATCGCTTTTCAAAACTAGAAAACGAAAAGCAGCACTTTGTTGAGCATATCCAATAAACATGCAATCAGAGGTTTTAGAACCAATTTTCCTCTTTTTAATATCAGGTAATAAAACTTTAGCAAGACACTCCCATACTTTCAAAAACTGAAGATTAGGCACAAAACCTTTCCATAACTCATAAGGTGTCTTTTTAGTTTTCCTGTTGGGTATTCTGTTTTGTAAAAAATAAGCAGATAATAAGGCTTCACCCCACAGGTTATTAGGTGCTGCAGAACTTACAAGTAAAGCATTCATCATTTCTTTTAAAGTTCTATTTTTCCTTTCTGCAACACCATTAGATTCAGATGAATAAGGAGGAGTTACTTCATGAATTATCCCTTCTTTTTCGCAAAAATCATTTAATAATAAATATTCTCCTCCTCTATCTGACCTGACCCTTTTAATCTTTTTATTTAATTGATTTTCTACTTCTGCCTTGTACAAAAGAAATTTTTCAAAAGCATCATCTTTATTTCTCATCAGATACACTTTGGTATATTTTGAAAAATCATCAATAAAGATAATATAATACCTTTTACCACCTCTAGTCTCAGTTGGCTTTAAATCTCCCAAATCAGAATGAATTAAAGCTAGCAACTCAGTTTCTCTTTGAGTAGAAAAATGTAGTTTTTTAGCTTGTTTAGTTTCTACACAAACTTCACACTTTTGAAAATCATCTTTAGTTTTAGAAATCAGCCCTAGATTTTGTAGCCTCTTAATATAAGATTTATGGATATGTCTTAATCTAGCATGCCATATATCATAGGAATCAATCAAGTAAGCAGAAGAAGATGCATTCTCATTCATTTCAGAAACACTAAGAACAAACAATCCCTTATTACAATAGCCCTTCCCAATAAGAACATTGTTCTTAGTCATGACAATCTTGTCAGATTCAAAACATACCCTAACCCCAGCTTTCCCAAGTAATGCCACAGAGACTAAGTTAGCTCTGACCTCAGGTACATATAGCACGTCATTCAGTGCCAAGGTCTTTCCAGATGTGAGCTTCAATACCACCCTCCCTTTTCCATAAACCTTAGCGGTTCGGGAGTCAGCCAGATAAATGTGGTCTTCCCCTTCTTCAAAGGAGGTAAACATCTCTTTGTTTACACAGATGTGCCTGGTAGCTCCTGAGTCTACCACCCATTTCTTCACATTAGAAACAAGAAGGGCTTGTGACACCACAACAACAATGATTTCTTTATCACTGCTGTCATCTCCTTCAACCAAATTCACATTTGGCTTAGGAGGATTTTCACCCCTTTGAGAGTTATCTCCCTTAGCCCTTTTCCTGCATTGTGCTGCATAATGACCTGATTTTCCACAGACAAAACAATTGCCCTTCTTCTTCTTAGGGTTAGGGTCTTTGGGCTTGTAGTAAGGTTTCTTATTTTTATTATTTTTGTTTTTGGGATCGTACCTCTTGTTGTGCGGATTTTCCTCAACTAGGTTTGCTTTAGCAGCCATTTCCTTGCCCTTTGCAGCTTGTATTGCCTTTCTGTTGGTATCTTTAATGATGATATAAGTGATCAGATCATTCAAGGACAAATGTTTCTGTTTATGTTTCAGTTGTTGCTTGTAGTCATTCCATGAATCTCGCCACTTTTCGATCAGTATACCAGCCACAAACTCATCTGGAAAATTGATCTTCTCAGCCTTGAGCTCTTCATTCAGCTTATGGTACTCGTTGATCTGAAGCTTCATGTCTTTTTCATCTGTCATCTCCCACTTGTAAAAGTTTCCTATCACGAACTTCTGCTTTCCAGCATCCTCAGCAATATACTTGAGGATAAGTGATCCCTATATCTCACTTGCTTCTTTATAGACATGGTAAACATCGAACAGATCGTTAGATAACGTAGTAATAAGAGTATGTCTGCAAACCTTATTAGCATAGGCCCAAACATCCTTCTGGGCTTGGTTAGCATCTGGGGATGGTGCAGACTGTGTAAGCGTATCAGCGACCCCATGCATGTCAAGAACAGTGTAGACACGTTCCTGCCAGCGTCTGAAGTTCTTCCCCTCAAACTGTTAAATCTTGGAAATGTCTGGAAACTGCCTGGGCATAGGCACCGCCATCGGAATAGGACCAGAACCAGCATGGTTGACTCCGGAAACAGCAGCATTGTCAGGTTGAGCACCGGCTCCGGAACCAGTAGGAGGAACAGAAATAAGCCATAGTAATAGCTCTTAAGATTGTTGGTGAACTCCTGCAAACACAGTAATCTGAGTCACGTTCAAGGACGTTGTCCTTAAGAACTATTCCGCGACCACCGGCTGACTGGAAGCGGCACTCCCCAGGATAAAACGGATTCTTCCTGCAGACACAGGGCGAACAGAACAGCAAACGAAAACAACTATAAGGCAGAGAGAACAGAGGAATGTCAGAGAGGAAGAGAGGGCTCGAGATGTCAGAGCTTGGTGCCTGAACCTCTTGCAGGCAGTGCCTTTTATAGGCCTCCATGCATCTGAACGTTGGGCAACGTTTTAATCCGCATAAACACCATTAAACCACCGGTTACACAATAATAAAATCACATGATGAGGCCGTTTCTAAACATTGAAGGACTAGATACGTTTGGCAATTAAAATATCCATTTGGCAATCTAAAACATACGTTTGGAAATTTAAAATTTGACCCATGACCTCTGTAACGGAAATACTGATGTTTCAAAATTCAGATGCCTCAAAACTGGGTTTTTTCGGTAAGCTATTTTCACAAATAAATTGTAATTTTTCCAAAAAAATATTTGATAAAAAGTGCCCAGTCCGCATTTAATTCACGCGCAGGGGGAAAATAGCCGGATTTCCACTACGTTTGCCTCTTGGTGGCCCTTTGTTGTGGGCGCGAGCCCACTCTTCCTCTTGGCCCATTTACTAGCCCAACTTCAACAAGGTGTAATATATACACTAGCATTCTCTCTTTCCCAAACAATGTGGGACTTGTTCCATTTGACATACCCACATGTAGCTTGTATCTCCAACAAATAATGACATTTATCTCATTATGAGTTAGATAATTATTAATAAGCGAAATATCCCATCCACTATTACATCTAATATATGCTACATGCAACTTTGAAAGAGATAGAAACGGGTAAGGGGAAATAAGCTTCTTACCAGGTAGATCTTGAAGCCACGGCTCATTCCATATCCTTGTGTTTCTACCATCTCTGACACTGGAGATAATATTTCTTTGAAGAACTTCTCTACCAGCCAAGATACTATTCCACAGTAAAGATGCATTTTGCCCCTTCTTAGCTTCCAAAAAGTTGCATTTGGGGAAACATCTACTCTTCAAAATTCAAACCTAAAGCTAATCCGGATCCTGCAAAATTTTTCCAAGCAAGTTTAGCAAGTAATGCAAGATTAAAAGCTTCAAAATCTTTAAGTCCTAATCCTCCTTCTTCCTTCGTAGTTTTCATCTTTTTATTTGAAACCCAATGAATTTTCCTATTTTCCTCAGAACCCTTTCACAAAAAATTATTAATGATAGACTCCAACTTCCTATGGGTAGTTTTTGGAAATAGGAAACATGACATAGGGTATATTGGAATGCAATTTGCTACAGATTTTATAAGTACCTCTCTTCCAGCTTCAGATAAGAAATTTTTCTACCACCCTTGAACACGTTTTCTAACTTTATCAATCACGAAGTTCAAAGTTTGAATTCTGGATCTTCCCCAGATAGTTGGGAGGCCCAAATAGTTACCAGGAATGTCAACAGCAGCTACTTGAAAAATATGGTCAATCTCCTTCTTTAACAGATTTAGTACATCACTAGAAAAATAGAGGCACAAATTATTAACATTTATGAGTTGCCCAGATGCATCACAATATAAGTCTAGGATATGCTTCAAATTTCTGCAATTGTCCACCTCAGCTTTCATGAAAAATACAACATTATCAATAAAAAAAATAATGAGTCAACTCAGGAGAGGCTCTAGTCAATTTGAGACCCTGAAGGAACCCTTGACTTACCCACTTTTTAATAATAATCGATAGAAAGTTGCTGATTAGGATAAACAAATATAGATACAGTGGGTCTCCTTGTCTCAAACCCCTTTGAGGTAAGACTTGGGATGTCCTTTTTCCAGAGAGCATAATAGAGAAATTAACCGAAATAATACACCAAACAATCCTATCAACCCATTATTTACAAAAGCCTATTTTCAAAAGTACTGCGACAAGAAAATCTCATTCAATTCTATTATAGGCTTTATTCATATTAAGTTTGAGGGTTAGTACACCCTTACTTCTTCCACTTTTCAAATGGTGGAAGGCTTTATGCACAACAATAATATTATCTTGAATAAGCTTACCAGGAACAAAGGCTCTCTAGCTCTCAGAAATAAGTTCTTTAAGCATTGGCTTTAACTAGTTAGCAATAACCTTGAAAAACACCTTATATGAAAAGTTACATAAACTTATAGGCCTATAATCACTAATAGTTTGAAGACATTCTATTTTTGGAATCAAGACAAGATCAATTTGGTTAATTTCATGCAACTGAAAGCCATAAGAAAAGAATTTTCGTATAAGATTGCAAACCTGGCTTCCAATGACATGCCACTCCTTTTAATAAAAAAGCCTTATGTAACCATCAGGTCCTGGAGCCTTTGTTGCTCCCAATTCAAACATTGCCTGCTTCACTTCTTCATCTGCAATCTCAACCATTAGACTCAAATTGTCCTCTATTGTTACCACTTCCTCGATGAAGCCCAAAATTTGGTCAAAATCACGCTGTCCTTAAAGTAGCAAAAAGATGAAAATAAAAATTGTTAAAACATTTCCTAATCTCATCTTCATCCTCCACCCAATTATCAACAGCATCTCGTAGCCTTGTGATTTTGTTTTTGCATCGTCTCTAGATAGTAGACATATGAAAGAATTTAGTATTTTGGTCTCCACATTTCAGCCACTAGACTATGGATTTCTGAGCCAATAGTGTTCCTCTTGTTGCCAAAGATCATTAAGCTTTCTTTTCAGTTTAGCCAATTCCATTGCCGTATGATGATTCCATTCTTTATTTAGGCAAATATGCACTTTATCCAACAATTTATTTATGACC
Source organism: Inga laurina (assembly GCA_963855925.1). Lineage (NCBI taxonomy): Eukaryota > Viridiplantae > Streptophyta > Magnoliopsida > Fabales > Fabaceae > Inga > Inga laurina. The sequence continues at coordinate 62,647,127 of OY979707.1, read as the reverse complement.
TTTGAATTGTTCCCAAACTCTTTCTTACCCCATTTTGAAAGAACATCACTAAGTTTACAGATATTTTTCACAAAATTATCAAGTAGATCACCTTTATCTTCCCCCTTCCAATTATTCTTCATCAATTCGTCTAAATGAGGGTGACTAAACCAGCGCACATTAAATCTAAAGAGCTTTAGGGTAAGTGAGTCCTTATGTTCAAATTCTATAAATAACGGATTATGATTTGAACCCACTGCATCCATTACTTGATATTGTCCTCATGGGAATTTTACTTCCTATGAGTAATTAGCCACAGCTCTGTCCAATTTCTCTTTGATGAATCCCTCACTTTCTCTATTGTTTCTCCAGGTGAATTTACAACCTTTTGAAACCACCTCAAGCATATCACATTGCAACATAAAATTTCTAAAATCTTCTAGTTCTTTATTTGTCTTAGCTCACCCTCCTTCTTTATCAGAATGGTAGAGAACATCATTGAAATCCCCTACCACCAGCCAGAGACATATTGGTACCAGGATTTAAATTTTCTAATTCATTCCACCAGGTACACTTCTATACAGCATCACAAGGACCATAAACAAAAGTTATAGAACCATACTGTGCTCTATTTATCATAACCTCATCCACATGTATTATATATTTACTGACAAAACTTAATTTCATATTTACTCCTTCCTTCCACTACAACGTTAAGCTACCAAAACGACTTAAAGGATCAAAGTAAGCAGAGTGATCAAATTTCAACTTTCTTCTAATTCTTTCAATCTTGATTTGTTGCATCTTTGTTTCAGATAAAAATAGTATATCCGGGTGTTTCCTCCCGCACTGAATCTTGAGATGACGAACTGTCAGAGAAGTTCCCAATCCCTGACAGTTCCACACTAGGCAACTCATGGTGATCTGGTGGCTGTCTTCGGCCAACCATCTTGCCTCTTAGATATATTTGTATTCCCATAAATATTAGAGCCTGATGCCCCACCCATTTCATTAATATTTTGGAAAATGGGGTAAAGAACCGAACTTGGAAAGAGAGCTCTTTTAGTACTCTTGCTCTTTTTCCTTTTGATACTTCATCATTGCGCCCTTACACAAAATATAGTGAACCTAAGAAATCAAAAGGAACAATAGCATCTTGTTTATTTTCCAATTCTTCCTGTGATCTTCTCTTAGGTTTTCCTGGAGAATCTTCATTCGAGCTCTTCCTTAGTTTGAGTTTGGCAAGACCTATTCAAAGCTTGCAAGATATTTAAGGTTCACTTGCTCAATTTGATGCACTAGATTCCCAACAACCACAGCTATAATGACCCGGGCATTGGGATTTTCAACAAGATGTTGAGTCGCCCCTTCACTGTCAAATTTCACCCTAAAATTGTATCCTTCTTCATTCACTCCGTATTCAACAATCTGACTTAGTTCTTGGGTAATGTTTTGACTAAAATCTCCCCGAATTGTGGGTCTCTGAATATTTAAAGAATTGGGCTAATTATCATTACCCAGTTGGGTAATATTAAAAACCTGGTTCATGGGCCCAATAGAAGAAGGCTGGCCTACTACTTATTCATTTGGCACATGGGAATTAGAAGAGTTACTTTGCTCACATAAGATACTAGTGGGAATTAAAACACCTATCTCGAAAGTCAATATGGGCCCCACATCCCCATGCACACATTGAATGTTTTCTCTTTCCCCATACACATCCTTTTTCCTTCCCTCTCTGATCTGAATGCCAAACATATCAGCGACGCCGTTGCCACAGGAGTAGAAGAAAAACCTTGTTGCGATCGAATTCCCGAAGCACAAAGTTTTGAGTCAAACTTCCAAGTCATTGAACTTTCTGAACTAGCAACATTGTCAACTTTACACGACCGGCTATCATGCCCTAGACATGCACAACCATAGCAATACTTTTGCAGCTTTTCATATTTGAATTGAATCCATACTTTTCCATTGTCAGGTTTATCCATCGGTGTTGGTCTTGTTACATAAAAACCTGGAACCAGTGATTTATCAGTGCCAAATTCTACTTGCGCTCTTCCGAATGCTGGCCTCATACCCTGAGCTCTCTTTGGATTTTCAATTTCAACAATCTTCCCAGCTTTATTTGCCAAGAAGAGAATATTATAAATCGATCTCCCCTTTGGTGGTACATCATGAAATTGAACACAGAGACTATAAGAGTTGATGACTATTTCACTATCACTCGTAAATGGAGGCCTTCTCTTAAGACAAAGAAAATGATTCTTTACTAACCATGGCTCCTCATTTAATACACGTTGAAGCACACACATGTCATCAAAAATGAAAGAGTAAAGATTATCTCTTATATTACTACAGTTAAACCCTTCCCAAGATTCCATGCCTCCTTCGCATTGTCTCTAACTGTAGTAAAGCTGACCTTCGATTGTGCTATCACTAGTCCGATGAGTTCATCACCCCTTTCCGGTTGATCTTGCCACTAAAACTCAAGTTCTTTCTCTTCTTCTTGAATTTGTTGTTCTTGCTCCATTGCTTCCATTTATGTTTACAATGCTAAGAATCAGTAAATACAAAGCATTAAGAGAACTAGTTCACTTATACTAAAACACCTGAAGTTGGCAACTAAAAGAAGCAAAAAGGATTTTAGAACCCTAAAAGACTCTCAGGGAAGAGAAAAGGACTCATGAGAGAGAACTCAAAGTGCCCTTCATGGTTACTTATCCTGATTAGTATTCGCTTGCTTCACTATCTGTTTTTTTCCTTCCAAACCTATTTATATAATAAGACTTTTAACCAGTGCATTGCATAGATATGTTAAAACTGTAAATGGGATAAATGAAGAACAAATGCTACATTGTTATTATTTCACCATTAGATTTCATAAAAAACATGATACATTTTACATATGAGCCTGTTTGGTTCAACCCCATTGCATACCTGTAATGGTAATTGTGATTGCATTACCCAAAGAAGAGTGTTTGATTGCTCTTTAGCATAGTCATAGGGTTTACCATGGTAATGATGATTACCAAAAAATTGGTAATCCTCATTCATACCTCCCCCTTATGAATCCTCATTATTATCCCATTGCATGGTTAAAAAAGTCTAATTTACCCTTTAGTTTCTTGTATCTTTATTTCATTTATCTCATTTTAATTGTCACATCACTCCACAACTGCCACTACCTCCTCCTCCTCCTTTACCGCCGTCACCTCCACTCGCTACCGCTACCATTACCTCCTCTATTGCCGTCACTTCCACCCACTGCCGCTGCCATTATATCCTCCTCCTCCACTGCTACAGCCACTACCTCCTCCCTACCCCCGCCACCACCACTACCTCCTCCCCTGCCCACCCAACCACCACTACTTCTTCCTCTGTCGTTGCCCCCGCCACAACAACTACCTCTTCCTCCGTTGCCGCCGCCGCCACCCACCCACCGTCACCACACACACTGCCTCTACCAGCAGCCGCGGCTACCTCCTCCTCTACTGCCACCCCCTCCACCTCTATCGTTGTTGCTGCCGCTGCCTCCTCTTCCTCCATCCTCGCCCCCGTCAGCTTTTAAATATTTTTTCTACAAAGATTATATTAAAAGTAAAATAGACTTTGTGCAATATATTAATTTTAAATAATTGTTAAAATATTAACTCACTGCACCTTGCTTAAAAATCAAACCAAACATGACCAATGTAATTAATATTACTTTGCATTACCATTGTATCACATTACACTGTAGGGTGTAATGAGATCGAACCAAACAGGCCCATAATCTTCTTACACATCTATTGCTCTTCCTTTAAATTTTGAAAACGGCACCCCCTCCCTTTTAAAATTATTTTATTATCGCATTTTAAATTATAAATCATCTTTCTAATTTTATGAACTGCACTTTTATTTTTTAAAATTTTAAAATTTATGTCCAAACATTTTTTGTGTTACTAATTTAAAATGTTATTTAGTGTTCATAAAAATTCCTTTATTATTTTTTAAGCCTATAGATAGCTTTTTTTAATTTTCTTCAAAAATATTAAAGAATAAATACAAATGATTTTTTTGGAGTTAGGTCAAATAATTTATTAGGAATCCAAAAGAAATCCACTTAGTGATTGTTTGATATCATATTTAGGATCCTTAAAAATGTTTATGCATATGAATCGAAATAAAACTTCTTTCACGTATTTATCTCGTATAACATGAATTATGATTAAAAAATTATTTTTAAAGAATTAAATCATTATTTAAACAAGCACTTGCTTGTTTGTTAGCTTCTTTCCAGCTCCGCTTTCGGCGTTTTCTAATCACATGAGTACGCCATACTCCGTATATTGGATTTCCGTATGAACCACTGTCCAAATTACTTTAACAATTAGTTCAATATTATAAAAGTAAGAGACAGCCTCACAAACCCTCACTCCTTTTCTGAACATAATCGAAATTTAGAATGGAAAAAGACATGAAATGTAATTTGAAATTGTAAAATCTTTAATTTATTGTCAATGATAATTTTTTGTCAATGATAAGAGAAAGAAAAAAGTTGTTAAGCAATTTATAAATTATTTTTTGAGAAATATATGATTTAAAATTTAATAAATTCAAGATTGTTTTTGTCTTTTCTTCAATTTAGAATTACAAAATTCTTTTTATTTTTTATTCTTTTTTCCCTCCGGATAGAACCCCCGATTTCGCAACAATCTCATTCTCCCATACTCTTGAGACTCGACCTTGCCCCACTAACCTCCAACGCAACACCATGCCTTCATTCAGCATGGCCATGTCCCCAGTCATGTCATTACGCCCATCATCACCGTCGGTGACTGCTCCGTCACCGCCCCCATCGATCGACTTGCCTGTGCGGCCCGTTCCGGGAAGTTATGGCTGGCCGTTGATCGGCTCTTTCACCGACCGTCTAGACTATTTCTGGTTCCAGAAGCCGGAGGCCTTCTTCAGGAAGCGGATCGACAAGTACAAGAGCACCGTGTTCCGTACCAATGTCCCTCCTTCCTTCCCTTTCTTCACCAACGTCAACCCAAACGTCGTCGCTTTGCTTGATTGCAAATCCTTCGCTCACCTCTTCGACGTCGACGTCATCGACAAAAAGAACGTCCTCGTCGGAGATTTCATGCCCAGCGTCGCCTTCACCGGAAACATGAGGGTCGGCGTTTATCAGGACACTACTGAGCCTCAACACCCCAAGGTTGGCCTCATCTTTTTTCCCTCCACTGTCCGATTTTTATCAATTTTAGGTATATAACTTGCAGAATTGTCCTTCAGAGTTCAATCGATTAACTGCTCATAAAAGCTTAAATTCCAACGACGTACATCAATTTTCTAGCTTACTAGGCAGGATTACTGAAGATGAATACAGAGCGTGTGGTGCTGGTAAGGATCAGGGGAATGATTACTAATGGAATTATGTTGACTTTAGAGTGCAGGAAGGGGCAAAATAGGTATAACACTTTGGCTTTAAGAACACGAGTCGTTTTTTAACGAAGCAAGGAGATAGACTTGCGGGTTTAGAATCACTAGTACTATAGAGTTTTTAAGTATGTGTTTGGTTTGACTTATATTTAGATAATAAGTTTTTATTATGTAAGTCGAGATAAACTTCTCTCATATATTTATTTCGTATACTGTGAATCACGATTTATAAACACTTATTGCTTAAAAATAAGCTATTCCAAATAAACACTTAGTGTGCGTTTGAATTAATTTTTTTTTAATTATTTTTATTACTTACGAGATAAGTGTGTGAGATGAGTTTTATCGAATTACATTAAATTAAATTATGGTTTGAAATCATGATGATACTTATTAAATACACACTTAATTCAAATAAGGACAAAACTGTGACAGGTGAGAGTAATTGAATGAAAAGAACTAAAGAAGTCACATGTCGGTCTGGATTAACGTGATTGGTTTTAATGGGGACCACAAACACAATGATCCCAGATTCCCAGCGCATATCTCATGTCAATTACTCAATTATCCCCAGTCCCCAGTGTAGCCTAGATTTTTATTTTTAAGAACAAAAATGATTTTTAAATTGAAGAAAAAAGGTCGATAATGATAATAATTAATAAATGAACATAGCTTTTTTTTTTGACCTGGATAAATGAACATAGCTTGAGTGTGCAAGGAATCTGGATTGAGTAATTGGTGGGTGGTCCGCTCTTGCTGGAGCCCGACATTTCCCATGAACAATGACGTACTCGTCACTTCTGGCAAGTAGAAAAATTTAAGAACTGCGTAATTTGACAAGACAGTGATCGAACTTCAGAAAAATCTGAGTAAATGAGTGAGTCTTCTAAGACAAATTTGTTCTAGACTATTATGGTAATTATTTATTAAGTTTTACTCAGCAAACACCCAATGATAGAACCTGAGATGGATTTGTGCAGGTAAAGAAGTTCATCTTTGATATCCTGAAACGGAGCTCCGGCGTATGGGCAACGGAACTGGCGTCCAATCTTGACATGATGTGGAAAAACATTGAAACAACGCTCTCCGAATCCAGCTCCGCCAGCTACATCTTCCCGCTTCAGCGATGCCTCTTCGCTTTCCTCTCCAAAGTGCTCGCCGGCGCCGATACTTCACGTGACCCCAAGATCGCCAAGTCCGGTTACGCAATGCTAGACCGGTGGCTCGCCCTCCAGCTCCTCCCCACCGTCCCTCTTGGCGTTCTTCAACCTTTAGAAGAGATTTTCATGCACTCTTTTCGCTATCCTTTCTTCCTTGTCAGCGGAGACTACAATAAACTCTACGAATTCGTTAAAAAAGAAGGTAGCTTAGCATTTCAACAGCTTTAATTCTGAACCAAACAGAAGTATGCTTTGATTGATTTGGTTTTTATGGAACACGAGAAACAGGTAAAGAAGTGATAGAAAGGGGTGAGACCGAGTTCGGGTTGAGTCAAGACGAAGCGATTCACAACTTGCTGTTCGTGCTGGGTTTCAACTCGTTCGGTGGGTTTTCGATTTTCCTACCCAGTTTGATAGAAGCGGTAGCTAGCGACGAAACCGGGTTACAAGAGAAGCTGAGGACCGAAGCGAGGGAGAAGGGCGGATCAACCCTGAGCCTCGACTCGGTCAAAGATATGCATCTCATTCAATCTGTGGTTTACGAAACTCTGCGGATGAACCCGCCGGTTTCGCTTCAATACGGCCGAGCCAGGAAGGATTTCCGGCTGTGCTCGCATGAGTCGGCGTTTGAGATCAAGAAGGGCGAGCTGCTCTGTGGGTACCAGAAGCTGGTGATGCGGGACCCGGTCGTGTTCGATGATCCGGAGAGCTTCAGACCGGACCGGTTCACGGAAGGGGGTGTACGGTTGTTGGACTACTTGTATTGGTCGAACGGGCCTCAATCCGGGTCGCCCAGCGAGTTCAACAAACAGTGTGCTGGTAAAGATGTGGTCACTCTCACTGCGTCCTTGATTTTGGCTCACATGTTTCGCAGATACGATTCCATAAAGGGCAATGGAAGTTCAATCTCGGCCGTCCAAAAGGCCAAATGATGAAGGGTCAGGATGTGTTGGTTTGTGGTGATCCTCCTTGGACCCACTACGATGAAAAGGGTTATGGTGTGCTGTCCCAGTGTCCCAGACGCTGATGGGCGAGTGTGAGACGAGACGCCACTTGTTCTCAATTATGGTCACTACCGTGTGAATTTTACGATTATTGCATTGGACATACTTGCAACTTTAAATTATAATAAATGAGATGATATCATAAAAGGTCCTAGATAGAAGGCATCCTTTAAACCGTAGATGAAGGCTCTGTTGCTCAAGCTACATGCCTGTACATGATCCGCTTAATAAAAAGAGACTTTTTTTGAGTATTTTATTTTCAGAACATGAAATGAAACAAGAATAATTTATTGAAAGATTTGGTTTTTGAGTGAACATAACGTTACTGTTAAAAAATGGAACAAGTTTCTGACAAGGTATCATGTGATTAATATGAACTACATAGAGATTGGAGGCTAGGAAGCGAACAAAACCAGCTTCACTTGTGAAGGAAGACAAAACAAGATTGCATTTTCAAATCCTCAAAGCAAGAAGATACATTAACCCTAAAAGAAAGCGATAGGAAAGATGCTGAGTTGATTGTAGTACTTATTTAAAATAATGATTGGAGTTTTTAAAAATAGATTAATCATGTTTTACGAAGGAGTTATGTCTCAATTTATTTAAAAAAGTAATTTTTAGAGGGTACCAGTGGTAGTCCCAAACAAGCAATGAATGCTGTCAGAAGAGCCGAAGGAGTATTCAGTAGGAACGTTGAAATCTCCCTAATGGTCCCATCCTGTGCTTAACGCATAGTGGCGACAGAATCACGTGGCCAGTTAAAGCATTTACTATGCAACCGGAAAGTTAAAGAGTCACGACAAACATATGCCATCGATCCCTATACTTGAATGAATGAGTACACAGTTATTATGACCAACAAAGGGGATTTCAGAAATAAGAAGTAAACTTGAGACGTAGCATACTTTCATCCGAACATTGTGACAATTCCCAGCTCACAACATTCAGTGGAGCAGAAGTAAACCCCAAAAACATCAGCATGAGCTTTTTACACTTTACATTTATGAGTACCTCGTTTGTATATGTAATCACACAATGATTTGTAACTGTTAACGCTAGTAATTTAGTAGCCAAAAAGCTAGCAGGCAACAACCATTCCATTGAAGACCATGCCATGTTTCTAAGAAGTCTGTACTTTCCCCTGAGACTGGGCATTAGACTTGGAAGCCCCTTCCTTCCATCCTTTCTGACGAGCCCTCAGTTCCCACAACACTGTTAACTTCTTTTGTGCCCCTAATGCTGCCTCGGCTTTCTCCCTTGCATCCTCGCATGTCTCCATCCCTGAATTACACTTGTCTGCTTCCTTTTGATATTGAGATGTAATTTTCTTGGCCTCAAGCAGAGCCATGTCAGCACGTCGCTGACTTTCCAGAGCTTCAGTTTCTCGTAATTTTAGCTCTTCTGACAGCAACTCTGCAAAGTTCTTTTCAGTGTCTCCACTCACCTCTGGATCATGCTTTGCGCAATCTGAACATTTCCAATCAACCAAAAACAGGAAACAAAGTACTTGGTAAAGGGGGTTGGATCTAGAAAACACCAATAGAACCAAAATGGGGAATGCTAGATCTTGTGTCAAATTTCAGGAGGGACTTTAATCAGCAAATTGCTAAATTCTAACATTTCTGTATATAATGTGCATTAGATCAAACTCAACTGTGAAGCAATATGCAATCTGAGCAAGTCTAGTGCAAGCTCAAAATGTCATCGAAATCCTTGCTAGTCTGATCTCTTCATTTTTTTTTTTCACATTAGAGATGATTTAAATCTTACAAAGAAACTTTTGGGTCACTCGTTTAGCACCAAAATATTGTTTAACTTGTTACATGAGTACCTGATGATCAATAAATGAAGCACGATTTGTTATTTTGTTTTAAAAGGAAAACCATCAGAAAAAAATGGGAGATTTCGGATATCCTAAAAGATGGTCCAAGCCCTACCAAAGAAGAAATAACATACTATCCTACAACATAAAGTGAGGTGAACTATGTCACTTGTGCTCCTTGCATCATGTACGTGTGAGTCAAACAGTTAAGTTTCAATAGTTACAAATGTGTTGTTTATGCACATTGTACAGTGAATCAATTTGAGAAACTTAGGTGGAGTTTATATAGGAAAAAGAAACCAACCTCCAAATGAGGCATTGCTAAGCCCTGCACAATAAACAAACAATGCAAAAGAAATAAGTACTAGTTTAAATAGCAGCAGAACAGCATGCCACAGATTGCGCTGATAACAAAAAAGAATTAACTATAATTTAAGGTGTCATTGATCTGCAATTCTATCATTGAGAAGCAGCGCATCAGCAATGAACAATGAGAGGTCAGGGTTTGTAGGTTAATATTTCAAAGTAATTACAATTGGGACAGGATCTGGTTGGTAATCGTTTTGGACACTTAAATGTGTCTCAGCACTTCATTAAATATTTCTTCTTTCATTAGCATCGTTGTTCTGAGCCGTCTCAAACTATTATTGCAAAGTATGAAACTTTGAACAGATCAGATCGACTGGAAAAGGGTACATATGAAACTTTGACAGTAGAAGTTTAAGCTAAAAGAGAGGCACGATAGTTCGGAAGACCCAAAATGATCATTTCAACTGTAGTCTCAAAGGGAAAGTTTAAACTGCTTGTGCAATCAGATCTACCGAAGCCAAAGAAATTTCCATCAATTGAAGCACGCATCCAAATAAGGCTACTTTATGCCCATAATTTCAGCAGTCCCTTAACGTTGGATCTCATAAATTTTTTTTCACACTTCTGAATTCGATCAAAGCAGTACAGAATTGAGTTACCCCATGTGTGCCCTAAGGTATGACCATGAGATCTTCAATTCCGCCGTAAGATTTTTTATCCATCAGATGAGAAAGTTATAAGAGCTTTCAACCGTCAAGGGACATAGTAAATAAGGCTAGAATTCAAACTGAACTACAGCAAGACAAAGAACCCCATATCCGCAAGAGATCTGACCAGATCCAGAACCAAGAAAGCAAGGATTATATACGATAGAATAAAATTACCTTGGGGAATGGAGAGGACTGGTTCAGAAGAGCAATCGCAGACGCAGGGGGCACAAGTAGAAGAGGAGTGCTTCAGTGCAGCAACACCTTCCATGAAATGCCAGTACAGAGGAGGACCCAGAATGTAACCTGCGATGCACAGTGCCACCACCCCTAAACCCACCTTCAGCAGAACTACCCGTGATTGATTCATAGCCATATCTCTGTTTCACACACTCCCCTTCTGTTTGAGATGGAAAAAAGAAGAAGAATGTAATAGACTAATAGTTGAGTGTGAAAATTTAACTGAAATCAATGCGATTACAGGTAGCTGCGTCAAGCTGTCACCACTCACCACCCAAGAAGCTACTTGCTTCCCGTTCCTTTTCTTCTTTTCCACGATCTCAATTTATTTCCATCTTCTGACTCCACCTGTTAATTTATTATTTATTTATAAACCGACAGACACGTAGTGGAATAGACCCCGTCTCGGACTTGGGTCTTACCCTGCCAACATTTTCAATCTCTGGTGCAAAAGGGCAATTAAGAATTTATCTCATACTACTTTTTTTAATTATTTCTCAAATACTGAGTTAGGCAGCTAAATTAATTGACTGGTAATTATCTGTCGATTTAATCCTATAATTTAATTCGTTACAAGAAATTAACAATTGTAATACGTAAAATAAAAATAAATAAATATCACAATTAATTTTGAATTACTAGTGAACTAGTGAATTAGATTTTACACAATAATAAAATGACATACCAATGCGTTTTTCTCAAGGTATGCCGCCATAAACACTTTGTACCAGCAAAAAATGCCGTCACATATACATGGCATATTACCTATAAGAGCGTTCTTTAAACACTACCTATACCTATGAGTGTCCAAATGGAAAGTGTGTTTCAGAGTGTTTCTGTACGCAGATAAAAATAAGCGCTCTTATAAATAATTCACAGTAGCGACGGGCGGTTGAAGACAAAGGGAGAGTAATAGCATGAAAAGATCATACTTATGAACAAGTCTTATTATACATACGCCTCATAAATAATTAGCTTACTTATCAAACTCAGTGACCATATGAGAGTAATAACAGGAAAAGATCATGCTTTTATAATATCACACACACAGACATTAATTGGCGGTGGCGTTGCAACTTCTAGAAAGCTGCACGAAGAGAAAAGCCAGAAGAGCTGACTTAAAGATTGTCGACATGGGAATCCCATATTGTGCTTTCCCAAACAGCCCTTTCAAGAATGGCCAGAAGCAAACCACCAAGTACACACTGCACAGTACCTCCCCAACCCCACTTCCATTCTCTGATGCTGGATCCAACCTCACTAATTTCATCATCAAAGCCGTGAGTTGAAGCAGTAAGATGGTAGTTCCTGGCACAAATATTGCTGACTCATCAAAGCTGAATCTTCCTGCGTCTTTATCCGAACCTGAACTTGGTGCCTCCTTCTGTGTTATATCGAACACCGAGTTAGAAAGCCCTAACATCTCAACTATGCCACTCAGAGAACCCACAAACCAGGCGCTCATGGGCGTTATTCTTCTCATTCTGTGATTGTTCCACCATGTTCGGAGTGATAACCCGATTGCCAAGTATTCTATCACACTATATATATTGTATATCACGAACACCGTGGGCCAAACCCATAGCCAACGTCCCTGAAAATTCAATATTCACATGCACAACTTCATATATGTGAATCAACTTATAATTGAGAAATATACTAAAATTTGAAAAGTTGACCTTGGGTAAGAAGGTGGAGTTGGTGATGAGGCAATAGGCAGGTAGAGCCGCATAGCATATTTCAGGGAAAGCGTGGACACCCCAGTGTAGGAGCCACAAATAGGCCAAGAACTGCCTGAATTGGAGCTTACCGAAGAGAAGGCCCAAATAGGGACTTTGGGGGCCCAACAACACTCTAATCAGGCCGCAGGCCCATCTCTTTTGTTGGGCCATTGAGGATATCAAACCTCCAGGGGCACAGCCTGTGAAAGCAATAGGCTCAGGTTCGCAACACTCTGACCTCCAACCTCTTCTGTGGATGCTCAACCCAGTTTGTTGATCCTCTGCTAGTGACCCATATAACCATCCCACCTAAACTTGCAAATAATTCAATTATAATAATTAATTAAGGCAGAGTATGATTCTTCTAAGGTGACAATTGTGTGGTGTTTCACATGAAAATTTCTGCTTTTTAAATACCAAAGACTGATATGATGTTAATTAGGCATATATTGATGAACTTAAAGATGACCTGTTTGCCCCAAGCTTTGCCATATTCATATTCACAGCTAGAAACCTGGATTGCAGCCTCCAGAGATGTGGAAGGATTAATAACATCACTGCTACTAGAATATGTGTTGTCTTCCCAAGCTTGAGCTGCTAGTTTAACAAATTCCTTCGAACTTCCGAATTTCTGTTCGAGTTCCTTGTTGGACAATTTTTCTGCACAAGTTGCAAAACGATAACATGTCCAAGTTTCTTAGGTAGATGACTATAAGAATTAATTAATTGATCACGACTATCGGAATTACATATGAGTATGAGGATAAAACAAATGAAGATAAATAGTGAAAAAAAAGTTGAATTATATTACTACTAGATTTCAAATAATGAATGACCTTGATTTTCAAGCTGGACGGCATCAGGGTAACGGCCGTAAATAACTTTTCTTCTGTGTAGGCAATTGGTTCCACAGTAAAAGATTCCTTGAAGCCCTGCCAATCCAGCTAGTAGGTACTGTATTTCATCACAAGGACAAAACAAGAAAGAAAATTACAAGTGATGTTTAATCAACATATATTCACTACTCCACTGCATGGCTGTAGAGTAAGAGAGATTTTGTCTATGATGTGTTTCTGCTTTTGAAAAAGTGAATATGAATTTAAACGCACCACAGTAGCAGCTACCAACTGGTTTCCGAAGGGATCATCTTTTATGCCGCCATAAAATTGCTGAAAACACTGAACGAATGCGACTTCTTTATAACCCTTGGGATCCAGAAATATGCACATGGCATGCTCGACTATCTTTGGGTTGGTCACCATCATGTCACAGTCTACGTTCAGCATGTAGGGAGCGTTGCTCATCAACCCTGATACTCTTGTCTACACATTATAATCATCATAGCACACCTTGTTATGGAAATCTGAAGGTGCTTATAAATATGCGATTTTATATGACAGATCAAAAATGCCGAGGTATTATTAAAAGAACCGGACAAACAACAAGGTGTTACCAAAACATTCATGGCGCCAGCTTTGTGGTGATGAGGATGCTGTGGTCTCTTCTCTCTTGATACGTAGATTAAATGAGGCAATCCATCAGATTCGCCTTCCTCGTTCTCCCAAATAATAACCTGTGGTACTCACGAAAAACATGTTCCACTGGTGAACAATTATTTAATTCACCTAGTGTACAAGTACAAGCCATAAATGAAACTTGCTCAACCAAACCAATTAACATAATAAGTAAGACCCCCCAAGTTCCCCGCTATTCAATAGTTGTGGGTCACATATGATCTGAGTATCATGAGAAAATCAAAACGGCCTGACAATGATGTGCTGGTAGGCAAAATTAGATACCTTAATTATGGCTTGGTGATTTCTTCGCTCTGCGTTCATGAAACCTCCAAACTCTCCCTCAAGCTTTATTATTCGCTCTGGTTCTCTGCTCGCCTCTTCAATTTTACAGCTCAGCTTTTCATATTCTTCCTGTTAAACCCAAGAGGAGTAGTGATGAGACATGAGGTCCACCATTCTCTGTATTTCTATCCAGTAATATTAATTAACTTATTTAGCTTTTTTAATCTTTTTAAAAAAAAACGTCAACTGGTCTTATAACTAAAGACCGGAGGTTAGGATCATTTTAGCACTACTCTACCTTCATTCGGAGACAATCTCGCGTAAATTCTGTGGAGGGTTGCCTATTGGCTCTAGTGGGCTCATCAGAAAAGAACCTAAGAGGAGCTCTGAGTTGGACATCGTATTTCTTACAGAAAGGTACCCACAGCTTAGCGAATCGAGAGCCTTCGAGAAGAGCATAGAATGTAACAGGGGAACACCCATCATCGGACACATAACAAGAAAGCTTGTGAGTTGGATAGTCCAATGCTAGCAGAGACAGGACAGTGTTCACGGCGATGATGGGTGGTTCTAGCACTGGGTCCGCCGTTGTCACCAACAGGTCCACCGCCGGAAGCTGCGCCGTGGGTACCCTATTCAAAAGGGAAGAGATTGACAAATAAGAAAACGAGAATGAGGTAAGTGAAGTAAGAGTGAGGCAGTGTAGATACCATTGAGAGAGAGAATGGAGGAAGGTATTGACTCTTGCTCTGGCCCACTTGGTACTGAGGATAGTGACCCAGTTGAAGGTGAACCATGATTCGCAGAGGAAGCCAAGAAAGCAGGGGAGAGTGAAGTGGGTGGAGAAGGTGATAAGCCTGTGAGAAAGAAGCAAGAGAAGGAGGAGGAAGATGAAGCTGTCCATTACTCTCTGAAATGTGCTTTTCAGCCTTATCTTTTCATACAGTTGGTCGTCTTCCATCGGTATGGTTTGGACGTCCACCAAATCCTGCAATGGTTAGATGCCCAGAGGTTTGGATATTCTTATAAGAAGCTCATTAAAGGAGACAGACGAGTCTGTGTCTAGTACATGCATGTGGCTGCGAGTGTTCCAGGTCTTTGGGTCATGAATCTCTCTTTCTCTCTCTCTCAATAATGTGCGTGGTGTGTGTACTTACCCTTCTCTCTCTCCTTTTTTTTTTTTATGGCACATATTATTTAGTGGATTGGATCAAGGGGACATGGATATTATTCTCCCTACCCTACCTACTTCCAATTTCATGGGCAACGGCCAATCAATGATCAAGGATGGATGCCGGTGAAAACAACATGGAGTCAATAAAAAACCAAAAAAGTCCAAGGACTTGATAAAAATTTGAATGAAAGCATAAGGATTGGCATAATGATTTTTCCAAAAATTGTTAGAACGACACTTATTGTGATTTGTGAAACGAAAGGAGCAGTGTTGAGGGATACCTTTACATCCCAAGGCAAAAGAGAGACATAGCAATAAAGGATATTAAGGTAAAAAATAAATACATGACTGCATGAGACAATTTAGAGAAGTTTTTATTATAAAAAATAGATCCAGAGTTTCTTATAGTTTACACAATTTTGTAATTAAGTCCCTATACTTCAAAACCAATGGTGCTTATAATTTACTGATTTAGCGCCATAGCGGTGTTGATCCTCATGTTGTGGATAGACGTGAATAGAAGGGATGACCAAACATGAAGCTAATTAAGTACAAAAGAGGATAAAGAGCAAGGCCACAGTTACAGACTTGAGAATTGTGGATGAGGGGATTCCATGTTTTCCTTTTCCAAACAATCCTTTAAGAAAAGGCCAATAGCACACCACCATGTAGGTACAACAAAACACCTCTCCATTCCCACTTTCATCCTTCAATGATCCTCCCAACAAACTCCATAATTTCATTCCAAGAGCTGTGAGTTGAATCATCAAAATAGTGGTTCCCACCACGAACACCGGAGACTCATCGAAGCTAAACATACTAGCATTATCTAAATCATAGTTAGAATCCCTATCGCTTGGGGGCTCCTTTTGTGTTATCTCAAAGACTGTATCAGAAATCCCAACCAACTTCTCCATAGCGCTCACAAAACCCAGAAACCAAGCCGTCATCGTTGTTATTCTTCTCATTCTCTGGTTATTCCACCATGCTCGAGTCGATTGCCCAATTGCCTTATACTCTATTAGAGTGTGCATATTGTAAACCAGAAACAGAGAAACTAGAATCCATACACAAGGTCCCTGAGAAATCCATTAAAAATTTTAAAGCAAGACTAAAAATAATTGTTTATTTTGGCTATGATCAGTGTGTGGAAGTGGAAGTGGAAGCTAACCTTGGATAAGAAAGTGGAGTTGGTTATGATGCAATATGGAGGCAAAAGAGCATAGCATAATTCAGGAATAGATCGAAAGGCCCAATTTGTGATCCACATATAAGCGCAGAGCTGCCTAAATTGGATCTTACCAAAGAGGAAGCCCAAAACAGGACTTTGGGGGCCCAATAAGTTAACATGCAACCCTGAAGCCCATCTCTTTTGTTGGGTCATCGTGGATATGGATCCTCCAGGGGCACAGCCCGTGAAAGCAATAGGCTCGGGTGTGCAACATTCTGACCTCCAACCTCTCCTATGGATGATTAACCCTGTTAACACATCCTCCGACAACGATCCATATAGGCACCCCACCTAAATTCATCATAACAAACATGTTAAAGTTTCAACAATCATTTCAGGGGGGAAAATTAAGAATTAGTGTTTTAATTTTCCAACATGATTAGCAAAGGACAACTTATTTAAGCATGTTTTATGAAATGATGTAATTAATTTTGTTGATGACCTGATTACCCCAAGCAGTGCCATATTCATAGCCACAAGTGGCAACATGGTGAGCAGCCTCTAGAAATTTGGAAGGAGAAACAGTGTTAGTGCTAGAATATGTCTTCATTTCCAAAGCTTGTACTACCAAGTTGCAAAACTCCTTGGAACTTCCGAATTTTTCCTCTAATTTCTTGTCTGACAATTTTTCTGCAAAATATACAAAATGTTAAAAGAGTTTAAAACTTGTCTGGAGGGTCATGAAGAGAAGAGAAACTTGTTGTATGCAAACGACCTTGATAGCCAATTTTGATATCTTCAGGAGACAGGCCGTAAATAACCGCTCTTCTGTGGAAACAGTTGGTTCCAGCATAATAAGGCCCTTGAAGCCCTGCAATTCCAGCTACTATGTACTGCACTTTCATCAAACAAGAAACAATTAAAATGAGGGTTTGGTTGATAGTTTCATAATTGATTTTATCAAACTATGGGTGTTTGGCCTGAAGACTTCACAACCTAGTGATATGGATGATCTCCTATAAATGGGAGGTCGTAAGTTCAATATCAAGCCATTAGCATTCACCCTTGTAACCAAACAAAATAATGTTTTAGGATGATAAGACCAATGTTTGATAGATAATTATTTTTAAATTGGGATCCAAACAGGCTCTAAAAAGACAGAATTTGTAGGGTTTTTTTCCTCTAGTTAAATTTAGAGGCACCTCAAAAGCAGCAACCCATTGGTTTCCAAAAGGATCATCTTTTAATCCATCAAAAAATTGCTGAAAACACTGAACGAATGCGACTTCTTTGTGGCCCTTGGGATCCATGAATATGCACATTGCATGCTGAACTATCTTTGGATTGTTCACCATCATATCACAATCTACATTCAGCATGTAAGGAGCGTTGCTCATCAACCCAGATACTCTAGCCTGCACAGGAGAATTTAATAACACTTTATTTCACTAAAAGGTTATATTATTATATCATATCAGCACTTCTAATATGATTTATTTTGTAACTTGTAATTGGGGGCAGAACAAAATTGGCAAGGAATTAAAGTAGAAAATTGTTTTACCAAAACATTCATGGCACCGGCTTTGTAATTATGTGGATGCTCTGGTCTTTTCTCTCTTGAGATGTATACTAAGTGGGGTAACCCATCAGATTGGCCTTCTTTACTCTCCAATATAACCTACGGTTCATGAAAAACATGCTTTAATGAAGGTGAACTAAAATAAGGCACTCATGAGCCTCACAGTGCCTTGTTTTAAGGTTTAGATACCTTAATTATGGGCCCATGATTTCTCCGTTCTCTGTTTGAGAAAACTGCATATTCTCCCTCCAAAATCTTGAATTGATGATGTGACTTCCTGCTCGCATCTTCAATCTTTTGCCTCAGTTTTCCATACTCTCCCTGCAAAATCCAACAAGCAAAACCGTTAATGTCCTTTTTTTTCCATACATGTACCACTTCCTTTAAAAGTTTGAGGGTTAAGATGTAAAAATATTTATGAATTTTTTTTAAAGGTGCATCCAACATCATAAACTTTTTTTAAGTGTAAAAATACCCATGAACTTCTCAAAATGGGGCAAAAATATCAAACCGTTAATTGGTACAAACGTCCGTTTTGTGGGACCCACAATTTTATTTTTTAAGGTGCAAAAATACCCATGAACTTTTCAAAAATTTATGGTGTTGGGTGCACTTTATAGAAAAGTTCATGGGTATTTTTGCTCCTTAAAAAATAAAATTGTGGGTCCCACAAAACGGACGTTTATACCAATTAACGGTTTGACATTTTTGTCCTAATTTGAGAAGTTCATGGGTATTTTTGCACCTAAAAAAAGTTTATGGTGTTGGATGCACTTTTGAGAAAAGTTCATGAGTATTTTTGGACCTTAACCAAAAGTTTTATTTGAAAGAGATTAAGGAAGCTAAATAAGTTACATTAAAATATTTATATTTTTATACAATATAATTTACTTTACTTATAAATTGATATATAATCTAATAAAATATAATAGATATTATCTTTAAATAATTTATTTAACTTTTTTAATCTCTGCAAACAAAAATCAACTTGCTATAGGATTAAACAGCAGACCCACTATATGGTATATATATCATTGACCTAAGAGACCTTCATTTGTAGACAATCTTGTGTGAATTCTGGGGAGGGTTGGCTATTGGCACCAGTGGCCTCAACAGAAAAGAACCTAAGAGGAGCTCTGAGTTGGACATTGTATTTCTTACAGAAAGGTACCCACAGCTCAGCAAATCGAGAGGCTTCAACGAGTGCATAGAAAGTAGCAGGGGAACACCCATCATCCGAAACGTAACAAGCTAGCTTCTGAGATGGGTAATCCAGTGCTAACAGAGACAACACCGTGTTCGCCGTGATGATGGGTGGTTCAAGCACTGGGTCCGCCGTCGTCACCAACAGATCCACAGCCGGAAGCTCTGCTGCTCTGTTTTGATAAAACCAGAGACGTATGACAAAACAGCAATCACTTACTCATATAACATGCAATATAAGGTGTATGTAGAGTATTTTCTACCGTCGAGGGAGAGAATGGAGGTAGGTGATAACGCGTGCAGGAGTCCATTTAGTGCTGAGAATGACAAACCAAGTGTAGGTGAACCATGATTCACACAAGAAGGCAAGGAAACAGGGGAAATTAAAGTGGTTGGTGAGGGAGATGACTCTGTGGCCAAGAAGCAAGAGAAGGAGGAGGAAGATGAAGCTATCCATTACTCTCTGAAACGTTCGTTTCAGACTAATCTTTTCATAAAGTCGGTCCTCCATTGATGAATATCCTAAAGTTTCGCACCGCTCTACCATCTTGTTACAGCCAAATCTGCAACTACAACTTGTTTTTATATTGCAATCAAGGCGTTGTCTTCTTACAAGATAGAATTCTCAGGTTGAGTGGTCCAACCATCTAGGTTAGTATAGTATATGACTATACATATAGAGATTGAGAGTAGTGAAGCAATACTTGTCAATTTTGAAGGGGATAGCTTAGCTTTGGAAAGAGACGGAGATAGAGAAGTGGTGGGGTTTATTCCGTAATTTGTGAAGTTGTTTGTTGTTTTCTGCCCATTTTCTACAGCGTTCAAATCAGAATCTCAATAATTGAAGTCTTAGAGGCAGTAATGGCCCATGAAAGATGGACACAAAGAAAACGGAATCGTATCATAGAATTTCCCTGTGGCTCCGGGATACCTGCGATTGACATTCATTTGGATTCTAGTGTGTCTTTGAGATATTTTCATTTTGGTTTTGCTTGACTTGTACTTTTCATGGGATCACCTGGGCAACTGGCATCATCTTCCACCATGTACGTTGCTACTTTTGTCTGTAGTAATAAATATCGTATCAATATTCTCATCAACCATAATGTTTTCATTCTTGTTAATTGTTATTGGTCCAAATAAAGAAAAAATATATCATTCTTATTATTACCACAGCCCCAATATTCTCCATCTTTGCCCCACATATTCTTTTTCTTATTCTAGGTTAGCTCCTACTCGCCTGATATGCTCTCCTTATTAAGTAGTAAGCGCTTTGCTTAGCAAACAAGTTCGCCACTGGCCTGCTGTGTCCCCAGTCTTTCTATGTCCGGTGCACAAAGGTAACCTCTGTGAAGAAATTAAGAGAGAAAACATCATAATATTGCATAAAAAAGACTAACAAATTGTTTGCAAAGACTAAGTAATTACGAAATACATTTATAGATAACAAGCAGGTTCTAGTCCTAGGGAAACAATTAAAGATAGGAAAAAAATACACACAACTAAACTACAAGGACAACAATATAAGAAAATTCAAGACAGAAGAAGCACCATGCATGAGCCCTTAGTGGTAACTTGTACAAAGGTGGACGAAAAGGAAGGACAATGCTGCTGACTTGCATACTATGGATAAGGGAATCACATATTTTTCTTTCTCAAATAGCCCTTTCAAAAATGGCCAATAACACAGTATGATATATGACACACACAAGACGTCGCCTACGCCTGACCCATCATCCCCTTCCTGTACCACTGGCTGCAACCCTATAAGCTTCATGGCCAATGCTGTTATCTGCAGAAGCAAAATGGTGGTTCCTGGTATGAACATTGGAGAAGTATTGAACATGAACCTACTGGCATCTTCATCATCATCATCACTATAGTTGGATTGTTCTTTCTGTGTAACTTCAAACACTGTGTTAGAAAAGGAGCTTCAGTATCACGCTCAAAATAGCAAAAGGCCAAGCATTCATGGCTACTATTCTCGCCATTCTTTGGTTATTCCACCAAGCTCTTAGTGACAGTCCAGTCGCAATGTACTCTGATAAAGTGTGTATGTTGTAAACAACAAACAGTGCAACATGAATCCACATGCCTTGTCCCTGATATAAACAAAAACAAGTGTAAGCTTCACAGAAGAACAATGATGATTTGGACTCACTCTGTTGAGTAATATATATACTTCATGTGATGCTCATTATTAGGATTGTTTATCAATTATTTATTTAACTTATTGTTGTTGTTTGGGCTCATCTACTTTCGTTTCTCTGATACTTTTCAACAATTGTCTGATATTTTCTCATCACTCTCATGTGTGCTCACCTTGGGGAAGAAAGTGGAGTTGGCAATGATGCAAAAAACAGAAAGAAGAGCATAGCACAATTCAGGAATACTGCGAGCAGCCCAGGTAATTGATATACAAATACGCCATGGCCTCTGTAAATTGTAGCTTACCAAATATTGTGCCCAGAATTGGAGAGTCGTCATTGGTGAAAAGGATTTCAAAGAAGCCCATGCTGCATCTTTTTTGTTGTGATCATTTTAGCACTACTCTACCTTCATTCGAAGACAATCTCGCGTAAATTCTGTGGAGGGTTGGTTATTGGCTCTAGTAGGCTCATCAGAAAAGAACCTAAGAGGAGCTCTGAGTTGGACATTGTATTCCTTACAGAGAGATACCCACAGCCTAGCGAATCGAGAGGCTTCAAGAAGAGCATAGAATGTAACAGGGGAACACCCATCATCGGACACATAACAAGAAAGCTTGTGAGTTGGATAGTCCAATGCTAGCAGAGACAGGACAGTGTTCACGGTGATGATGGGTGGTTCTCGCACTGGGTCCGCCGTTGTCACCAACAGGTCCACCCCCGGTAGTTTCGCCGTGGGTACCCTACTCAAAAGGGAAGAGCTTGACAAATAAGAAAACGAGAATGAGGTAAGTGAAGTAAGAGTGACGTAGTGTAGATACCGTTGAGAAGAGAGAATGGAGGAAGGTATTGACCCTTGCTCTGGCCCACTTGGTGCTGAGGATAATGAACCAGTTGAAGGTGAACCGTGATTCGCAGAGGAAGCCAAGAAAGCAGGGGAGAGTGAAGTGGGTGGAGAAGGTGATAAGCCTGTGAGAAAGAAGCAAGAGAAGGAGGAGGAAGATGGAGCTGTCCATTACTCTCTGAAATGTGCTTTTCAGTCTTATCTTTTCATACAGTTGGACGTCTTCCATTGGATCTTTTTTTGTTACGGTTTTGGACGTCCACCTGCAAATCTTGCAATTGTTAGATGCCCAGAGGTTTGGGAATTCTTAAAAGAAGCTCAGTAAAGGAGACAGACGAGTCTATGTCGTGCAATATACGCCAAATTGCCTAGTACATGCATGTGGCTGCGAGTGTTCCAGGTCTTTTGGGTAGTGAATCTCTCTCCCCCTCTCTCTCTCAATGATGTGCGTGGTGTGTGTTCTTGCCCAGGTTATTTAACCTGGACTAGACCGTCCGAACCGGCACAGAAATCGGCAACCCAGCCATTAAACCGGTCTGGTTTGGTGACCCGGCCCGGGTCTAATTTTTTTAATTTTTCTTTTAGAATTTCATATTATAAATCTAAAATATTTCATTTCTCACCGGTTTGGTTCCGGTTTGACTCCAGTCTGACCCATGACCCAGTACCCCGACCGGTTCACTGATCAGTCCGGGTTTAATTACCTTGGTTCTTGCTAATTACCCTTCTCTCTCTCTCTCTCTATGGCACATATTATTGAGTGGATTTGAGCAAGGGGACATAGATATTATTCTCCCAACCTACTTTCAATTTCATGGGCAACGGCCAATCAAAGAAACATGCATCTTCAGGCCTTGTACTGTGTTTAAGCCTAATACCGCATCATCCACTAGGTATATCCCTTGGATGATTGTTTTCTATAGGTATAGGAAACTATTATTGCGGAGTGCCTATAATTTTCTTTTAATTTTAAATTCGATATTTGTGTTTTTTTCTCTTTTTATTAAATACTTTAATTTTAATCCGTTAGCATAATTAACTTCTGTGTAGAGACTAGCAATCTAACAAAGTAAAATTATATTATAGGGGCTTACGGTGTTAAAAAAGTAAAATTAAGAAATTCAATAAGCAAAAAAAAAAAAAAAAACACACACATGTATGAAATTAAAATTGAAGAATAAACTATAAGTACTTCATGATTTTCATTCCCTACGTATATCATACACTCTGGTGCCAAAAAGAAAAAATCTCTTGAACTCCAACTAGATTAAAGAAATTGGCTAGACGGTATTTAATTCAAGTCCTCCAATACTCATAGAGAGTTGGGTAGTGGGTACATCTTTCTTTCTTGCTTTTTTTTGGTGGGCCTATATGTTGTTTCCGTTTTTGATGTGCTTGCCATAAGGGAATACATATTTTTGGTACTCCACAAGTGTTTTTGGTAAACTAGTTTTTATGAGCAGTTAAGTAGTATAGGGGTGTGTTCTTATTAGCTTTTGGAAAATAGCTTTTGAAGAAAAAATGGAGAATAATTTTTGGAGAATAGTAGATTATAAGAAGAATATATTATGGGAAAAAAGTGATTTTGAAAAAATGAGAGTATTTGGATGATTTTATCAGAAAAGCTTTTTTCATGGTCAAATGACTAAAAAGGACATTAACTTTTATGATAATTACATGTAAAGAATAATATTATATTTTATATATTATTTAAGGGGTAAGGTCTAAATTTAATAGCCAAGTTTTTTTTGAGGGACATCCGGTACAAATAAATTTTAGAAGATGAAAAATAACAATGAATAATTAAAAATGAACAATTAAAACCCCTAACGACATTAAAAATTATGTATCTTTACCCA
Organism: Inga laurina; assembly: GCA_963855925.1. Lineage (NCBI taxonomy): Eukaryota > Viridiplantae > Streptophyta > Magnoliopsida > Fabales > Fabaceae > Inga > Inga laurina. The sequence continues at coordinate 62,622,988 of OY979707.1, read as the reverse complement.
TTATTTAACATTAAATTTCATAATTAATACCAAAAATGAAATAAATTTGTCGATATGTAATGTTAATTAACTTAACTAATTTTTCTAATATAATTAAATTAGAGAAATAGGTCTTATATTAAGGATAAGAGGGAGTATTAAAATTTTAAAATTCAAAAAAAAAAAGACAGAAAAAAAGCTGAAATTCAGGGAAAAAAAAAGGATGAGAGAGGGTGTGACATGGGACCCACATACAAGAAAAGAACCAATGAGAACGAGAAGGTGGGGCCCATAAAGTGCAAAAGGTAAAAAAAAAAAAAAAAAAGCTTATGCTCAAACTAGAGGTGGTAATATGGTCCGGCCCGGTGGGTTCGGGCCAACCCGCCACGGGTTGGGACCATATGGGTTCGGTCCTAAAAGGACCGCATCAATATGGGTTGGCATTTAGCCAACCCAACCCATAACCTCTGGGTTGGCGGGTTGGGCGGGCCAACCCATATTTTTTTTTTCAATTTTTTTTTAACAATATACTAAGATTGTTTTTTTTTAAACACAATAAGATTGTTTTCTCTACACACTTAAACATAACAAAATTAAAATACATTACAAATTAAATAATCATCACAGGTCCATACACAAAAAAATAAATATAAATCCACAAGTCATCAGTATAACTTAACAATAATCAATAATTAGTTAATATTAAAGGTGTTTCAATTTGAAACATGCTAAGGAGAGTAGGGATTGAGGAGAAATGGGTTGGACTTTGGACTTTGGAGTTACGGTTTTGGAGACTTGGACTGTTGGCTAATGACTCTTCCTTTTCCCTCTTAATTAAAAAAAAAATATGGGCCAACCCGCCAACCCGGTGGTCCAACCCGTGACGGGTTGGGACCATATGGGTTCGGGCAAAAAAGGACCGCATCAATATGGTCCCAGTTTTGTAGAACTCAAACCGCCCATTTTGTCGGGTTGGGCGGGCTTGGCCCACGGTCCCAACCCATATTACCACCTCTAGCTCAAACCATGATTTTGAAGTCCAAATAGCTTATTTGGAAAAATTGAGTGTTCTTGTATTTTTTCCTCAAAACCATGGTTTTGAGAAAAAAGCACTTTTTTTGGGATAACCAAACACACTCTAGAAAATACACATGAGCGTTCCTTTATCATTTTGAAAGTCAGTTTGGCATTTTCAAAAACTTTAAATCAAATACAAACAAGAACTTTTTAATAATTTTATGAATAATTTAGTTATTAGCACTCTTATCCTTGAGGATTGGGAATAATCAGTGTTTCAACATCTGTTAGTTCTAAATTAACAATTTCAATGATCAACATGGAGTCAATAAAAAACAAAAAGTCCAAGGACTTGATAAAAATTTGAATGAACGCATAAGGATTTGCATAATGATTTTTCCAAAAATTGTTAGAATGACACTTATTGTAAGACGAAAGGAGTAGTGTTGAGGGATAGTACATCCCAAGGCAAAAGAAAAACATAGCAATAAAGAAATTAAGAAAATAAATAAATAAATGCATGACTGCATGAGCCAATTTAGAGAAGTTTTTATTATAAAAAATAGATCTAGAGTTTCCTATAGTTCACTCACTTTTGTAATTAACAAGGTAATTAAACCCAGACCGGTCAGTGAACCGGTCGGGGTACTGGGTTAAGGGTCAGTGGGTCAGACCGGAGTCAAACCGGGACCAAACCGGTGAGAAATGAAATATTTTAGACTTATAATATAAAATTCTAAAGGAAAAATGTTTTAAAAAAATTGTTTTTTTAAAAAAATAAAAAATATGACCCATACCGGGTCACCAGACCGAACCGGTTTAGAGGCTGGTTTCCGATCCGGTTCGGCCGGGCCGGTCCGGATTAGATAACCCTGGTAATTAAGTCCCTATACTTCAAAACCAATGGTGCTTGTAATTTACTGATTTAGCGCCATAGCGGTGTTGATCCTCGAAATTTGAGATGAAAAACAAGTGAAAAGAGCAAATTTAGAGATTGATGTGAATAGAAGGGGTGACCAAAACATGAAGCTAATTAAGTACAAAAGAGGAGAAAGAGCAAGGCCATAGTTGCAGACTTGAGAATTGTGGATGAGGGGATTCCATGTTCTCCTTTTCCAAACAATCCTTTAAGAAAAGGCCAATAGCACACCACCATGAATGCACAACAAAACACCTCTCCATTCCCACTTTCATCCTTCAATGATCCTCCCAAAAAACCCCATAATTTCAAACCCAGAGCTGTGACTTGAATCATCAAAATAGTGGTTCCTACCACGAACACCGGAGACTCGTCGAAGCTGAACATACCAGCATTATCTAAATCATCATTAGAATCACTATCGCTTGGAGGCTTCTTTTGTGTTATCTCAAAGACTGTATCAGAAATCCCAACTAACTTCTCCATAGCACTCACAAAACCCAAAAAACTGGCTGTCATCGTTATTATTCTTCTCATTCTCTGGTTATTCCACCATGCTCGAGTTGATTGCCCAATTGCCTTGTACTCTATTAGAGTGTACACATTGTAAACCAGAAACAGAGAAACTAGAATCCATACACAAGGTCCCTGAGAAATCCATTAAAAATTTTAAAGCAAGACTAAAAATAATTGTTCATTTTGGCTATTATCAATTTGTGGAAGTGGAAGCTAACCTTAGATAAGAAAGTGGAGTTGGTTATGATGCAATATGGAGGCAAAAGAGCATAGCATAATTCAGGAATAGATCGAAGGGCCCAATTCGTGCTCCACATATAGGCGCAGAGCTGCCTAAATTGAATCTTACCAAAGAGGAAGCCCAAAAAAGGACTTTGGGGGCCCAATAAGTTAACATGCAGGCCTGAAGCCCATCTCTTTTGTTGGGTCATCGTGGATATAGACCCTCCAGGAGCGCAACCCGTGAAAGCAATAGGCTCAGGTGTGCAACACTCTGACCTCCAACCTTTCCTATGGATGATTAACCCTGTTAACACATCCTCTGACAACGATCCATATAACCACCCCACCTAAATTTACCGTAACAAACATGTTAAAGTTTCAACAATCATTTTAGGGGGGGAAATTAAGTATTAGTGCTTTTATTTTCCAACATGACTAGCAAAGGACACCTTATTTAAGCATATTTTATAAAATGATGTAATTAATTTTGTTGATGACCTGATTACCCCAAGCAGTGCCATATTCATATCCACAAGTGGCAACATGGTGAGCAGCCTTTAGAAATTTGGAAGGACAAGCAATATTAGTGCCAGAATATGTCTTCATTTCCAAAGCTTGTACTGCCAAGTTGCAAAACTCCTTGGAACTTCCGAATTTTTTCTCTAATTTCTTGTCTAACAAATTTTCTGCAAAATATACAAAAAGTTAAAAGAGTTTAAAACTTGTCTGGAAGGTCATGAAGAGAAGAGCAACTTGTTGTATGCAAACGACCTTGATAGCCAGTTTTTATATCTTCAGGAGAAAGGCCATAAATAACTGCTCTTCTGTGGAAACAATTTGTTCCACCATAAAAAGGGCCTTGAAGCCCTGCAATTCCAGCTACTATGTACTGCACTTTCATAAAACAAGAAACAATTAAATGAGTGTTTGGCTGATAGTTTCATAATTGATTTTATCAAAATATAGGTGTTTGGACCAAAGATTTTGCAGTCTAATGGTATGGATGATCTCCTATAAGTGGGAGTTTGTAGGTTCAATATTAGGCCGCCAGTATTTACCCTTGTAACCAAACAAAATAGTGTTTTGGGATGATAAGACCAATGTTTTGATAGATAATTATTTTTTAATTGGAATCCAAACAGACTCTAAAGAGACTGAACTTGTAGGGGTTTTTTTCTTTAGTTAAGTTTAGAGGTACCTCAAAAGCAGCAACCCATTGGTTTCCGAAAGGATCATCTTTTAATCCATCAAAAAATTGCTGAAAACACTGAACGAATGCGACTTCTTTGTGGCCCCTGGGATCCATGAATATGCACATTGCATGCTGAACTATCTTTGGATTGTTCACCATCATATCACAATCTACATTCAGCATGTAAGGAGCGTTGCTCATCAACCCAGATACTCTAGCCTGCATAGGAAAATTTAATATAGCATTTTATTTCACTAAAAGGTTATATTATTATATCATATCAGCACTTCTAATATGATTTATTTTGTAACTTGTAGTTGGCAGCAGAACCAAATTGGCGAGGAATTAAAGTAGAAAATTGTTTTACCAAAACATTCATGGCACCGGCTTTGTAATTATGTGGATGCTCTGGTCTTTTCTCTCTTGAGATGTATACTAAGTGGGGCAACCTATCAGATTGCCCTTCTTTACTCTCCAATATGACCTACGGTTCATGAAAAACATGCTTTAATGAAGGTGAACTAAAATAAGACACGCATGAGCCTCACAGTGCCATGTTTGAAGGTTTTGATACCTTAATTATGGGCCCATGATTTCTCCGTTCTGTGTTTGAGAAAACTGCATATTCTCCATCCAAAATCTTGAATTGATTATGTGACTTCCTGCTCACATCTTCAATCTTTTGCCTCAGTTTTCCATACTCTTCCTGCAAAATCCAACAAGCAAAACAATTAATTCCCTTTTTTTAAATACGTGCTACTTATTGTACTAGTTAATTTTTTTTTCCAAAAGATCCAGGAAGCTAAATAAATTATATTAAAATATTTATATTTATATTTATTATTTTTATGCAATCTGATTTACTTGATTTATAAACTGATATATAATCTAATAAAATATAATAAATATTATGATTGAATAATTTATTTAATTTTTTTTTATTTTTCCAAAAAAATCAATTAGCTATTATTAGATTAAGCAGCACCCGCTCTTGGATTAAGCACCAGACCTAACCTACTATATTGTATATATATCGTTGACCTAAGAGACCTTCATTTGTAGACAATCTTGTGTGAATTCTGGGGAGGGTTGGATATTGGCTCCGGTGGACTCAACAGAAAAGAACCTAAGAGGAGCTCTGAGTTGGACGTTGTATTTCTTACAGAAAGGTACCCACAGCTCAGCAAATCGAGAGGCTTCAACCAGAGCATAGAAAGTAGCAGAGGAACACCCATCATCGGAAACGTAACAAGCTAGCTTCTGAGATGGGTAATCCAGTGCTAACAGAGACAACACCGTGTTCACCGTGATGATGGGTGCTTCAAGCACTGGGTCCGCCGTCGTCACCAACAGGTCCACGGCCGGAAGCTCTGCTGCTCTGTTTTGAAAAAACCAGAGACGGATGACAAAACAGCAATCACTTACTCATATAACATGCAATATAAGGTGTATGTAGAGTATTTTCTACCGTCGAGGCAGAGAATGGAGGTAGGTGATAACGCGTGCAGGAGTCCATTTAGTGCTGAGAATGACAAACCAAGTGTAGGTGAACCATGATTCACACAAGAAGGCAAGGAAACAGGGGAAATTAAAGTGGTTGGTGAGGGAGATGACTCTGTGGCCAAGAAGCAAGAGAAGGAGGAGGAAGATGAAGCTATCCATTACTCTCTGAAACGTTCGTTTCAGACTAATCTTTTCATAAAGTCGGTCCTCCATTGATGAATATCCTAAAGTTTCGCACCGCTCTACCATCTTGTTACAGCCAAATCTGCAACTACAACTTGTTTTTATATTGCAATCAAGGCGTTGTCTTCTTACAAGATAGAATTCTCAGGTTGAGTGGTCCAACCATCTAGGTTAGTATAGTATATGACTATACATATAGAGATTGAGAGTAGTGAAGCAATACTTGTCAATTTTGAAGGGGATAGCTTAGCTTTGGAAAGAGACGGAGATAGAGAAGTGGTGGGGTTTATTCCGTAATTTGTGAAGTTGTTTGTTGTTTTCTGCCCATTTTCTACAGCGTTCAAATCAGAATCTCAATAATTGAAGTCTTAGAGGCAGTAATGGCCCATGAAAGATGGACACAAAGAAAACGGAATCGTATCATAGAATTTCCCTGTGGCTCCGGGATACCTGCGATTGACATTCATTTGGATTCTAGTGTGTCTTTGAGATATTTTCATTTTGGTTTTGCTTGACTTGTACTTTTCATGGGATCACCTGGGCAACTGGCATCATCTTCCACCATGTACGTTGCTACTTTTGTCTGTAGTAATAAATATCGTATCAATATTCTCATCAACCATAATGTTTTCATTCTTGTTAATTGTTATTGGTCCAAATAAAGAAAAAATATATCATTCTTATTATTACCACAGCCCCAATATTCTCCATCTTTGCCCCACATATTCTTTTTCTTATTCTAGGTTAGCTTCTACTCGCCTGATATGCTCTCCTTATTAAGTAGTAAGCGCTTTGCTTAGCAAACAAGTTCGCCACTGGCCTGCTGTGTCCCCAGTCTTTCTATGTCCGGTGCACAAAGGTAACCTCTGTGAAGAAATTAAGAGAGAAAACATCATAATATTGCATAAAAAAGACTAACAAATTGTTTGCAAAGACTAAGTAATTACGAAATACATTTATAGATAACAAGCAGGTTCTATTCCTAGGGAAACAATTAAAGATAGGAAAAAAATACACACAACTAAACTACAAGGACAAAAATATAAGAAAATTCAAGACAGAAGAAGCACCATGCATGAGCCCTTAGTGGTAACTTGTACAAAGGTGAACGAAAAGGAAGGACAATGCTGCTGACTTGCACACTATGGATAAGGGAATCACATATTTTTCTTTCTCAAATAGCCCTTTCAAAAATGGCCAATAACACAGTATGATATATGACACACACAAGACGTCGCCTACGCCTGACCCATCATCCCCTTCCCGTACCACTGGCTGCAACCCTATAAGCTTCATGGCCAATGCTGTTATCTGCAGAAGCAAAATGGTGGTTCCTGGTATGAACATTGGAGAAGTATTGAACGTGAACCTACTGGCATCTTCATCATCATCATCACTATAGTTGGATTGTTCTTTCTGTGTAACTTCAAACACTGTGTTAGAAAAGGAGCTTCAGTATCACGCTCAAAATAGCAAAAGGCCAAGCATTCATGGCTATTATTCTCGCCATTCTTTGGTTATTCCACCAAGCTCTTAGTGACAGTCCAGTCGCAATGTACTCTGATAAAGTGTGCATGTTGTAAACGACAAACAGTGCAACATGAATCCACATGCCTTGTCCCTGATATAAACAAAAACAAGTGTAAGCTTCACAGAAGAACAATGATGATTTGGACTCACTCTGTTGAGTAATATATATACTTCATGTGATGCTCATTATTAGGATTGTTTATCAATTATTTATTTAACTTGTTGTTGTTGTTTGGGCTCATCTACTTTAGTCTCTCTGATACTTTCCAACAATTGTCTGATATTTTCTCATCACTCTCATGTGTGCTCACCTTGGGGAAGAAAGTGGAGTTGGCAATGATGCAAAAAACAGGAAGAAGAGCATAGCACAATTCAGGAATACTGCGAGCAGCCCAGGTAATTGATATACAAAATACGCCATGGCCTCTGTAAATTGTAGCTTACCAAATATTGTGCCCAGAATTGGAGAGTCATTGGTGAAAAGGATTTCAAAGAAGCCCATACTGCATCTTTTTTGTTGTGATCATTTTAGCACTACTCTACCTTCATTCGAAGACAATCTCGCGTAAATTCTGTGGAGGGTTGGTTATTGGCTCTAGTAGGCTCATCAGAAAAGAACCTAAGAGGAGCTCTGAGTTGGACATTGTATTCCTTACAGAAAGATACCCACAGCCTAGCGAATCGAGAGGCTTCAAGAAGAGCATAGAATGTAACAGGGGAACACCCATCATCGGACACATAACAAGAAAGCTTGTGAGTTGGATAGTCCAATGCTAGCAGAGACAGGACAGTGTTCACGGTGATGATGGGTGGTTCTCGCACTGGGTCCGCCGTTGTCACCAACAGGTCCACCCCCGGTAGTTTCGCCGTGGGTACCCTACTCAAAAGGGAAGAGCTTGACAAATAAGAAAACTAGAATGAGGTAAGTGAAGTAAGAGTTAGTGTAGATACCGTTGAGAAGAGAGAATGGAGGAAGGTATTGACCCTTGCTCTGGCCCACTTGGTGCTGAGGATAATGAACCAGTTGAAGGTGAACCGTGATTCGCAGAGGAAGCCAAGAAAGCAGGGGAGAGTGAAGTGGGTGGAGAAGGTGATAAGCATGTGAGAAAGAAGCAAGAGAAGGAGGAGGAAGATGGAGCTGTCCATTACTCTCTGAAATGTGCTTTTCAGTCTTATCTTTTCATACAGTTGGACTCTTCCATTGGATCTTTTTTTGTTACGGTTTTGGACGTCCACCTGCAAATTTTACAATTGTTAGATGCCCAGAGGTTTGGGAATTCTTATAAGAAGCTCAGTAAAGGAGACAGACGAGTCTATGTCGTGCAATATACGCCAAATTGGCTAGTACATGCATGGGGCTGCGAGTGTTCCAGGTCTTTTCGGTAGTGAATCTCTCTCTCTCTCTCTCAATGATGTGCGTGGTGTGTGTTCTTGCCCAGGTTATCTAACCCGGATCAGACCATCTGAACTGGTACAGAAATCGACGACCCAGGCATTAAACCGGTCCGGTTTGATGACCCAACCTGGGTCTAATTTTTTTAATTTTTCTTTTAGAATTTTATATTATAAACCTAAAATATTTCATTTCTTGCCTGTTTGATTCCGGTTTAGCTCTGGTTTGACTCCAGTCTGACCCATAACCTAGTACCCCGACCGGTTTACTGATCGGTCCGGGTTTAATTACCTTGGTTCTTGCTAATTACCCTTCTCTCTCTCTCTCTCTCTCTCTCTCTCTCTCTCTCTCTCTCTCTCTCTCTCTCTCTCTCTCTCTCTCTCTCTCTCTCTCTCTCTCTCTCTCTTTATGGCACATATTATTTAGTGGATTTGAGCAAGGGGACATAGATATTATTCTCCCAACCTACTTTCAATTTCATGGGCAACGGCCAATCAAAGAAACATGCATCTTCAGGCGTTGTACTGTGTTTAAGCCTAATACCGCATCATCCACTAGGTATATCCCTTGGATGATTGTTTTATATAGGTATAGGAAACTATTCTTGAGGAGTGCCTATAATTTTTTTTTTTAATTTTAAATTTGATATTTGTGTGTTTTTCTCTTTTTATTAAATACTTTAATTTTAATCCGTTAGCATAATTAACTTCTGTGTAGAGACTAGCAATCTAACAAAGTAAAATTATATTATAGGGGCTTACGGTGTTAAAAAAGTAAAATTAAGAAATTCAATAAGCAAAAAAAAAACACACACACACACATGTATGAAATTAAAATTGAAGAATAAACTATAAGTACTTCATGATTTTCATTCCCTACGTATATCATACACTCTGGTGCCAAAAAGAAAAAATCTCTTGAACTCCAACTAGATTAGAGAAACTGGCTAGGCGGTCCCACAGAGTTGGGACTAATTTAATTCAAGTCCTCCAATACTCATAGGGCTTGTTTGGTACAGTGGAATTGAGGAGATGGAATTGGAATTGGAAATGAATTCCTACTGATAACATGTTTGGTATGATGGAATTGTCCTTGGAATTGAATTCCACGTGGAATTCAATTAAGCCCAATTCCATCAAATAAATTCCATCTCAAAAGCTAGGATTTACAATTCTATGTGATCATTTCCATCTATTACCCTCCACTATCTTCAAAAAAAAAATAAAAAATAAAAAATTGAAGGACATTTTGGTATTTTTATATAAAAATTAGATCTCATTTCCATGACATACCAAACATACTTTTAGTCCCCATTTCCATTTCCATTTCCATATCCATTTCCATATCCATATCCATATCCATATCCATCAAAATCAATTCCAACGTACCAAACGGGCCCATAGAGAGTTGGGTAGTGGGTACATCTTTCTTTCTTGCTTTTTTTTGGTGGGCCTATATGTTGTTTCCGTTTTTGATGTGCTTGCCATAAGGGAATACATATTTTTGGTACTCCACAAGTGTTTTTGGTAAACTAGTTTTTATGAGCAATTAAGTAGTTTATCATTTTGAGCGTTCCTTTAAATCAAAAACTTTAAATCAAAAACTTTATCATTTCCATTTCCATTTCCATATCCATTTCCATATCCATATCCATATCCATATCCATCAAAATCAATTCCAACGTACCAAACGGGCCCATAGAGAGTTGGGTAGTGGGTACATCTTTCTTTCTTGCTTTTTTTTGGTGGGCCTATATGTTGTTTCCGTTTTTGATGTGCTTGCCATAAGGGAATACATATTTTTGGTACTCCACAAGTGTTTTTGGTAAACTAGTTTTTATGAGCAATTAAGTAGTTTATCATTTTGAGCGTTCCTTTAAATCAAAAACTTTAAATCAAATACAAACAAGAACTTTTTAATAATTTTATGAATAATTTAGTTATTAGCACTCTTATCCTTGAGGATTAGGAATAATCAGTGTTTCAACGTCTGTTAGTTCTAAATTAACAATTTCAATGATCAAGGATGGATGCTGGTGAAAACAACATGGAGTCAATAAAAAACAAAAAGTCCAAGGACTTGATAAAAATTTGAATGAACGCATAAGGATTTGCATAATGATTTTTCCAAAAATTGTTAGAATGACACTTATTGTAAGACGAAAGGAGTAGTGTTGAGGGATAGTACATCCCAAGGCAAAAGAAAAACATAGCAATAAAGAAATTAAGAAAATAAATAAATGCATGACTGCATGAGCCAATTTAGAGAAGTTTTTATTATAAAAAATAGATCTAGAGTTTCCTATAGTTTACACACTTTTGTAATTAAGTCCCTATACCTCAAAACCAATGGTGCTTGTAATTTACTGATTTAGCGCCACAGCGGTGTTGATCCTCGAAATTTGAGATGAAAAACAAGTGAAAAGAGCAAATTTAGAGATTGATGTGAATAGAAGGGGTGACCAAAACATAAAGCTAATTAAGTAGAAAAGAGGAGAAAGAGCAAGGCCATAGATGTAGACTTGAGAATTGTGGATGAGGGGATTCCATGTTCTCCTTTTCCAAACAATCCTTTAAGAAAAGGCCAATAGCACACCACCATGTAGGCACAACAAAACACCTCTCCATTCCCACTTTCATCCTTCAATGATCCTACCAACAAACCCCATAATTTCAAACCTAGAGCTGTGAGTTGAATCATCAAAATAGTGGTTCCTACCACGAACACCGGAGACTCGTCGAAGCTAAACATACCAGCATTATCTAAATCATCATTAGAATCACTATCGCTTGGAGGCTTCTTTTGTGTTATCTCAAAGACTGTATCAGAAATCCCAACTAACTTCTCCATAGCACTCACAAAACCCAAAAAACTGGCCGTCATCGTTATTATTCTTCTCATTCTCTGGTTATTCCACCATGCTCGAGTTGATTGCCCAATTGCCTTGTACTCTATTAGAGTGTACACATTGTAAACCAGAAATAGAGAAACTAGAATCCATACACAAGGTCCCTGAGAAATCCATTAAAAATTTTAAAGCAAGACTAAAAATAATTGTTCATTTTGGCTATTATCAATTTGTGGAAGTGGAAGCTAACCTTAGATAAGAAAGTGGAGTTGGTTATGATGCAATATGGAGGCAAAAGAGCATAGCATAATTCAGGAATAGATCGAAGGGCCCAATTCGTGCTCCACATATAGGTGCAGAGCTGCCTAAATTGAATCTTACCAAAGAGGAAGCCCAAAAAAGGACTTTGGGGGCCCAATAAGTTAACATGCAGGCCTGAAGCCCATCTCTTTTGTTGGGTCATCGTGGATATAGACCCTCCAGGAGCGCAACCCGTGAAAGCAATAGGCTTAGGTGTGCAACACTCTGACCTCCAACCTTTCCTATGGATGATTAACCCTGTTAACACATCCTCTGACAACGATCCATATAACCACCCCACCTAAATTTACCGTAACAAACATATTAAAGTTTCAACAATCATTTCCGGGGGGGGGAAATTAAGTATTAGTGCTTTTATTTTCCAACATGACTAGCAAAGAACACCTTATTTAAGCATATTTTATAAAATGATGTAATTAATTTTGTTGATGACCTGATTACCCCAAGCAGTGCCATATTCATATCCACAAGTGGCAACATGGTGAGCAGCCTTTAGAAATTTGGAAGGACAGGCAGTATTAGTGCTAGAATATGTCTTCATTTCCAAAGCTTGTACTGCCAAGTTGCAAAACTCCTTAGAACTTCCAAATTTTTTCTCTAATTTCTTGTCTAACAAATTTTCTGCAAAATATAGAAAAAGTTAAGAGTTTAAAACTTGTCTGGAAGGTCATGAAGAGAAGAGCAACTTGTTGTATGCAAATGACCTTGATAGTCAGTTTTTATATCTTCAGGAAAAAGGCCATAAATAACTGCTCTTCTGTGGAAACAATTTGTTCCACCATAAAAAGGCCCTTGAAGCCCTGCAATTCCAGCTACTATATACTGCACTTTCATAAAACAAGAAACAATTAAATGAGTGTTTGGCTGATAGTTTGATAATTGATTTTATCAAAATATGGGTGTTTGGACCAAAGATTTTGCAGTCTAATGGTATGGATGATCTCCTATAAGTGGGAGTTTGTAGGTTCAATATTAGGCCGCCAGTATTTACCCTTGTAACCAAACAAAATAGTGTTTTGGGATGATAAGACCAATGTTTTGATAGATAATTATTTTTTAATTGGAATCCAAACAGACTCTAAAGAGACTGAACTTGTAGGGGTTTTTTTCTTTAGTTAAGTTTAGAGGTACCTCAAAAGCAGCAACCCATTGGTTTCCGAAAGGATCATCTTTTAATCCATCAAAAAATTGCTGAAAACACTGAACGAATGCGACTTCTTTGTGGCCCCTGGGATCCATGAATATGCACATTGCATGCTGAACTATCTTTGGATTGTTCACCATCATATCACAATCTACATTCAGCATGTAAGGAGCGTTGCTCATCAACCCAGATACTCTAGCCTGCATAGGAAAATTTAATATAGCATTTTATTTCACTAAAAGGTTATATTATTATATCATATCAGCACTTCTAATATGATTTATTTTGTAACTTGTAGTTGGCAGCAGAACCAAATTGGCGAGGAATTAAAGTAGAAAATTGTTTTACCAAAACATTCATGGCACCGGCTTTGTAATTATGTGGATGCTCTGGTCTTTTCTCTCTTGAGATGTATACTAAGTGGGGCAACCTATCAGATTGCCCTTCTTTACTCTCCAATATGACCTACGGTTCATGAAAAACATGCTTTAATGAAGGTGAACTAAAATAAGACACGCATGAGCCTCACAGTGCCATGTTTGAAGGTTTTGATACCTTAATTATGGGCCCATGATTTCTCCGTTCTGTGTTTGAGAAAACTGCATATTCTCCATCCAAAATCTTGAATTGATTATGTGACTTCCTGCTCACATCTTCAATCTTTGCCCTCAGTTTTCCATACTCTTCCTGCAAAATCCAACAAGCAAAACAATTAATTCCCTTTTTTTAAATACGTGCTACTTATTGTACTAGTTAATTTTTTTTTCTAAAAGATTCAGGAAGCTAAATAAATTATATTAAAATATTTATATTTATATTTATATTTATTATTTTTATGCAATCTGATTTACCTGATTTATAAACTGATATATAATCTACTAAAACACAACAAATATTATGATTGAATAATTTATTTAACTTTTTTTTATTTTTCCAAAAAAATCAACTAGCTATTATTAGATTAAGCAGCACCCGCTCTTGGATTAAGCACCAGACCTAACCTACTATATTGTATATATATCGTTGACCTAAGAGACCTTCATTTGTAGACAATCTTGTGTGAATTCTGGGGAGGGTTGGATATTGGCTCCGGTGGACTCAACAGAAAAGAACCTAAGAGGAGCTCTGAGTTGGACGTTGTATTTCTTACAGAAAGGTACCCACAGCTCAGCAAATCGAGAGGCTTCAACCAGAGCATAGAAAGTAGCAGAGGAACACCCATCATCGGAAACGTAACAAGCTAGCTTCTGAGATGGGTAATCCAGTGCTAACAGAGACAACACCGTGTTCACCGTGATGATGGGTGCTTCAAGCACTGGGTCCGCCGTCGTCACCAACAGGTCCACGGCCGGAAGCTCTGCTGCTCTGTTTTGAAAAAACCAGAGACGGATGACAAAACAGCAATCACTTACTCATATAACATGCAATATAAGGTGTATGTAGAGTATTTTCTACCGTCGAGGCAGAGAATGGAGGTAGGTGATAACGCGTGCAGGAGTCCATTTAGTGCTGAGAATGACAAACCAAGTGTAGGTGAACCATGATTCACACAAGAAGGCAAGGAAACAGGGGAAATTGAAGTGGTTGGTGAGGGAGATGACTCTGTGGCTAAGAAGCAAGAGAAGGAGGAGGAAGATGAAGCTATCCATTACCCTCTGAAACGTTCGTTTCAGACTAATCTTTTCATAAAGTCGGTCCTCCATTGATGAATATCCTAAAGTTTCGCACCGCTGTGCCATTTTGTTACAGCCAAATCTGCAACTACAACTTGTTTATATAGTGCAATCAAGGTGGTGTCTCCTTACAAGATAGAATTCTCAGGTTGAGTAGTCCAACCATCTAGGTTAGTATAGCATATGACTATACATATAAAGAGAGAGAGCAGTAAAGCAGTACTTGTCATTTGAAGAGGATACCTTAGCTTTGGAAAGAGACGGAGATAGAGAAGTGATGGGGTTTATTCCGTAATTTTTGAAGTTGTTTGTTGTTTTTGCCCATTTTCTACAGGTGTTCAAATCAGCATATCAATAATTGAAGTCCTAGAGCCAGCAATGGCCCGTGAAAGATGGACACAAAGAAAACGGATAGTATCAAAGAATTTCCCTGAGGTTTCTGTAGACCTGCGATTGACATTCATTTGGATTCTAGTGTGTCTTTGAGATATTTTCGTTTTGGTTTTGCTTGACTTGTACTTTTCATGGGATCACCTGGGCAACTGGCATCATCTTCCACCATGTACGTTGCTACTTTTGACTGTAGTAATAAATATCGTATCAATATTCTCATCAACCATAATGTTTTCATTCTTGTTAATTGTTATTGGTCCAAATAAAGAAAAAATATATCATTTTTATTATTAGTTTATTACCACAGCCCCAATATTCTCCATCTTTGCCCCACATATTCTTTTTCTTATTCTGGGTGAGCTCCTACTTATTAGAATAATATGTAATGATATAGTTTGTCAAACCCCTTAACATTTTGATATATGCAGAGTGATCAAGGTATAGCTCCAGACATATAGAAATAGCTCAAATATACTGATAAAAAGTACTTATTTACATACTAGAGTCTCTCCGCAGGGTTTGAAATAATATATACATTTTTTTCCAAAATATCAAAATAAACTAAATTTAACCAAACAGCTTCGATCTCGAGATCCGCACACCTCAACTACCCGTATTCGTTGTTTTGCCCTTGGAGCCACTAGCTTCTGCTGTAATATTTAGTTATTTGAAAAAGGGTGAGATTCAAACGAATCTCAGTAGTAACATATAATCGTTCATATAAAATACGAAATTAAATATATCATACTTCATGTTATGTAACAAATTAATAATAAAACCACAGTATGTCTACAAAAGTTAGGGGCTCAATCTCCCACTATCCGTAAAACTTTGGTTGGGATATTACTCAACAATCAGGTAAGTGTGCCCCCATACACACAAATTGCCCTCCTCTGCAAAAACCACATTTATTAATTAAATCACAAAAGATGGCATACATGAACATATAAACATTAGCATAGTGTATGAATGATAGAGTTACTATCTTAAACCCCTTTTTAACTCGTAAAACGTTCCTCAAACTTCGTTCCAACGCCTAGGGCTATTAGTCAAGTCCTAAAACTCCAAATGTATAAGAATTAGGTTAATACCCATTCATGTACCACTTTAGACTCTTCCAAAGTGTTTTTGTTGGTTATATTAGTCTAAACTGCAAAATTACCAAAATGCCCCTAGTGCCCCAGTCCAAGTCCCTTTGTACCCGGTCTAACTGTACTTTTCCAAAAATTTTGACCCTAGCTATTCCTACAAGGTTTTAGTGTAGAATCTATTCTTACCTCGGTTTTCATAAAATCACTTTCAAATGACAGTTTTGCCTTTGACAACCCCTAATTAGAGTTTTAGGGCTATTTTTGCAATTTCACCTTATAGAGCTTTTCTCACAAAGTGATCAACATCAACCCTACACAATTTTCCCTCCTGAATACAATGGAATCATCAAATTAATGAAATTCCAACTCTAACCCCTATATTCATCCCTGGTCAAAACTATGCCTAAGGTAAAAGGGAATTGTGTTTTTCATGATTCAACCCTTAAAGCCCCTTCCTTTTCTCTCCTAATCACTTGATTAACCATTTAAACACCATTTGAACATAATTTGAGGAAATTTGATCAACATAACCCCTTAGGGTTTCATCATCTCAAATTACAAAATCAATCAACAATTAACCACCAAACAACCAACAACAAACTAAAATATATCAACAAGAAAAGTAAGGTTTTATGGTTACCTTTTGATTTCCCTTCCTCTCTCTTGCTAGGCTTCACCTTCCCCTTCCTCAACCTTGAAAATTTGCCTACTAAACATGGTTTTTCATGGAGAAGAATAATTTAGAAGAGGAATTACACAAATTAGGAAGCTTAAACACTTGGAATGACAAAATTTACCTTTGATTTTTGCCCTCTCTTCCTCTCTTAAACCCTAGGTTTCTCAATATGTTTCTAACACTTTCTCTCTCCCCTTTCTCTTGGTAAAGTCGTGAAAATGAGATGGGAAGAGAATGATGGAAGCTTTTAATAAAATATCTCATTTCTCTTTCTTTTAGAATATAGTTTTTTTTAATCAAATTTTTATGACAACTTTTAGCTTGGCCTTATCCCTTAACAACTTTTTTTTTTTTTTTTTTTTTTTTTTTGATACAAAGGAGGGCAAGAACCCAAACAAAATAGATTAAACTAGTGGGGAATTACTTCCCAGGCGGTCATTCTCAACTTAAGTCATAAATTCCATTCCAATTGAAACAAAATTTCTTCTCCTTCCTTGGCCCAAGATCACGCCTACTGGCTACTAGGTCCTTTAGGAAGCAATTGGGCTTTCTCCAATTTTTCTCAAATTATTACACAACATGTCATATTTTATTGGAAATTTCCACATTCTCATATTTTCATAAATCCACATTTATTTGACAAAAATGTTTCAATTATATGTTTACTCTTTATTTTCTTTAATTAATTGAGATTAAATTTAATTAATTAAAAAATAATTAATCTTATGCTTTATTGGCAAAATTACAATTTTGCCACTCCATTTCTTGAATTTATTTGGAGCTTATTCCTTTCCTTCTTCTATTTGGCCGATATTTCCTTTATTATTGGGCCAAATATTGTACCACTTTATTATTCCATTTTAGGCCTCAGGGCTTTTTGAAATATCCAAGAATAAATTTCATACTTTGTTCTAACTTAATTCTCATGAAAAATGAAAATTTATTAATTTCTTAAATTCTAAATTCATAAATATTCACCATTTCATTTCATTAATTGCCATAAATAATTACAAGACATACTGGTAAATAAGATTTGGGGTGTCACACAATTGTTGTAGTTAAATAAGCTGTAGAGGTTAGTAGTTGTATTATATGTTGTACAGTGGACTTATCTCAAGTCCGTGTGTGTGTGTGTGTGTGTGTGTGTGTGTGTGTGTGTGAGAGAGAGAGAGAGAGAGAGAGAGAGAGAGATAGATGTAAAGAGTTAAGAAATGCAAAAATAAAGAGCGCACATTCTCTCAGTGCCTATTTTCTAATCTTCCAGGGTCTTGTAGCCCAACACTACTCGCTTGATTGGCTCTCCTAATTATGTAGTAAGCTCTTTGCTTAGTAGGGAAACAAGTTTGCCACTGGCCTGCTGTGTCCCCAGTCTTTCTATGTCCGGTGCACAAAGGTAACCTCAGTGAAGAAATTAAGAGAGGAAACATCATAATATTGCATAAAAAAGACTAACAAGTTATTTGCAAAGACTAAGTAATTACAAGATACATTTATAGATAACAAGAAGGTTCTAGTCCTAGGGAAACAATTAAAGATAGGAAAAAAATACACACAACTAAACTACAAGGACAAAAATATAAGAAAATTCAAGACAGAAGAAGCACCATGCATGAGCCCTTAGTGGCAACTTGTACAAAGGTGGACGAAAAGGAAGGACAATGATGCTGACTTGCATACTAGGGATAAGGGAATCCCATATTTTTCTTTCCCAAATAGCCCTTTCAAAAATGGCCAATAACACAGTATGATATATGACACACACAAGACGTCGCCTACGCCTGACCCATTATACCCTTCCCGTACCACTGGTTGCAACCCTAAAAGCCTCATGGCCAATGCTGTTATCTGCAGAAGCAAAATGGTGGTTCCTGGTATGAACATTGGAGAAGTATTGAACGTGAACCTACTGGCAACTTCATCACCATCATCACTATAGCTGGATTGTTCTTTCTGTGTAACTTCAAACACTGTGTCAGAAATTCCAAGGAGCTTCAGTATCACGCTAAAAACAGCAAAAGGCCAAGCATTCATGGCTACTATTCTTGCCATTCTTTGGTTATTCCACCAAGCTCTTAGTGACAGTCCAGTCGCAATGTACTCTGATATAAAGTGTGCATGTTGTAAACTACAAACAGTGCAACATGAATCCACATGCCTTGTCCCTGATATAAACAAAAACAAGTATAAGCTTCACGAAAGTACAATGATGGTTTGGTCTCACTTAATTGAGTAATATATATAGGGTTAAAGTGCAAATTTACCAATGAAGTTTTGTCCGAGGAGCGTCTGGCATAAATATCTTTTAGAAGGGGCAAAAATACCAATGAACAATTAAAAAGGGGCATTTACCACAAAAACCGTTAATCCGTACTAACGACGTTAAATTATAAGAGAAGAAAACCCCTAACGGCATTAATACAGATTTAACGGTTTTTGTGGTGGATGCCCTTTTTAATTGTTCATTGGTATTTTTGCCTCTTATTAATTGTTTATTGGTATTTTTGCCCCTTCTAAAAGATATTTGTGCCAAACGCTCCTCGGACAAAACTTCATTGGTAAATTTGCGCCTTAAGCCCTTAAACCATATATATATAAATATATATAGTCTCATCTATAAAAAGGGGCATTTACCACAAAAACCGTTAATCCGTACTAACGGCGTTAAATTATAAGAGAAGAAAACCCCTAACGGCATTAATACAGATTTAACGGTTTTTGTGGTGGATGCCCTTTTTAATTGGTCATTGGTATTTTTGCCCCTTATTAATTGTTTATTGGTATTTTTGCCCCTTCTAAAAGATATTTGTGCCAAACGCTCATCGGACAAAACTTCATTGGTAAATTTGCGCCTTAACCCATATATATATAAATATATATAGTCTCATCTATAAAAAGGGGCATTTACCACAAAAACCGTTAATCCGTACTAACGGCGTTAAATTATAAGAGAAGAAAACCCCTAACGGCATTAATACAGATTTAACGGTTTTGTGGTGGATGCCCTTTTTAATTGTTCATTGGTATTTTTGCCCCTTATTAATTGTTTATTGGTATTTTTACCCCTTCTAAAAGATATTTGTGTCAAACGCTCATCGGACAAAATTTCATTGATAAATTTGCGCCTTAACCCATATATATATAAATATACATAGTCTCATCTACTCTCTCTCTCTCTCTCTCTCTCTCTCTCTCTCTCTCTCTCTCTCTCTCTCTCTCTCTCTCTCTCTCTCTCTCTCTCTCTCTCTCTCTCTCTCTCTCTCTCTCTGATACTTTCCTACAATTGTCTAATATTTTCTCATTACACTCATGTGTGCTCACCTTGAGGAAGAAAGTGGAGTTGGCAATGATGCAGTAAAGAGGAAGAAGAGCATAGCACAATTCAGGAACATTGCGAGTAGCCCAGGTATTGATCCACAAATACGCCATGGCCTCTCTAAATTGTAGCTTAGCAAAGATTGTGCCTAGAATTGGAGAGTGATTGGTGAAAAGGAAAGGATTTCAAAGAAGCCCATGCCCCATCTTTTTTGTTGTGGCAGTGCACCATGACCTCCTTCTGGGGCACACCAAGAAAATGCTATTGGGTCTGGGGTACACAATTCTGATCTCCAACCCTTGTTATGAATTGCCAGCCCAGTAAGTGTATCCTCTGTCATTGATCCATACATCCAACCCACTGATAAGTCCTAATTTTAGCATGTGTTTTCACAGTTTCTTGAGAGATTTTATTGGGATTATTATGTTTGAAATGTACTTGTTATGAACAACTGTGACTAATAGTGATAATGTGAAATTAGTAATTAAAAGAGCTTAATTGTTACATTTTATAATTTCTCATAAGTATTTGATTTGTGGAACAAATGATATTACATTTGTATGAATTGCTTTGTAGGAAACTTTGGAGAAATGAGAGTAATGAAGCTGAAAATAGGATAAGGGACTAAACTGAAGAGTAGAAAAAGTTCGCAGTTTCTAGGTGAAAAGCTGAAAAGGACCTAATTGCAAAGAGCAGAACGTTGCTGGGGTCCGAATGTGAATATTTCTGAAGCCCAGAACTTAGCTCAGATTCGACTTTCCCTTTTCTTTCTGGAGATAGAGGGAGACACATTCATTCATCTCAAGTTCAGTTCGTCACCTCCCCCTGAGTTCTCAGATTCTCTCAGCCATTGGGATTCAAATCGCGATTCTGGAGATCGATTCTGGTCTCCGATGGCTTTTATGGCAGCAGTTGGAATGAAGCTCGTTGGAGCTGGAATTCTCTCCATGCGTGGCTGATTCAATTCTTCCCTAGAGCTATGATCTATGCTGGAGCTACATAACTTATTGGGAGCTTCTTCTTCTTCTGTGTTCTTAGCTGGTGTATGCGTTTGTATATTTAGCTTTGAACGTTGATAAGGAGAATTTTATATTTACGTTTCTGAAATATAGATAGATTTGATCGTGACTGTGATAGACGTTGTATTCCTTGATTTCTTGTAGGTTTGATTACTCTCGAATATCAGTTTGATATTTGATGGTGATTAAATTGATAAACTCATGATATGAATCGTTTGATTATATCTTTGGAATCATCTATCACATTGCATCTAATTTGTTCAATTATTGGATTCGAATATGAATTTGCCCCATATCCTACTTAGCTATGATGGCGGAGTCATTGTTCTAGGGGAAGGTTTCTTCATCTTATCTAAATAAACCAGAAAATTATAGATAAAATAGTTTAGAACTTTAATTCAACAATTAAATCTCACGAATGCTACATCTTTACTATAATAATTTTCTTAAATTGTGGCTCATTAGATTTTCTAGGAACTTTAGCATCTATTAGGCTCCTTAGAGAAGAATAACCCAGGTTAGTTATCACTATATTATAATTAGCTTAGTATTTTTTATAGGTTTAATGACAAGCTGTATCACCCACCTACAAATATTCAGAGATATCCAGTGTTGGAGAGTGTTTACTGTTTAAATATATTAGCTCGCAGAAACTTCTTCAAGGGACTAGTTTCTATATACATTAAATGGAAAGTGATATTTTAGTTCAGGGAAGTATATTTGTTTTAGCTTTTTAAAAATGTCTTTACAGAATTTGAAGTAGATATGTGAAAGGAGTTTTATCTTTTTTGGCTTTTGAAACCATGTGTTTAAAAAAGTTTTTATAATATTATATTAGATCTTAAATATAAGACTAAATTGAATTTTTTTTAAAAGATTTAGAAAACTGATTAAATTACTTTAAAATATTTATATTTTTCCCCCTTTAAACTAATTTGTCTGACTAATAAATTAACATATAATCTAATATGATTAATTAACTTATTTAACTTTTTTAATCTCTCTAAAAAATCATCTTGGTCGTGTTTTTAGTACTGGAAGGAGTATATATTGCTTATGTGGCAAACCTGTTTACCCCAGCCACTGCCATATTCATATCCACAAGAAGCAACATGGTGAGCTTCCTCTAGAGATTTTGTGAGTGTTTGGGAAATATTCAAACCGTGATTTCAGAAGTTATTTTTTGTAAGTTGAGACAAAACCCCTCTCACATACTTACTTCGTAAATCGTAAAATCTATTCTTAAAAGTTAATCCAACCACACATTTAGAAATATTAGGATTGGGAGAATATGCTTTGTCTTTGAAAGCGAGAGCGGCAGATTTCACTAACTCCTTTGAACCTCCAAATATTTGAGCCTACTCCTCATCTAAAGTACTGTTCCCTGCAAACAGCCGTTGCAGAAAAATGAATCTTTCCTATATGCTTTATTATTAGGGATGCTTAAGAGAAGTTGTTTTCATTGTTATTAGATACAATATAGCGTGTATAAACGATTCTCATGAATCATTAATCAATCATAATGAATGTTTAGTTGGTACTAGTTTCTTTGTCGTGTGGGGAAAGACCATATACTCCTTACAATTCTAATTATAGGACATATTTAACTAACTTTAGAGAAATTAAGGATGTTGGTTAAATTAGTTAATCATATTTATTTTCCTAAAATATCCTTATTTAAAATTTAAAATGGCATCCAATTACGTTGGTTTTCTGTTTTTCTTGTACCTCTCCTGCCTCACACGACTTCTCCAAGCTCTCACACAATCCGGCGTCATCAGTCTCCCTCAACAACTTCCGATCTACTCTTATTAAATTATTATTGTGTTTAATTATTATTGAGAAAGTATCAATATGAGGTATTTTGGGAAGAAATTGATAAAAATTGAAATTTTGTTCTATAATTAAGATCAAGATTAACTCTCAAATATTATCCTATAATTAAGACCGGAGAAAGTAATACTTTTCTTCTATGAAAGGCATTTGTTCCCGAATAGAAAGGTCCTTGGCTACCTCCCAATCCACCCCCCATGTACTGTATAGAATAAGTTAGAAAGTAGAAAATGAGGAAAATAGATGACTTGGAAATGATAAGACAGTGTAATTAAGAAAGTTGGAAAACTTGCTATAATGTTGACAAACAAGAAGTGAGACTCATAGTGAACAAAACGACCAGCTGGTTTCCAAAAGGGTCGTCCTTTAAAGCGCCACAGAATTGCTGGGGACACGGAACAAAAGCAACGTGGTTTTGGGCCGTAGGATCCAGCAAAATGCACATGGCATGGAGAGCAATCTGTGGATTGTTCACAGAAATGTCGCAGTCAAGGTTCAAAGTGTACGGCGCATTGTCATCAAGCCTGAGACTCTTGCCTGCAAGTACCCATAAATCACAAAACCCAATAAATGAATATCAAGCCCTTTTTTTTTTGGAATTACAATGATCAGAGAAACATTCTCTTGAGAGTCTCGACGTACTTAAACAGGAATTAACATAAATCAGTAAAATGAGAAAAATCAAATCTTAGCTTAAATCAGCTAACATTTGGATCAAACAAAAACCTGGAGGGTGGTGCAATAAGGATAGGTCATTGCTTGAATCTAGAGCCACTTTTGCCAAAAGATCTGCACATGCAATAACTTCTCTGTGGGAGTGATGAATCTCTAAATCCCAATTACGGTAGATTAAACCCCTAATTTCCTCTAATTCATTGTGTAGAGGATGATAGGGACCCCCTGCCTGAAATAGTAAATGAAGTGCTTCGGTTGAGTCAGTGTGTAGCCTCACCTTCGTGAAATTCATGGATTTGCAAACTTGTAATCCGATCAAAATAGCCTGTAGTTCTGAATATCAAGCCCATTAAATCCGGACCAGCCTCTCAACCAGTTGAGATGATAGATTAAAAGTCAATGGATCATATCAAAATCAAATCAGAGTTAATTCATAACCAAATCAATGAGAAACTAAAGATTTCAGAATTGTTAATATAAAATTGTGAATAAAACAAATGAAAAATTGAATTTATTATTTTTTAAAGAAAAATGTATTGACCCGGGTTGGGGGTTCACCCAGATCCGTTAGATGGCCAGTTCACCCCTCCGGGTTCCCTGATGAATATGCAATAGCCTAGTAGGACCAAAAGGGTGACAAATCTCTATCACCAAGTAACATTGCGGCATATTCTCAGCTCTTAAGCTCAAAACTTCTAATTAAACCAGTACAAAGTGTTTGGTGGTTGAATGTTTTAATCGTTAGCGAAGTAAATGGAAGATAAAGGAGAGGGCAATGGTAGCTTAGTCACCAGCGTATTCATAGCACCCGCTTTGAAGTGATGATCAGACTTTGGGCGCTTCGCTGTTGATATATATATCAGGTGTGGCAATTCATCTGAACTTGTTTTCTTGTTCTCCCATATAACCTACAAATTCATAAGTAACAAGTGTGGGTTATTTGTTCAGTGTTCGCCAACATTACAATGGTGTGGGTTGGGTGATTTTAACTCAAATTTGAAAGCTGCTTTTTATTCTTTAAATTACTTAAAAAAACACATGCATTTTCAGATGCATGTAATATTGATATTGATGAAGCTGCTTATGATATCATGGATTTTGTTTTAATTTGATGTATTTAACATATGTAATGAATTTACTGTATATAAATTTTTAAATATTTATATTATTCTTTAATATTAATAATTTGATCTACAAAAAATATATAAATTTATATATTGAATATAATAACAAATGAAAAACGTTGTGGAAGGACGAAGAATTTTCCAGAGAAGCATGCATGAGAAAAGCAAAGTCACCACTCACTAGCCACACATGCTCATGTCGGCGTAGTGATTTGGCATCTCCGGAGCTATTCCCCTCCTCTTCCCTTTTTTATGGTTTAGATTTAATACAAGTATTTTATAAAAAGGGTTATATTTATATCAATCTTTTTATAATTATTATGTCAAATTTTCTATTCATATAAGGTTACGTGTCTTGTTTTCAAAATATTTTTATTTAAGTATAAACCCACTTAAAAAAATATAACACATAGTCACCTGCTATATATATATATATATATAAAGCTAGACCTAAATAGTTTCTCTATAAAAAAAAATGTCTTTGTAATTTTACTTAGGATAAATATAACTTTTGGTCCATGAAGTTTGAGCCGATTTTGGTTTCTATCCCTCAAATTTAAAATCAGTGGTGTTAGTCCTTTAAATTTACTCCGTTTATCATCATTAATCCCTCAAGTTTGAAAAGGACTTAGTGGCAACTTTGACGACGTTAATTCGTCCGACATGGCACTAATGCCGCTAAAATATCTTAGGGTTAATATAACTTTTTGTCCCTGAAATTTGACCTAATTTTGGTTTTGTTCCCTCAAGTTTGAAATCGGTGGTTTTGGTCTCTCAAGTTTACTCCATTTATAACTGTTGGTCCCTCAAGTTTGAAAAGGACTTGGAGGCGTATTTAACTACGTTAATTCATCCGATGTGGCGCTAATACCATTAAAATAGCTTATGTGTCGTGCCTTTTAGGACATCTGATATTACAAATATTCTATAATATATTATATTATGCTGAAAAAAGGGGGGGAAGGGCTTCAAAACGAAACGCATGAGCTAGAAATAGCTTATATGTCATGCCTTTTAGGCTCGTATAATTCGTTTTGATGCCCTTTTTTCCTTTTTTTTTCAGCATAATATAATATATTATAGTATATTTGTCATATTAGTTATCCTAAAAGGCATGAGACATAAGCTATTTTAATGGTGTTAACGCCACATCAGACAAATTAACATCGTCAAAGGCACAACCAAATAAGGTAATTAAACCCGGATCGGTTATTGAACCAACCGCGGTACTAGATCAAGGGTTAGACTGGAGTCAAACCGGGACTAAACATGTGAGAAAGTGAAAATTTTAGGGTTATTAATATGAAATTATAAAGAAAATAAAAAAATCAATTTAAAAAAACGCTGAAGCAAGTTGATTCCCAGACCAAACCGGTTCACCGGTTTCCAGGCAACACCTGTGTGTCCAGTCCGGTCCGAGTTTCATAACCTGGCCACCAAGTCCTTTTCAAACCTGAGGGATCAACAATTATCAACGGAGTAAACTTGAGAGACCAAAACCATCAATTCAAATTTAAAGGACCAAAACTAAAATCAACTCAAACTTCAAAGACCAAAAATTGTATTAACCCTAAGGGTCCGTTTGTTACATGGAAAAGGTCGGGAGGGGAGGGAAGATGAGCAAGTTCCCTAAGTGAAAACACGTTTGACTGTCAAATGTTCCAAGAACTCAAGTTCCCACATGCTCCAAAGTTCCCTTAAATATGGGAGGATTAATTTCCACCAAAATTGTCGGGAACCCATCTTCCTTTGTAGAAGGGAAAATCTGAAAGACAAATATACCCACAAAAAATCTAAATTAAAGTGTTAGACGGAGACAGGGACATCACTCTGATGATCTTGACACTGATGGATTTCACAGTCGTTGTTTCATAACCGTTGTTAGTAAAATGGAATCAATTTAAATAAGGTTTAGAATGAAAAATGATATAAATTATTAGTCACAAAAATCCTCGTAATGGATTGCTAGGCCAAACGATTTATAAAAGTGGTAAATCGATTTACAACTTTTCTAAATCCATTTACCAAAGTTGTAAATAGATTTAACCCATTTTTTCATTACTTTATTATAAGAGTATTATGGGTATTTTACATATTCTTCCCACTTCCGTCACTCTATTTTATTTCTACCAAATGTCTCATTTTCCTTCAACCTAAGTTACCTTCCCATGTCTATCAAACAAAGATACATTTTTAAGTTCCCTCCAATATTCTCTTCCTTTCCATTCATTTCCCTTCCTTTCCTTTCCTTCATCATACATTCCTTGTACCCAACTAGCTCTAAGTTATTTTAACGGTGTTAATGCCACGTCAGACGAATTAACGCCGTCAAAAATGCCACCAAGTCATTTTTAAACTTGAAAGACTAACGGTGATAAATGGAGTAAACTTAAGGGACCAAAATTATCAATTTCAAACTTGATGGACCAAAACCAAAACCAAAACCAACTCAAACTTCAAAAATCAAAAGTTATATTAACCCTTTTACTTAAAAAATGCATAAATAATTTCTTCAATCTAAAATTAGATTCGAATAAGGGCTATTATTATTATTATTATTATTATTATTATACAAATTTTATTCCTATTTCTTCGTTATAGAAATAAACTCTCAATCTCCCGGGAGAGCTTTTATATGACGAGGGCATAAGACAATTGGCATATATAGCTGCAAACTTCAGATCAGCAAGTCTCAGTTGCTTTTAGCATAACGGGGTTGAGTCTAATAAAACAGGGTAATTAAAAACAATTCGTAAACGCGAATGTTATTTGTTAAAAGCAAAATATACATATTCCCCCCAACACAAAACTAACCTTGATTATGGTTGGATGATTTTTCTCTCTGTATTCAAGAAATCTGCAAATTCTCCGTCAAGCTGACCCGGCCCATGTTCGATTCGAAGCCTGAGACCCTCATATTCATCCTGCGACAAAAAGAGGCAAAAAACAAAATATCATCGCAGCCTATTTCTACCCCTTAAATTGACTAACTACCTACCAACCTTAATTATTGATTCTACAGTTTTTTTCGTTGACTTGCATGCACGTAAGCCAAACTAACCTTCATTCTTAGCCATTCTTGTTTGAACTCGGGCGATTCTGTGCCACTGAGTGCGTTATCATGGGAGAAGCATCTGAAAGGAGCTCTTACCTGAACATGGTGTTTTTTATAGAAAGGTACCCAAATCTCCGCGAATTTGCAGGCTTCGACGAGAGCATAGAAGGTGAGAGGGGAACATCCATCATCAGAAACATGGAAAACCAACTTGTGAGATGGATAATCCAACGCTAGCAGAGACAAGACAGTGTTCACGGTGATGATGTGTGGTTCAAGCACCGGTCCGCCGTCGTCACAAACATGTCCACCGCGGGAAGTTCCATTTCCGACACCCTATTCACAACAGCCACATTAATGAAACACTTCACGTTTCGATCCTAAATATATATAAGATCCAGTATATTTTTTTTAGAGAGATTAAGGAAGTTAAATAAATTATTTTAAAGTATTTATATATATTATTTTTCTATACAAACTAATTAATCTAACTTATAAATTTATGAATAATCTAATAATATACAACATATACTATAATAAAGTAATATAGAGTATCTAGTTTCCAAAACCTCTCAAAGGGGACGGAGATGTGTGTATGTATGATGGCTAATTAACATGAACATGAAGAATACCGTTGGACGAGACGAGGAGGGTGGGTTGTGAGAAAAGCAGGAGTCCATCGGGTGCATAAGCAGAGGAACCAAGTGAAAGAGACACTATTATAGATGGACTTTTAATGACCGTTTTTATACCCTTTTTAACGACTGTTTTAAGGGAGACGTGTATATGAGTGTCATGAAAAATTTTAAAATAGACGATCATTTTCAAATGGTCGTAGTAAGAGACTTACAATGACTGTTTTTAAAAAAACAGTCGTTCTAAGTCCAAGATACAACGAAAAAAACAGTCGTTGTAATCTTTTTAAAAAAAAATTATTTGCTTTTCCGCCCCTCTACATTGAAAAACTACCAATTTTCAGACATTTTTTATTTTGAATTTGGAAAACACTTAAATGAAAAACACCATATCCCTCACAAAACAAAAAACGGAAAGCTAAAACCATAAAAACACTCTTGTTAAGAAAGGCATCATATGAATGTCATGAGGGATTCGCAATTCACACATAAATAAAGAGGGATAGCATTGTGATTCAATAAGAGCACCATAATAAGGATTTTATAATAAATAGGGCAGCCCCTAAATCAAATAGACTATAGTAGCAGTGTAAAACATGTACATCCTAATTCAACAAGTGCATTACTAGCCCATAATGCAGATCACAAGAAAGTTTGAAAATTTTACAAAAACATTTCAGAGGTTTCAACAGGCAAAAAGAACATGAATGCTCCAGAAATCATCTGCATAGCATCAAATCCTACTCCTATAACAACCCAAATGGGAAGGATTTCTAAATCTTCATTTGCTCTCACGATGGCTTCATTTTCGGTGTCTGGAGTAAGAAATGGGCTCTGTGCTGTGACTTGAGCCAGTGCTGGGATGACTTGCTGGTGGTAAGGGCTTGAAGATGACGATGCTGTGAGGGATTGATCTTGAGGAGCAGGAGCAAAATGAAGAGTAGAAGATCCAGGAATGTCAAACAAAAGGGATGAATATTCAGTGCTTCTTGAAGATAATGAGAGTGATCTTAATGAAGATGAAGATGATGAAGTTTGGTTGAAATTTTCTGCATAATTAAGCCTCAGCAATATCAATTTTTTTAATTTGTTGGCCGTTTTACTTTTCCTTTCATATAAAACAATTCTGACAAGGCAGATCTAATAGAAAAATCAAAGTAATTAGAACTGAGAGGATGCAACTAATGACAAAGGTTACCATCTAATAAGTACTTCAAGGAAGCCTTATTTTCAAATGATCTCAATATATGAAGCTACAGTATAAGAGAGGGAGAAGAAAATAAGGGATGAATAATTGCAAAGTGAAATCTTGTGCAGGAAAATATGCAAATGCAAGAAGGAAAGATTATTACAAAATAGTGAGCTCCAACAGTAACAAACAATGTTAGATTAAAAATTCAAAAAAATAAGAATTCAGAAAGTCATTGATAGTATCTACCCAATGTTCCTGTGCACTTTTTTCTAACTTTAAAAATTTACAGGTCTGACTCAAATATATCATTATTCATTCTGTTGGCAGTCAATAGTTGATAGCCTTAGCCATGATTCGAGAAGGAAGAAACTGAATATATAATACTTCATTTTGATTATAAACTTCTAGTTACAATCAGGATAAAAAAACTATACACAAACACATATTTATAATTAACATCTTTCAACCAATTTCAGACTTGATCGTAAAATTTGTTAGATAATCTTCAATCGATGCATATTTTAATTCAGATGCAGCCCATCTATTCAAGGACTCTAACATTTATTTTAATTCAGATGCAGCCCAATTTCAGACTTGATCGTAAAGTTTGGGAAGGGACAAAAAATATATTGACAAAATCTTCTCACTTAGAATTTCTGCCTCTATTCTACAAGTTTCATCCATCTGCAGAAACACCAGAGTAGGCACTTTATAACTAGCACAAAAATTTAGATAATAAAAAATATATGTTGTTAGGAAATAGAAACTAAGCAACTCTGTAAAGGTATAGTAAAGTAAATGTCAAAACAGACTTCCAAAACAAAATCAGCTTATGCATGCTATCAAGAGAACCTTTTGAAAGACGTACAATTCATCAAATTTCCAAGTTTCCTGTACCTACTTTGGAATAAACATTGAATTCCTTGCTGGGATTCTTAAAATGAGGACTTCCCATTAAATTTTGTATGCCGTGGTTGGGGATGCCAAAAGGATAATTTCCATTAGTAATTGCGTGTTTGACATATGATAGATAGAATTTGATGTACACTATAGATTACTTGTTGGGAATCCTAAACTAAGCAATTCCTATTGATGTCTGCTATGAATAGTTTGGGGTCCTCAAAAGGGATAATTTTTTTGGGTAATTGTAATTATATACAGGTGATGGTAATAGGAGTTGTAAAGATAATTAGGAAAATGGTAGGAAATCAGAGTTGGTTGAGAGGTATTGAGCTTATAAACAGGATCCACACCAACCTTGTATTCAGATTATGATTTGTAAACATCAACGAAGTAATTCAGTGTGCATTTCTCAGTTTCTCTGTTTCCTATTACCTTCTCCTCTCTATTCCTTTCCGTTCTTCTCTCAACTCTCTCTCTCTCTCTCTCTATTGTCAGAATTATTACAAAGACATATCTTAATAAACATGGAAGGTCTGCAACTTGATAGAATTGTAGACTGAAAAGGTAGAGTTAAAAACTTGACCATCCAAGGTAACATTGACAAGTTATCCAATTTTTTTTTTTCAAACTTATCCTAAGCCCTCAAAGGAATTTCTTGGACTATAAATTCACTAACATGGAGAATAGGAAAAATTGATGGATGTTTCTGACATTAACCTTGCCAGTAACAGAGATCAAAGCATGAAAAATGAAAATGAAGGACTAAGACATTTTCCCACTTGCAAGGGGAGAAAGCTTTGCTTCACTTAGCTACATAGATCACGCCCCTCATGAACTCTGCGTCAAAAATTCAAAACATAATTAGTTTGCATTGGATAAGCATGAGAAGAAATATGATGGTTATTTTCTTTTCTTTCTTATATATTAGTAATTCCATGACAACTATATCTATAAAGCTCACCGTCAAACAAATTTATAAATTTATAACAGGAGTTAAATGGCCAGTGAAATTTGTGTTGTAAACCTTTATCACAACAAAAACAAGTTGAGAACTGAAGAACCCTTTCAATTCTCATAATCGCCAAAATAGAGTTGTAAAATTGCATTTTACTCTTGCAATAAACTTAGAAACAGAGTGTCAGCAGCAACCTCAAGTGTTCAGACTTCAGAAGTCAGTAATACAGTTCAGTTCTCATGAAAACCACGCATAGACAAAGTAAGCCAGAAATAGTAGAGATCAAAATTTTGTCGATTTAGAGAACTTCCCAAGCAACCAAGGCAATACATTAATACTCAAACCATCCTACATCAGTTCAAGCCTAACTAAACCAATCAAAACCATCTAACTAATCCCATTCCTAATTCAAGAAACCTCAGAATTGAGTCAACAGATGCTAAACCATGAGCACTCTACGACTGAGTCAAAAACAGGGCAGATATGAATGTCTCCTTGGTTCAAGCTTAATACCCACAATCATCAGACAGAAACCCAAAGTGGAAAGAAAATAGAAATTACCTCTTCTGTAGATTAGAGGTAGTGACCGGCGGTGATGAGTGAGCGACGGTAGAGGGCTCAGTCGACTGTGAGCTGTGGGGGGGCCGGTGGTGATGGGTCGATGGTGAAGAGACGATGATTGATGAGTTGACGGAGAGAAACCCAACGGGAGATAGAGACAGGTTTGGCGGTGAGGGGCCGATTGTGGAAGAAGGTTGAGCTGAGGGGAATGAAGAGTGAGGATGTGGGTCAGATGGTGGAACTAGGAGGAATGGGTGAATCAAGAGAGAAAGAGAGAGAACGTACGGTTGCGGTGAGCTTTGGGTCGAAGGAGCAGATGGCCGGAGCTGAGGGTCAGCGGTGCTGTGAGTGATAGTCGACGGTGAAGGAGGAATGGCCAGAAATGGTGGGCCGACGGTGAAGGAGCTGGGCCGTTTGTGGAGGAGGGTGGGTCGACGGTGGAGGAAGCTCGACGGTGAGAGAGGGGTGTGCCGCGACGGTGTGTTGGGGTGGAGTGGTGAAGAGTACGGTGACGGTGGTGTGTGTGTGTGGAGCTGAAGGTCAGAAAGAGTTGAAGGCGGAGTGACGATGGTGAGGTGGGGTCAAGGTGTAGAGTTTCAATGACTGTTTCTAAGGAAACAGTCGTTGAAAATTAACCATGACTGCCTTTTAAAGACAGTCGTTGAATCTACGGGATTCAATGGCTATTTTTGAAAACCAGTTGTTGAGTTGTCCTGTCAATTTACAGTCTTGTCACTGTATTATTTTTTACTATTGATTTTTTAAAACGATCGTGAATTGGTGTCCTTGAATCATCTATTTGTGACAGTGAGAAGAATGATTCGCAGAGGAATGCAAGGAAGCAAGGGAAAGTGATGGAGTTGGGATCCGGCTCCCATCCTTTTCTTCAAAAGAAAAGGATGGTCCTTTTCTTTTTCGGAACCGTCGGATCAAGATCTCAACGGTCCATATTTAATATATTATTAAAATATTATTTTTATAAAAAGAAAATGATCATCCTTTTCTTCAAAAGAAAAGGATGGGAGTCACTTCCGATGGGGTTGTGGAAGAAGGAGACGACTCTGAAAGCGAGGAGAAGTTGGAGCAGCAGAAGAATCAGAGTATCAGTGAGCTTTTTAGTGAAAGGTGGCTTAACCCAACATTTTTTGTAAAGTGGAAGAGACTCCACCATCCTTGTCGCCGTCGTCATTATTGCCGTGTGTGTTGGGTGGCTGAAATCGCTTCAACAAATGATTAGGCTATAATGGGATCGTTTCGTTTTGGTTACCTTTTCGTCTATTTAAAAGGAAAGATGTGGCCTTGTGGCCTTGCTGAAGAGAAAGTTCGGTTGCATTACAACTTATCATTCTTATTATATTTATAAGTTTTTTTTAATTAGTCCTCATATATTAATAAGAGTTAGTTAATTCATTAATTATAGGTTAAATTTTCAATTTGGTCCTTATCTATAATTCGTTATAAAAATCAACATGAATAAATTCTTTTTATTTATTACAATTAAAAAGAATAAAAAAATATAAAATACATTTACTATCCTGAAACTTGACTTATAAATAGGACCAAATTTTTTGATAAAAAATAACTTATAAATAAGAACAGGGTGAGAATGAACAGTGAACTTGCAATACAAGTCCACAATAGCCTTGCTTTTAATCATAATAAAGTATTTTAAGATTAACCTTGTTAAATTAATCAAAGCTTTCCATTTGGATTAATTAAATCTGTCAATTTTTCTCACTAATCCCTCTCCCTTTCCCAAGAGAAACAATTAAAATATGTGTTTGGCTTGATAGTTTCATAATTGATTTTATCAAAATATGGGTGTTTGGATCAAAGAATTTGCAGGCTAATGATATGGATAATCTCCTATAAATGGGAGGTCACAAGTTTAATATCATCATGTAAGTACTTGCCCTTATAACCAAACAAAATAATGTTTTGGGATGACAGGAACAATGTTTTGATAGACAATTAATTTTTAATTGGGATCCAGAAAGGCTCTAAATTGACAGAATTTGTAGGGGTTTTTTTCTTTAGTTAAATTTAGCGGCACCTCATCAAAAGCAGCAACCCAGTGGTGTCCGAAAGGGTCATCTTTTAATCCATCAAAAAATTGCTGAAAACACTGAACGAATGCGACTTCTTCGTGGCCCTTGGGATCCATGAATATGCACATTGCATGCTGAACTATCTTTGGATTGCTCACCATCATATCACAATCTACATTCAGCATGTAAGGAGCGTTGCTCATCAACCCATATACTCTAGCCTGCGCAGAAAAATTTAATAGCACTTTATTCCACTGAAAGGTTATATTATTATATCATTTCAGCACTTCTAATATGATTTATTTTGTAACTTGTAATTGGAGGCAGGACAAAATTGTCAAGGAATTAAAGTAGAAAATTGTTTTACCAAAACATTCATGGCACCGGCTTTGTAATTATGTGGATGCTCTGGTCCTTTCTCTCTTGAGATGTATAATAAGTGGGGCAACCCATCAAATTGGCCTTCTTTACTCTCCAATATAACCTACGGTTCATGAAAAACATGCTTTAATGAAGGTCAACAAGAATAAGACACTCATGAGTCTCACAATTTCATGTTTTAAGGTTTAGATACCTTAATTATGGCCCATGATTTCTCCGTTGTGTGTTTGAGAAAACTGCATATTCTCCCTCTAAAAGCTTGCGTTGGTGGTGTGCTTTCCTGCTCGCATCTTCAATTTTTCGCCTCAGTGTTCCTTACTCTTCCTGCAAAATCCAACAAGCAAAACCATTAATTCCCTGTTTTCTGTACATATACTATCTTATATCCTTAATATAAGAGCTAATTGACTTTTTTTAAGAGATCAAGGAGGTTAAATAAATTATATTAAAATATTTATATTTATATTTATCACTTTTATGTAATTTAATTTGCCTCACTTATAAACTAATATATAATATAATAAAATATAACATATGTTATGATTAAATAACATATTTAACTTTTTTAATCTCTCGAAAAACATATTAACTATCTCTTGTATTAAGTAGCAAAAGCTGGTATATTGTATATATATAATGGACCTAAGACACCTTCATTTGTAGACAATCTTGTGTGAATTCTGGGGAGGGTTGGCTATTGGCACCAGTGGACTCAACAGAAAAGAACCTAAGAGGAACTCTGAGTTGGACGTTGTATTTCTTACAGAAAGGGACCCACAGCTCAGCAAATCGAGAGGCTTCAACGAGTGCATAGAAAGTAGCAGGGGAACACCCATCATCCGAAACGTTACAAGCTAGCTTCTGAGATGGGTAATCCAGTGCTAACAGAGACAACACCGTGTTCGCAATCAAGGTGGTGTCTTCTTACGAGATAGAATTCTCAGGTTGAGTGGTCCAACCATCTAGGTTAGTACAGTATATGACTGTACATATAGAGAGAGAGAGAGAGAGTAGTAAAGCAGTACTCGTCAATTTTGAAGAGGATGCCTTAACTTTGGAAAGAGACGGAGATAGAGAATGGTGGGGTTAATTCCGTAATTTGCGAAGTTGTTTGTTGTTTTCTGCCCATTTTCTACTGCGTTGAAATCAGAATCTCAATAATTGAAGTCTTAGAGGCAGTAATGGCCATGAAAGATGGACACAGAAAACGGCATCGTATCATAGAATTTTCCTGAGGTTCCAGGATACCTGCGATTGACATTCATTTGGATTCTAGTGTGTCTTTGAGATAATTTCATTTTGGTTTTGCTTTCTCATTTACTTGACTTGGGCTTTTCATGGGATCAACTGGGCATCTGGCATCATCTTCCACCTTGTACGTTTGAGCGTAGTAATAAATATTCTGATCAACTATAATTTTTTCATTCTTGTTAATTGTTATTGGTCCAAATAAAGAGAAAATATGTCATTCTTATTATTACCACAGCCCGAACATTCTCCAACTTTTTTCCCCCACATATTCTTTTTCTTATTCTAGGTGAGCTCCCACTCGTCTGATTAGCTCTCTCTACTAAGCAGTAAACACTTTGCTTAGCAGGGAAACAAGTTCGCCACTGGCCTGCTGTGTCCCCAGTCTTTCTATGTCCTATGCACAAAGGTAAAGGTTAAGAAGAAATTAAGAGAGAAAGCATCATAACAATATTACATAAAAAAGACTAACAAATTATTTGCAAAGACTAAGAAATTACAACATACACTTATAGATAACAAGCAGGTTCTAGTCCCAGGGAAACAATTAAAGATAGGAGAAAATACGCACAACTAACTACAAGGACAAAAATATAAGAAAATTCAAGACCAGAAGAAGCATCATGCATGAACCCTTACTGGGAACTTGTACAAAGGTGGACAAAAAGGAAGGACAATGCTGCTGACTTGCATACTGTGGATAAGGGAATCCCATATTTTTCTTTCTCAAATAGCCCTTTCAAAAATGGCCAATAACACAGTATGATATATGACACACACAAGACCTCGCCTACGCCTGACCCATCATACCCTTCCCGTACCACTGGTTGCAACCCTAAAAGCTTTATGGCCAATGCTGTTATCTGCAGAAGCAAAATGGTGGTTCCTGGTATGAACATTGGAGAAGTGTTGAACGTGAACCTACTGGCATCTTCATCATCATCATGGCTAGAACTGGATTGTTCTTTCTGTGTAACTTCAAACACTGTGTCAGAAATTCCAAGGAGCTTCAGTATCACGCTAAAAACAGCAAAAGGCCAAGCATTCATGGCTACTATTCTCGCCATTCTTTGGTTATTCCACCATGCTCTTAGTGACAGTCCAATCGCAATGTACTCTGATAAAGTGTGCATGTTGTAAACCACAAACAGTGCAACATGAATCCACATGCCTTGTCCCTGATATAAACAAAAACAAGTGTAAGCTTCACGAAAGTACAATGATGGTTTGGGCTCACTCTGTTGAGTAATATATATACTTCATGTGATGCTCATTATTAGGATTGTTTATTTATTATTTATTCAACTTATGGTTGTTGTTTTGGTCTCATCTACTTTCATCTCTCTTATACTTTTCAACAATTGTCTGATATTTTCTCATCACACTCATGTGTGCTCACCTTAGGGAAGAAAGTGGAGTTATTAATGATGCAATAAATAGGAAGAAGAGCATAGCACAATTCAGGAATACTGCGAGCAGCCCAGGTAGTGACCCACAAATACGCCATGGCCTCTCTAAATTGTAGCATACCAAAGATTGTGCCCAGAATTGGAGAGTGATTGGTGAAAAGGACTTCAAGGAGGCCCACGCCCCATCTTTTTTGTTGTTTCAGTGCACCAGGACCACCTTCGGGGGCACACCCAGAAAATGCTGTTGGGTCTGGGGTGCACAATTCTGATCTCCAACCCTTGTTATGAATTGCCAGCCCAGTAAGTATATCCTCTGTCAGTGATCCATACATCCAACCCACCTGCAAATATTCAGAGATAGTGTTGGAGAGTGTTTAAATATATTGCTCGCAGAAACTTCTTCAAGGGACTAGTTTCTAGATACATTAATGGAAAGTGATATTTCAGTTCAGGAGCTTTTGAGCCACGTTTGGGAAACAACAAAATTATAGTTTCAAGAGCCCCTTTTTTTATAAATCGAGACAAAACTCCTCTCATATACTAACATTATAAATCTTAAAAACTGTTCTCCAAAACATACACTTAGAAGTGCTTTTATGACACTCAAGGTAAGTATGTAAGAAGAGTTTTATCTTTTTTAGCTTTTGAAACCATGTATTTGGTTGCGTAAAAGTTTTTGTAATACTATTTTTAGTTCTAAATATAAGACTCAGCTGATATTTTTTGAAAAAATTAAGAAAGCTGATTAAATTACTTTAAAGGATTTATATTTTTTTTTCTCCAAACCAATTTGACTTATTAATAATCTGATATATAATTCAATGATATACAATATATAATATGATTAAGTAGCTTATTTAGTTTTTTTAATCTCCCTGACAACATATAGTTGATGTGGCAGACCTGTTTACCCCAGCCGCTGCCATATTCATATCCACAAGAAGCAACACGGTGGGCTTCTTCTAGAGATTTAGAAATATTTGGATTGGGAGAATATGTTTTGTCTTTGAAAGCGAGAGCGGCAGATTTCACTAACTCCTTTGAACCTCCAAATATTTGAGCCAACTCCTCATCTGAAGTACTGTTTCCTGCAAACAGCCATTGTAGAAAAATGAATCTTTCCTATATGCTTTATTATTAGGGATGCTTAAGAGAAGTTGTTTTCATTGTTAAACAATTCTCATGAATCATTCATCTATCATACTGAATGTTTAGTTGGTACCAGTTTCAATGTCGTGTGGAGAAAGACCATATAGTACTTTTCTTCTATGAAAGGCATTTGTTCCCGAATAGAAAGGTCCTTGGATGCCTCCCAATCCACCCCCCATGTACTGTATAGTATAAGTTAGAAAGTAGAAAATGAGGAAAATAGATTACTTGGAAATGATAAGACAGTGTAATGAAGAAAGTTGGAAAACTTGCTATAATGTTGACAAACAAGAAGTGAGACTCACAGCGAACAAAACGACCAGCTGGTTTCCAAAAGGGTCGTCCTTTAAAGCGCCACAGAATTGCTGGGGACACTGAACAAAAGCAACATGGTTTTGGGCCGTAGGATCCAGCAAAATGCTCATGGCATGGAGAGCAATTTGTGGATTGTTCACAGACATGTCGCAGTCAAGGTTCAAAGTGTACGGAGCATTGGTCATCAAGCCTGATACTCTTGCCTGCAAGCACCCATAATCACAAAACCCAATAAAGGAATATCAAGATAGTTAAATCTGGACCAGCCTCTTAATCGGTCGAGGTAATGATGGGTCAAGGGTAAGTGGTCATATGAAAGTCAAATCAGAGTTAACCCGTGACCAAACCAATAAGAAAGTAGAGATTCTAGGGTCATTAATGTAAAATTCTCAATAAAATAAACAAAAAATTGAATTTATTATTTTTAAAAAAATATATATATTGACTCGGGTTGGGGTTTACCCAGACCGGTTAGATGGCCAGTTCGCCCCTCCAGGTTCCCTGATGAATATGCTCGAGCCTTGTAGGACCAAAAGGGTAACAAATCTCTTTCACCAAGTATTTAACAGACATATTCTTACTCAAAACCTCTAATTGAGTTAGTACCAAGTGTTTGGTGATTGAATGTGTTAATTGTTAGTGAAGTAAATGGAAGATAAAGGAGAGGATAATGGTAGCTTAGTTACCAGCGTGTTCATAGCACCCGCTTTGAAGTGGTGATCAGACTTTGGGTGCTTCTCTCTTGATATATATATCAAGTGTGGCAATTCATCTGAACTTGTTTTCTTGTTCTCCCATATAACCTACAAATTCATAAGTGACAAGTGTGAGTTATTTGATCAGTGTTCGCCAACATTACATTGGTGCGGGTTGGGTGATTTTAACTCAAATTTGAAAGCTCCTTTTTATTGTCTAAATTACCAAAAAAAACACATGCATTTTAAGATGCGTGCAATATTGATATTGATGAAGCTGCTTATGATATCATGGATTTTGTTTTGATGTATTTAATATATGTAATGAATTTACTGTGTATAAATTTTTAAAATTTATATTATTCTGTAATATTAATAATTTGATCTAAAAAAATATATAAATTTATATATTGAATATAATAACAAATGGAAAACATTGTGGAAGGACGAAGAATTTTCCAGAGAAGCATGCATGAGAAAAGTCAAGTCACGACTCACGAGCCACGCATGCTCATGTCGGTGGGAGAAGGTTGTCTCCATTAATTGCCTTTTCTATTTACTCTTCATTGAGTGTATCTATCATTATATTAACTTTTAATGATTGAGATTTAATAATATGTAGAGAATAACATTATAATAAAAATTTACCATAGCAAATCTCAACCATTGAAAGTTGATCTAATAGTAGATACACTCAATAGAGAGTAAATGGAGAGAAAAATCAATAGAGACACCCTTCTCCCCATATAAGCATAGTGATTTAGCTTCTCCGGGGCCATTCTCCTCCTCTTGTCTTTTTTATGATTTAGATTTTATACAAGTATTTTATATAAAGCATCACATTTATATCATGTTTTTCATAATTATTATGTCAAGTTTTCAATTCATATAGGGTTACGTGGCTTGTTTTCAAAATATTTTTATTTAAGTATAAACCCACTTAAAAAAAATCTAACACATAGTCACCTGCTATATATATATATATATATAAAACTTGACCAAAATATTTTCTTTATAAAAATAATGTCTTTGTAATTTTACTTAAAAAATACATAAATAATTTCTTCAAACTACTAAAATCAGATTCGAATAAGGGCTATTACAATTATTATTATTATTATTATTATTATTTCCTATTTCTTCATTATATAAATAAACTCGATCACAATCTCCCGGGAGAGCTTTTATATCGCGAGGGCATAAGACAATTGGCATAGCTGCAAACTTCAGATCGGACCATTGATGCTTGAATAGCCAGAGTTTGCTTTTAGAACAACGAGGTTTAGGCTAATAAAACAGGGTAATTAAAAAAAATTCGTAAACGCGAATGTTATTTGTTAAAAGCAAAATATATATTTCCCGAAACACAAAACTAACCTTGATTATGGTTGGATGATTTTTCCTCTCTGTATTCAAGAAATCTGCAAATTCTCCTTCAAGGTGACCCGGCCCATGTTCGATTCGACTCCTGAGATCCTCGTACTCATCCTGCGACAAACAAGTAAGAAACAAAATATCATCGCAGCCCATTTCTACCCTCTAAATTGACTAACCACACCTATCTTAATCATGGTTGGATGATTGAATATTCTACAGTTTTTTTTTTTTTTTTGACTTGCATGCACGTAAGCCAAACTAACCTTCATTCTTAGCCATTCTTGTTTGAACTCGGGCGATTCTGTGCCACTGAATGCGTTATCATGCGAGAAGTATCTGAAAGGAGCTCTCACTTGAACATGGTGCTTTTTACAGAAAGGCACCCAAATCTCCGCGAATTTGCAGGCTTCGACTAGAGCATAGAAGGTGAGAGGGGAACATCCATCATCAGAAACATAGCAAGCCAGCTTGTGAGATGGATAATCCAACGCTAGCAGAGACAAGACAGTGTTCACTGTGATGATGGGTGGTTCAAGCACCGGGTCCGCCGTCGTCACAAACATATCCACCGCCGGAAGTTCCATTCCCGACACCCTATTCACAACAGCCACAAAAATAAAACACTGCACGCGCGCACACACATACACACACACTACCGGTCAACTTTTTTCTAAGATTAAAAAAGTTAAATAAATTATTTTAAAATATTTATATCGATTATTTTTACTCCAAACTAATTAATCTAATTTATAAATTTATAAACTAACGTATAATCTAATAACGCACAGTAACTAAGTAATATGAAGTATGATGGCTAATTAGCATGAACATGAGGAATACCGTTGGAGGAGACGAGGAGGGTGGGTTGTGAGAAACGCAGGGGTCCATCTGGTGCATAAGCAGAGGAACCAAGTGAAAGAGAAGAATGATTCGCAGAGGAAAGCAAGGAAGCAAGGGAAAGTGATGGAGTTGTGGAAGAAGGAGACGATTCTGAAAGCGAGGAGAAGTAGGAGCAGCAGAAGAATCAGAGTATCAGTGAGCTTTTTAGTGAAAGGTGGCTTGACCCAACATTTTTCGTAAAGGGCAAGAGACTCCACCGCCCTCGCCGCCGCCGCCATTATTGCTGTGTGTGTTGGGTGGCTGAAATCGCTTCAATAAATGAATAGGCTATATATAATGGGATCGTTTCGTTTTGGTTGGCTTATTCTGTTTTGCCTTCTCGTCCATTTAAAAGGTAAGATGCGGCCTCCCTGGGCTGAAAGAGAAAGGTCGGTTACATTACAACTTAGTGAATAGTGAACTTGCAATACAAGTCCACGATAGCCTTGTTTTCAATCATAATAAAGTATTTTAAGATTAACCTCATTAGATTAATCAAAACTTTCCATTTGGATCAATTAAATCTGTCAATTTTTCTCACTAATCCCTCTCCCTTTCCCTAGAGTCTTGATAACCGTTCATAACCTTCACCCATACTTTAATATATTCACCTCAATGGCGGTCAACAATTCTATGTATCAGAATTTGCAATTACCTGCACGGCAACGGAGCAAGTTAAAGATGTGATGTGGCCCTGATTTGAAATCACATACCAGACTTTCCCCAATATATATAATCTAGTGAAGATTTTTTTTATGTATCTTGTAAAAAACATTAATATTTACTTATCATGCTTATCTATATATTTAATGTTTAAACATGGTTCATTATATTTTTCTTTCTTCTTCAAACCTTATTTAATATAGGTAAAATTATTTTTTTTAAATTTAAATAAATTTAATGAGTTAACTGTAATTTTTTAATTCCTATAATTTGATTGTAAATGACATATGTTGTATGGAGTATGGACCGAGTAGGCAAGAACACTCCGTAGGCGTAATCCATATGATCCAATTCCACGTAGTGACGCAAAAAGACTCTATCATGCCCATTCTACAAAAATACAAGACAACTTGTATTAGGAACGTTGCTCCTGGGCCTTTTTACATTGTTAATAGGCATTCTTTTGTTTTTATTTTTAAAGAAATCCATTAACCAATGGGGTACGGTCTAGTGAAGTGGACTAATATCTCACAACGTGGTAAAATAAAATTTGAATTTTTACTGAGATAAGTATTCATATTTAGTGTAAATAGGATTACCTCTAATAGAATACCTATACTTAGGGGGAGAAAAACGAACTTCCATGGGAAGATTCCATATGAGCACAGGCACTTATGGCCTCTACACACACTCCAAATTCGCCGCCTCTTAAAAACCAACAATATCCATAACAACCCAAGCCCAAAAGCACGAATCAAAGCCACCGAGTTGGAGGCTAAACTATTATTAACCTTTATATCATTGCCAAGGCAAGATTTATGGCCGTTAAAGCTCTCAAATCTCTTTATTTCCAAAAAAAAAAAAAAAAGAACACCACCATGAAAAAACCCAAAAAGAACACAAAAGACAGATATCTCCTTTCTGGTTATGTTGGTGCTTGAAACAATGTTGGCTTCTCCGTATTACTTTCTCTCTCGAGCCAGTAATTTCATATGAGGAATTATTAAACTCAATTGCTTGATGTCGTTACTCTTTGGTTTCATGCTAAGGTCTATGATGTAAAGGCACTCAAGTTGAATTAGTGATCATTTTTACGTTTCACCGCAAACCTAATTAGTTATGTCCAATTTCATAAATTAATAGTTTAAATAAATCAAAGCTTTCCATTTGGATTAATTAAATCTGTCAATTTTTCTCACTAATCCCTCTCACTTTCCCTAGAGTCTTCATAACCCTTCATAACCTTCACCTATACTTTAATATATTTACCACAATGGTGGTCAACAATTGTATGTATCAGAATTTGCAATTACCTGCACGGCAACGGCTAAAGCTAAAGAAGTGGGACTTGGCTTCCCTCTGCAGCCAGGTCTCATACGTTGCTATTCTTTTCT
Source organism: Inga laurina (assembly GCA_963855925.1). Taxonomy (NCBI): domain Eukaryota; kingdom Viridiplantae; phylum Streptophyta; class Magnoliopsida; order Fabales; family Fabaceae; genus Inga; species Inga laurina. The sequence continues at coordinate 62,579,565 of OY979707.1, read as the reverse complement.
TAAAATTACATCGTTTTAGCGTTGTTTTGAGATAAGCATGGGACTGAAAATTTTTTTCCTGCTAAAAAATTGGTATTGATATATTTTTCTAGACGTATTTAATATCTTAAAATATTTTTTAAGTAATATGTAATATTTTAAAATAATTTTTAGTGCTTTAACCGTTTAAAATATTTGTTCAATTGTGCCCAGTGTATTAGCAGACTGATTGCAATTTTTTTCTTAATATATGTTTTCATATATAAAAATTACTTTAAAATATTTTTGGTGTTTTTAACCCTTTAAATTTTTTTTCAATTGTACCCAGTGTTTTATAAGACTGACTATAATTTTACTATTAATCTATTTTTCTTGGTAGAAACGAGCCCTCAAAACTTAGGGTACTAATTTATTGATTTCTACCCACTCTAAAATATTTTTTCAGTAGCACCTAATATTTTAAAGTAATTCTTGGAGCTAAAAAATAATTTAAAGGTAAAATTGCAATCAGTATGCTAATATACTGGGTACAACTGAAAAAATATTTTAAATGGTTAAAGATATTAAAATTATTTTAGGATACTATATGCTACTTAAAAAATACTTTAAGATATTAGATATTTCAAGAAAAATACATCAAAACACTATATACATTTTTTTTTAGGGGAAAAAATATTCAGCCCCATCCTTTTCTCAAAACCACACAAAAACGGTGTAGCTTTGAGAAAAGTATTGCAGCGGATGGGACCTGATAGAAGAGGGAAGCAGATCCAAAGATGTGATGGGTCCCTGATTTGATGTCACATAGCTAGAGCTGGGAATCAGGGCTGGCCCGGCCCTACAGGGTCGGCCCTTAACGGGCCAAGCCTAACAGGGCCGGCCCTAAAGGGCTCGGGGTAAGGAAAATTACAGTTTTTCAAAGCCCGGCCCAAGACCATCAGGGCTAGGGCTGACCTGCAAGGTCGGGAAGTCATTTTCACAATATTTAACTATTTTTTCTGCGCATTTTCCCCAGAGAGATATAATTAATAAATAACAATGATTAAAGTTCTAATTTAATACATAAATATTGTCAACATTAAGGTTTAAATAACACGTCTCTTGCAACAAACAAACACAGTTACTAATGTATAATCAAAGGTAAAATCATGTCTATAAATAACTCACACAAAGGCCAAAGTATAAGAAGGCAAGAAGCTCAATACTCTAACCTCTAAACAACATGAGTATGACGACTATCATTTTCACCTTCTTCGCCACTATCATCAATTTCAAGGACATTTGATTGTGTTTCACTTTGAGCAGTATGTTCAAGTAGTCAAATAATCACAACCTCTATCAAAAATCATACTATATCAGGCAGAATAGTATATAATATGATTTTATTCTAAAAAGGCAGAATAATATACTTAAAAATCATACTCAAAAATCACAATATGATTCAATTAGACAAAACAATATACTCAAAAATCATACTTTATACAATATGAGGATAGAGTGACATATAAATTCAATAAGGCAATTCAAAAATGTAACATGGTTCCTGTCCAAGTAAAAATAAAATAAAAAATAAACGGGCTTAAAAGGCCAGCTCGAAGCCCTCCAGGGCCGGCCCTTTTAGACCCGACTTCCTTTTGAGGCTACAATTTGCGAGCTCGGCCCATGAAGGGCCAAGGCCTAAAAAGGCCGACCCGACGGACTCGGCCCGTTTTCCCAGCTCTACACATAGCCCCCCTTCCCCGATATGTATATTCTAGTGAAGAACTTTTTTATGTATATTGTAAAATACATTAATATTTATTTATTAAGTTTATCTATATATTTAATGTTTAAACATGATTTATTATATTTTTCTTTCTTCTTTAAATTTTATTTAATATAAGTAAATTTAATTTTTTTTCTAAATTTAAATACATCTAATGAGTTAGCTGTAATTTTTTAATACCGTTAAATTGATTGAAAATGACTTATGCCGGGTAGGCAAGAACACTGCATAGGCGTAATCCATCCATATGATCCAATTCTACATAGTGACGCAAAAAATACTCTATCGTGCACATAACAATCTACAAAGATAAAACACAGCCTGTATTAGGAATGTTGCACCTGGGCCTTTTTCCATTGTTCATAGGCATTCTTTTGTTTTTAAAGAACATCAATTAACCAACGGGGTTTCGATCTAGCAGAAGAGATTAGTTTCTCATAACATGATGAAGCAATGTCTGAAATTCTGTTGGGAGAGGTGCCCACATTTAGTACTCAATAATACCTCAAATAGGATTATTTTCAATAAAATGATACATATACTTAACAAAAAAGAAAAAGAAAAGACATCCATTAAAAGATTCCATATGACCACAGGCTTGTGGCCTCTACTCACACTTCGCATTCGCCACCACTTAAAAACCAATAATATCCATCAAAACCCAACCCTAAAAGTGTGAGTTAAAGCCACCGAGTTGGTGCCTGATTGAGTTAACATTTAACAAATACGTTTACATAAGTCGAGATAAAACTCCTTTCACAAACTTACTTCGTATATCGTAAGTCATATTAAAAAAGAAGCTCCTATTGATAATCAAAACAGATAGAGGTTGAACTATTAACCTTCATATCATTGCCAAGGCAAGATTTACTGCCGTTAAAGCTTTCTCAAATCTCTTTATTTCCATTAAAAAAAGGAACACCACCATTAAAGAAACCCCAAAGAGAACACAAAAGAGACAATAGGCCCAACAAAAAAGACAAATATCTCCTTTCTAGTTATGTTGGTGCTTGAAATAATTTTGGCTTCTCCATATTACTGTCTTTCTCAAGTCAACAATTTTATATGAGGAATTATTGAACCCAATTACCTGATGTCGTTACTCTTCAGTTTTATGTTAAGGTCTATGCTGTAAAGGCACTTAAATTGGATTAGTAATCATTTTAAGTTTTACCGCAAACCTAATTGGTTACGTTCAATTTCATAAATTAATAATTTAAACCTCACTCGAAGATAGGACATTTCCCATTTTTATAGAAGCTTCTATACAAGAAACAATAGTTTTGAAGACTTGCTTAAGAATAAGAAAGAGGAATCATGTGTAAATATCATGAAAATAGTTTGGTCCAGTTCATGAGAATTCTATAAATATTCCATTTTAAAAAGAGAAAATTTGAAACAATTGAAATTGTTTTAGAAATTAGAATTCAGTTACTAATTCATAATTTGGTGTGTACAAAATGGAAACTCCATTTTTGATCCTGTGAGAACTTTCATAAAAGCCTTTCTTGCTTTTTTTATCACCATGGACCAAGCTTGCCCAACAAGAGAGAAGAGCTACCATGGCCCAAGAAAAGTAGAGGGGGAGAGAAACTGAGAAAGTCTCGCACCTGAGATGTCATGGGAAGTTTATGTAACAAATAAATATTAATCCAGTTAATAAAAAGATTGACTTATAATTATACAGTTGTAGGTTCACATCCCACTTATGTGAAGATCATGCTGATACACGATCTATAAGTATCTTTATAAACACACTTTAAATCCAGAAATATGCCTTGATCTTAATGAGTTCCCAAAACCTAACTAATCTAAATTTTTGTGTAAAAAAACGAAGAAGAAGTTCAGGTCAAGACAAGATCCAGACAAAACGCTGCTTTATTTTATAAATAGAATCTTGTAAGTTGTCGCCGACCACTGCCAGTGCCAGGCATACCAGGGAAAAGGAAAAGGACTAAAAACAAATTTCATAAGTGGTTTTGTATTTTTCTCAACGGAAAGCATTTTAGTTGGCCAAAAAAAAAAAAAACAAAGGAAAGGAAAGCATTTTATTCTAGCCATCTTATAATTTAAATTTAAATTAATTTTTAATTATTCATAATTTACACATTTTAGGCTATCAACAACATATATATATTCATCATCAGGTTCTTCTGGCCAATTTTCTGGCATGCTATTACTCCCTTCTATTTTTAATATAGGATATATTAGAAAAGTTAACATTTTTCTTAAATATAAGATATAATTTTTATATTTATCAATATTTTTTTAACTTATCCCTATCGATATTTTTTTAATAATAATCAAGGAGGAAAGGGCATTTTATTTAATACATCTTATATTAATTAATTTAAATAATTTTATTAACTTAATAAATTTATATAAATACGTATTGTATTATTAAGGATCGAAGTTATTGACACATATAAATCAATCCAAAACGACCCACTCGTGTGGACTCGTCCCATCGCTACTATAAATTTCATAAAAAAAAAAATATTTAAATGCTGAATTATAAATATTTAAAAGAGAAAGACAAAAAAAAAAATCCAATTTGAAATTTAAAAAAGAATGACAAATTTAAGAAATGTCAATAATTAATTTATATTAATTTATGAATTTTGTTATAATTCGCCCTTTTAAGTTTTAATAATCAGTCGAGCGCAAGGAACAGTTAAGTGAAACCCCAGCGAGGAATGTTTGCTGTTCTGGCATCCTCTGCTTCCAGAGTCCACGGAGCAATCCCTCGCAAATCTCCTTCTCCTATCTCCGTTTCACGCTCCATTCCCCTCTTCGCTTCTCGCTCCTCAGTCCGTTCCATGGCTGATTCTGCATCTTCTCCTTTCAAGAAAATTCAGATTCAGAGGGATGGCACCGTGAGCATCCCCCCTTCCTTTCTCTTTCTCTCGCTTGCTTCCTGATTTCGTTTTTATTTCTAACAATTTGTTGCATTTGATGTGTTTGTCTAATAGTTTGATTTATGGCTATCAAAAAATTTTGTGCGATCATTTTCTTTTCTTTTTATATTCTTGAGTCTGGGTGCTGTTGGCAATTAGCTGCTTTGCTTTCTTTTAATGGTCAAAACACATTATTTTGCATGCCGGTGTGCTGAGATGACGCGCACAGTTTGATTTTACGGGAGGATTTTATGAACGTCTGCTGTGATTGCTTCTAACTTATGAATTTGTGAAGGCAATGAATGCTCATCAATTTGAAACTTTACAGACACCCTCTTACTAGTATGCTTACATCCATTTGAAACCTTATTCACATTCCGTCTATGGTTGTTTGTGGACCAACTTTGAATGAGGAAATAATATCATGAAATTGTTCCTTTTGCTCCATTGAATAGCGAGGAAGTAGTGTCTAAACCTAATCAGAAGACTGAATGACGCCATTTATCTGGTGTCAAGTTTGTTCTCTTCGGAAACTGCAATATTTACCTAGAATTTTTGTTTAACAACCCGGGATGATCAAGTGAGTAACAGAATAGGAACTGATGGTCACATCTCATATGTTGCGTTAGTAAGACCTCATGCCCATATTATATATATGCTTTTTAGCTGTAATGCAGTCTGCTGTGCTTTAAATCAAACTCATTTTTTACCCTTGTCATCATGTTGTACCTAAAGTTTTATTGTGGTATGCTACCATAATTTGCTATGTTGTTTTACATGCAGTAGAACTTCATTTTCTATTTTTTTCCTTCAATGATCAGACATTCGATGCTTATGTTGTTGGCAAAGAAGATGCCCCTGGAATTGTTGTGCTCCAAGAATGGTGGGGTGTGGACTATGAAATTAAGAACCATGCTGTGAAGATTTCTCAGCTTGGTTCTGGATTCAAAGCTCTTATTCCAGAGTAAGATGTTGGCGCTTACTAAAGATTTAAAATTTCATTATGAGTCACTTCATATTATAGGTTGCATTTGGATTGACTTATGGCAGGTTTTTCTTTCTTTTTCAGTCTTTACAGAGGAAAAGTTGGTCTGAATGTTGCTGAAGCACAGCATTTGATGGATGGTCTTGATTGGCAAGGTGCTGTGAAGGATATCCGTGCTTCAGTTAATTGGCTGAAGGCCAATGGTTCAAGGAAGGTTTGCCACTGTTCATGTGTTGTCCAACTAAAAGTTAATTTATTCAAAATGTCCTGTCTTGGGCCATCTATGACATTGCAGTTGCTGTAAATATAAATTTTTTACTAACCTTTTTATTTTCAGTTCTGAAGAATTGGTCACTTCCTATTGCTTTTACTGTAATGTGGATTCCATAGTTTCGGAAGGTTCTTCTGGTTTTCATCTGTCCATAAAGTAGGCATGGCATAAGATTCAAAAGCAGATTATTCTGGGTCTTACTTGTGACATGACTTGTTCAGTGGTGAATAGGTAGCTGCTGGAGGCTGTAGGTGTTACTTTAAAATGTGAAGTTTCTAAGAATAATGCCTCTTTAATGCTGCAGACTGCAACGTCTTTATCCCAAATCTAAATTTCCCTACATTTAAGTCCAACAAGGCAGCAATGCCTCATTCTTTTCTGTTAATTTATAAAATAATTTAGTGATTATAATAATGTATTGATATCATTAAAGAGAAGTCGACTGAAAGCCTTTTTTAAAAAAAAAAAAAAATTCACTGGCTTAAATAATTATGGGTAGGGAGCAAATCCGTCATAAGTCTTAAATCTGACTGTTGAGATGCTCAAATTTTCAAATACTGAGCACATTGTTAATTTGTTTTTTTTTTCCCTTCAAGTTATGATTTGACCAATGCTTCTTGCTTCTATTTTTAATGTGAAAGCTTTAGGGTTTAGATTAACATGCTGCTTAAATTGAAGCTAGACCTTTTGTTAAACAAAACGTAAAATCATTGCCACAGGCTGGTGTTACTGGATTTTGCATGGGCGGTGCTCTCTCTATTGCAAGTTCTGTTTTGGTTCCAGATGTTGATGCTGTTGTAGCTTTCTATGGAGTCCCTTCTCCAGAGCTTGCAGATCCTTCCCAAGCCAAGGCTCCTGTTCAGGCTCACTTTGGGGAGCTGGATAATTTTGTTGGCTTTTCGGATGTCACGGTATGGGAGTATCTTTGTCCTCTGTTAAATAGTACTTCTGTTTTGGTGAGTTTTGTCATTAGTAGCTTTAGTGAGAGATCATTGTCAAAAGTATAGGATGGTATGTAGAAAGATGGTTAATGGGAAAGTTTAGGATTGAGGATCAAAGGAATAGAAAACTATTAACTACCTACTTTGCTGTCTTTTGACATCATTTGATGTCTTAGGCTGCCAAGGCCTTGGAGGAGAAACTGAAAGCTGCTGGAGTTCCATACGAGGTACACTTGTACCCGGGCCATGCACACGCATTCATGAACAGGTCTCCGGAAGCAATCCAGAGGAGGAAGAGCATGGGGCTGCCAGATGAAGACGAAGCCGCAGTTCAGCTGGCTTGGTCTCGCTTCCAGTCCTGGATGACTCGTTATCTGTCTAACTAAATGTCCTCAATATGGCTGCCATATGCTATATTTTATAGATAACATTTTCTTTAGTTTGCTTGTTTGTTATCCTTGCCTTGTTGTCTGGCTTCAGAATATTTCCAAACAGCCCGTGGGTCAGATAATTTTGTTAGTATATGGCATTGGCTAGTGACTGTGGCAGTGTGCTTAGCTCTTGTTCTCATCTCTGTTTGGCTTATATATATGTTTAAGACTTGCAATACTAAATATCCTGAGAGATACTAATAAATATTTGTGTTTGACATAGTCAGCAGTATCTGCCACGAGGGAAGACCATGACTATTATGATGTTGGTGTCAATAATAGTGTGTAGTCCAAGAATACTGAGCTGTATTTGGTGCAATAACTTTAATTAATCTGATCGCCGACCATTTGGAGTATGGTCTCACCAATGGTTATTACTTTCAACATATGAAATGTGAAAGCGACTAAAATTGCTGCTGTGGGTCGAATCAGTTATTACTTCAACATCAAAATTGGATCAATTTTGAATAAGAATGAGAAGGAGCGTCGTGGCCTCACGAGTTCGGTAAGAGAACATTGAGTGATGTAATTTTACAAGGTACTCCTTCCGGTCGTTAACATATTTATATAATTTGATTTGATTAAGAAAGTTAGTTGAGTTAGTTAATGCTATCTTTTAAAAAAATCTAATCATCTTTCTCAATTCCCCCTATTCCCTCTCCTCCTTAATTAGTGTTGAGGGAGTGTCAATCAGGGATCAATTAGGAAAAAATCGATAAATATGAAAAATATATATTATATTTAAGGTTAAGATCAACTTTTTAAGTACGTCTTATATTTTAGATCGGAGGAAGTAGCACCCTAAAATATAAACTCACGCCCAATCATGCCCCGTTCCTTTTAGTGATGTAATTAATAATGATTTTCCTCAGCTTATGATTCACATGAATTGTCCGTTGAAGCGCATATATTTCATTCACACGTCTTATAATTTGACCAGAGTAATTCATTATTAGCACTTTTTGAACCCTTTCTATTTAAATAAATTACTTAATCTAGCGGAAAGTGTGAAAAGTATCTCTAATACAAGTAACTACACGTATAATATAAATCACGTTTTAATTTTCCTTTTAAATATACATTTAAATCTCTTGAAAAAGGAATGATATATTCCCTCCGGTCCTAAATATAGGATAAAGTTTATAGTGTAATTTGCACTACAAACTTTGTCCTATATTTAGGACCGGAGGTAATAACACATTTGCAGCTTCCCAGTAGATAATAGATCTCATCGTTAACCGTAGTTACAACTAATAGTAATATATTAATCCTAATAGCTGAAACAGGATTTGAGGTTGGTGATATTATGTCCAATTATAGGCTGACTTCTCTTTTTTTTTTTTTTTTTTTCTTTTCCTGCCTGCAGTCACCCTTTTCCTCCTTCATAATTATTGGATTAAAATTTAATGATCCATATTTAATATTTTATAAATATATAATTACAATAGAGAAAAAAATAAGAAGGAAATATTAAATGTGGACCATTAAATTTTGATTTAATGATCATTAAGGGGAAAAAGGACGGCAACGGACGAAAAAAGAAAAAAAGAGAAGTCAGGTTCCAATTAGTGTTGAGGGAGTGTCAATCAGGGATCAATTAGGAAAAAATCGATAAATATGAAAAATATATATTATATTTAAGGTTAAGATCAACTTTTTAAGTACGTCTTATATTTTAGATCGGAGGAAGTAGCACCCTAAAATATAAACTCACGCCCAATCATGCCCCGTTCCTTTTAGTGATGTAATTAATAATGATTTTCCTCAGCTTATGATTCACATGAATTGTCCGTTGAAGCGCATATATTTCATTCACACGTCTTATAATTTGACCAGAGTAATTCATTATTAGCACTTTTTGAACCCTTTCTATTTAAATAAATTACTTAATCTAGCGGAAAGTGTGAAAAGTATCTCTAATACAAGTAACTACACGTATAATATAAATCACGTTTTAATTTTCCTTTTAAATATACATTTAAATCTCTTGAAAAAGGAATGATATATTCCCTCCGGTCCTAAATATAGGATAAAGTTTATAGTGTAATTTGCACTACAAACTTTGTCCTATATTTAGGACCGGAGGTAATAACACATTTGCAGCTTCCCAGTAGATAATAGATCTCATCGTTAACCGTAGTTACAACTAATAGTAATATATTAATCCTAATAGCTGAAACAGGATTTGAGGTTGGTGATATTATGTCCAATTATAGGCTGACTTCTCTTTTTTTTTTTTTTTTTCTTTTCCTGCCTGCAGTCACCCTTTTCCTCCTTCATAATTATTGGATTAAAATTTAATGATCCATATTTAATATTTTATAAATATATAATTACAATAGAGAAAAAAATAAGAAGGAAATATTAAATGTGGACCATTAAATTTTGATTTAATGATCATTAAGGGGAAAAAGGACGGCAACGGACGAAAAAAGAAAAAAAGAGAAGTCAGGTTCCAAATTATGTGTGTGGCCGGCCCCTAATCAACCCTATGCATTACAATATTCATTTATTTTTATTTTAATGATGTGAATGAGCTATAAAAACGGATATACTACCGAGTTAAGCAGGTTAAAACAACCTTTTATTGGAAGACAAGAAAAATGCAGTTAAATTGAAGCCATATGTTATTGTTTACATCTAATAACATGGCTATACCACCCTATATCTATATGTAATACACTCGTACTCTATTCTCACTTATTAAAAAAACACACTAAATTGATAAAATTATCTACATTTGCACATATTAAATTTTTTTGTCTCTCTTAGCTTCACAAATAATTTTCACATCTCTCTTCTCTTTCTCTCCTTCTAATAGAAATTAAATAGGGGTAAAATTAAAAAAAAGATGTCATTAATTACCTTATAAGTGACTTATATTTACAACCAAACTTTTCTCTTACAAATGACTTACATATAAGTACACATTGGTATAGAAATAGGTGTAATACTCCATCTGATCTATAATATATGACACTTTAATTAATTTATCAGAACTAAGAAAATGGTAGTTGACTCATTAAATATGCTTTAAATTGAATTTTTTTTTTCAACTTTACCTATATTAAATTAGGTTTTAAATAAGAGAGAACATGTAAAAAGTCACATTTTAAACATTAACTATATGTACAAAATTGATGAATAATAACTACATGTACAAAATTGATGAATAAGTATTAATTACTATTTAAGTGATTTATAATGTAGACCAAGATATTTTCTAAATGTGCCTTATATTGAAAACAGGAAGGGTATTAAAAAATCAGGAGAATTGCTAAAAAAGATCTCATGGATAACTTATTTGTTAAATGGGACCTGGGAAAATATCTTGCACATGGAGGGAAGATATCTGCACACGGAGGGAAGATTTTTGCACGCGTAGGGAAGATTTTTGCACACGCATAGGGAAGAATTTTGCATACAGGGAAGATATTCTGCACACGTGGAAGATAATCTGCACGTGAAGGTCCCATTTGACAAATACGTTGCCAATGAGGGATTTTTTCACAATTTTCCCTAAAAAATCTATGGTGGGAATAAAGACACGGTATTGTAGATGATCTTTGGAAAAAATGAGAGAGGAATAATGAGTGAATAATGAGATGGAAGAAGTTGAGGAAGGAATTAAAGGACGTGGAGAGGAGGAAGGATTGACTTTGACTGATAGGTACATTAGACTTTAAATACATGGACGGATTCATTGCAGTAAAATAAGTAAATGGAGTGACAATAATATTTCATATGGATCCTATTTTTTATATGTGATCTGGTCAACCATCGCATCCACGGCTCTTACGTGTCCAAAGTCAAGATTACAGAGTATTCTGGGCCCCACTCCCTTAGAAATCGTTGACTCACTACCACGCGCCTCCCCCCTCCCCCCTCGCTTTCCCAATATTCTTTTATTTATTATATTCATTAGACTGCGTCAGCCTCCGCCTCCTTCATTCTCATTCATTTAATACTACGCACGAAGCAATTTTGATTTTTTTAGGCAAAATTACAAAGAGAAACCCAGAATTTTGAACTATGTATGAAAAACTTCCTTAATACCGAATACCGATACTCTCTCAGATCCTTATTGGCATTGCAGTGCAATTTCAACTTAGTTCACATAAATCAAGAAATGGAAGTTAATGCCTTAAATGCATCTTAAATTAAACAAAAAATTTTCAACTTTAGCCATGTTAGTACCATTTTGAAGGATATAGAAAAACACAGCCACATTTGAGAAATTGGTAAATTAGCATTAATAACTTTTCCAGTTACTTGTGTTAAGGGTCCAAAAATTCTTTCAAAATGTGGCGTGTAAACAGAACTAGAGGAAGTGAACCTTAATGATAAATCACCTTTAAATTTTTAATTTGTCAGGACAAACCTCAATAATAAAATATACTTCTTAATCTTTACTCATATGATCTTATTTATAAGCTGCTTTTAGCATATTTTATATTGATCATGCAAATTTTAAAATTTATCAACTCTATTTTAAAATTTGATAATTTTCTAACTGTATTCCTATTTAATATTTCATCTGTTTTAAAATATAGGAGTCAAATTTGTGAGGGGTATGATTTTTTTTACAAGACCTACTTTTCTTTTGTCTTTGCATTTAATGCTTTTTTTTTAAAAAAAAAATTTGTCACACACTCTCTCATTATTCTTCTCACCTAAATTCTTTTTTTGTCTTTTTTCTCATGTGTTATCTCTCTTATTTATTTTCTTTATAAACAAGAGAATATTAGGAAAAGAAAATAGATATCTTACATATTTATTGATTTTAACTATTTTTAACTAACTTTTTGATAAACATAAAGTAGGTATTTGACTCTTATATTTTGAACAAGAGGAAGTATACCTCATACACAATAAGAATAAAGTCAATAAAATAATAAATGAATAATAAAATTATGAACCGATATGAAAATTTTGATAATGTGACTTGTAAATAGAATCAAAAAATAATTTCTTTCTATCTTATAAATAGGATTAGATGAGTATTTTATTATACATACATCCTCAAACTTTTGAGGATAACTCCCCAGGAAATATAACTCTTGTTGCTAAACTCTTCTTCCACTATTATTTTAATATCCCTAAACTTTAGAGGAAATTCAGGGATTGAATTCATAATTAAGAGAAAATTCAAAACGTAAAGATTATATTTTCTCCCATTATTTTAATAGAATTTAATAATATTCAATTTACGATACGTGTAATGATGAATTGATTTGTGAACTTTTCAATTAAAAAGAAAAGAGGATTTATTAGTTTTAAAAATATTATTCTCACCAAACTTTCAATCCAAATAAAAAAATGCACTAAAAAATGGAAGACCAAGTATTGAAATTGAAATAGAAATTATTTAAAAAAAAAAAAAAGATGTAAGAGAGATGCGGGGATGGTTTGACAGTTCAACACAAAAACAAGATGATCCCCATCACATGTCACTAAACCCTCTTAGGAACACTTTATGAAACTTGCTCCTCCATTTTTATTGCCGAGTCCTTTGCCCCACTCTTCAAGACTTCACTTCTCTCTCTCTCTCTCTCTCTCTCTCTCTCTCTATAGAAACTCATGGCTGCGAGAAGCTTCTTCCTCTGCAATCCCATTGTTCTCAACTCTTTCCCTCTTGAAGATAATCTTCAACCTCCCATGGACTCTAATTCCCTCTCTTTCCCTCCAGAGATGGACTTCTTCTCCAACAACGATCTCAAGCCTCCCTCTGCCTCTTCCAGCGATGATTCCTCCACCCCTCCTCATCCTCTCGATTTCAAACTCAACGTGAGTTCCTTCTTTCCCATCACCTCATCTTCGTGTGTGTGTGTGTTTCATATGCATATATATTCACTCTGCTTTTGCTTCTTGTTCTGTCATTTAGACTGGTCTCAATCTCTTGACTACTAGCGGCGACCATTCCAAGGTGGAAAATACGTTTGGCATCTATTCTAATGTTAAAGAGAAACGAGCCAAGACTAGTGAGGTGAGATTTCTAGATGTAGCGGTGAATTGAATTAATGAGTTTTTGTTTTCTGGGATTGAATCATTTATTTTGTGTCTGGGGCTGTCATTATTTACAGCTGGAAACAGAGATTGCAGTTCTTCGAGGTGAGTTAGAGAAGATGATGGGAGAGAATCATAAGCTGAAAGACACGCTAAATAAAGTTAACACCAATTACAATGCCCTGAAGATGCATATAGACTTTCTCGAGTCTTCTCGAAAGGGCAGTGAGGACGCTGAGAAACCTGAAAACCAGGCGCCTAATGCAAGTCCAGAAGAAAAGAAAGAAACAGAGATTAATAGAGGAACCTTAGTGCCAAGGAAATTTTTAGATCTAGGATTAGCTTCGATCAATGATGGTGAGGCCAAAAGTGTTGAGCCTTCGCTTTCTTCGTCTGTAAGGAGAAGCAATGAGAGATCGAGATCGGCCTTGGAAGTGGAATGTAGCGACAAAATTGGTTCTGATGAGAAGGAATTCAAAAGAGAAAATGAGATTGAAGAGGAAGCTGACAAGACTCAAAAGTATAGTCCACCCAGAAACGTTGATGATCAAGTGGAAGCCACTATGAGGAAGGCAAGAGTTTCAGTCAGAGCTCGATCAGAAGCACCTATGGTGTGTCATATAGCATTATATCTGGATTATTTTACAATCTACTTGCTTATTTTTTCCCCTTGTGAATTTAATAACGTGGTACATAATCAGATTACTGATGGATGTCAATGGAGAAAATATGGGCAAAAGATGGCCAAAGGGAATCCATGCCCTCGAGCTTATTATCGCTGCACTATGGCTGCAGGTTGTCCCGTTAGGAAACAGGTATCTATACAAATTCCAAATTCTTTAAATCGTGCACTTGATTATGCTAATGAATTAGAATTAAATATATTAGCTCTTTGTTTATATGTGTTGTGGACAAAATTATAGGTACAAAGGTGTGCAGAGGATCGAACAATCTTGGTGACAACGTATGAAGGAAACCATAACCATGCATTGCCTCCAGCTGCGATGGGGATGGCACAAACAACATCAGCAGCAGTAAGGTCATTGCTTTCAGGATCAATGTCAAGCAATGATCGTCTAATTCCTTATTCTTCAACTAACATGGCAACCCTATCGGCTTCGGCTCCATTTCCAACTGTTACGTTAGACTTGACTATTCCTCCAACAATACAACCTTGTACCCAATTTCAAATGCCTTTTTCAAATGCTGGTTTCGCTCAGGGTTTGACTCAAGCGCTTTGTAAGAGCAATCAATCAACTTTTGCTGGGCTTCAAACGATGAATAACAAAGACCCTTGGCAATTGAGTACTGCAATAGCAGCTGACCCTAACTTCACTGCAGCTTTAACGGCGGCTATTACTTCTATTGTGGGTTCTGCTATGCCAAAGAATGCTAACGCCGTCAATAATGACAGTGTTACATCCGGCAACAATAATGGTTCAAAATTTTCAGGAAACTAGATAGATGACTAGACTAGATCATTTAATTTCTTTTTCTTGAATCAAGCTCAAAAACTTGAGTTTTGATCATTCTTTTGACATTATCAACCAAGGTTCATTTTGGTTATTTGTAGTATGATTACAAATGTAATTAAATAGAATAAAATATTGAAAAATAATTCTATAAATAAAAAATTATTTATGCATAAGAAAAATCTAATTACTGTTAGGTATTATAATATAATAAAAATGTCAATTTTTAAAGAAAATGAAATGAATTTTTCTCCCTTTCATACAAATTTTTTACTCTCCAGCCCAATCCCTTCACACAAATGAAATGGACCCTAGTGCATGTTTGGATTAACAGTACAAGCTGTTTTTCCAATGTGATTTACAATATATGAGATAAATTTATGAGAGGAGTTTTATTTCAACATGTGTGAACGTCCTTTTTCATCACCAACTCAAATAGGCCTAATCATACTCCATCGGCTAGGAACAAAGCCCTAACATGTATTCATCCCAAAGAAGCACTATTTTATAGAGTTTGCTGGTTGGTTATTGTTGCCTGGTTTGGCTTGGACTTATGTTAAGACTTGCAGTAATAAATAGTACCTCCTTTTATCCTAATTATAAGACAAAATTAATTTTTTTGGAGAAATTAAGGAAGCAACTTAAATTACTTTAGATTATTTTTATTTTTATTTTTCCTCCAAACTAATTAGTTTGACTAATAAACTAATATATAATCGAAGGGTACATAACATATGATATTATTAAGTAATTTATTTTCCTTTCTTAATCTCTCCAAAAAAAAGTTAACTTTATCTTATATTTAAAACTGGATGTGGTATCATTTGAGAGTACTAATCAATATTTATGTTTGACATATTGAACTATATCAGTACTAAGGGAGGCCATGAGTTTCAAAAGTGATACTGATGTTGGTTACCATAATATGGAATAGTATGGTACAAATCTCTTCAGGTCTTTAGTTCGAATGCTAGAGGAAATATCTGTGTTGGGGGGGGGGACTACGAACCTGATACTGGATAATAATATAAAAAAAGTATAGTACAAAAATACTGAATGCAACCACTTTAATTAATCTGATTGCCGAATGTTTGGAGCATGGTCTCTCTAATGCGCCATGCATGAAAGCGATTTAAATTGTTGCTTTTGAATCAACTACTACAACACTCAAAACAAAATATTGCATCAATTTAAGTTATAGCAAAGGTGTAAATTTAGTAATGAAGTTTTTCGTTATAAGCACCCAACACAATTATATTTTGTTGGGTGTAAAAATAGACACAATCATTTTAAGATGTAGCAATTTGGCATTCCTGTTAATCGGAGTTAACGTTAGTCCCTTTTTTATGTTGTGGGTCCCACAGTTCTTTCGGTTAGCATTTGGTGTGTGTTTATTAGAGATTCGCATCCACCTTTTTCTCTCCCTTCCCTCTGGTTCCTTCACCTTTGACCTCCATCTTCATCTTTTTTCTTCAAATTCTCCCTCCTTATTTACTTTTTCTAAATGAATTAGTAGGGGATCATATAAGAAATATGACATATGGCTCAAAAGCATGGCAACAACTGACAAGTGAAACATCCTTAGGACTCAAAGGTAGGTGCTGGTGAGGAGCTAGTAGGTGATACAATTGGAAATGTCTAATGCGAGCTAATTCAAGTTCTTTTTTCTCCTTTTTGCTTCACTGGAAATATCTAATAGGGAAGTCGGAGGTGAGGGATGACGAGAGGGAGGAAAGAGAAAAAAGGTGAGTATGAATCTCTAAAGCAAAATAATGTTTAGATAAAAATAATAAAACTCAAGTAAATTTAAAGGCTGATAGATTAGATTACACATCATATTAAATTCAGTGAAATGGTATGCTTTCATTGATCATAGTGTCAATGATGTGGTCAACAAGAATAACTATAGGACCCATAATGCACAAAATGTATGGATGTTAGCTCTCATTAATGGCAATACTAAATTTACTATCTCCTAAAATGATTATGTCTACTTTTACCCACAATAAAACATAATTGTACTAGATGCTCATAACAAAAAACTTCATTGCTAAATTTACAACTTTACCCTTTTAATTATATAGATGTAGAGAAATTAGTATACTTTTCCAAATACATCATTGTCAAAACTCAGTATTATATTAAGAAAAAAGAGGGGAAATGGGAGGGAGAGGATCAAAGTAGTAGTTACTTAGAACCCTACCCACACATACAAAACTTGGTTTGGAAAATTTGACAAGAGTAATTCATTATTAGCAATGTTGAACCCTTTCTATCGTAAATAAATTAATCCCTCTATTCAAAATTTAAGAAGTCTTCTACAAAAAAATTGGTTTAAAATATAAGAGGATGACAAGGTGATTAAAAATTGTTTTTGACTTTTACCCCTTATAATATAGAGAAGAAGTGACAGATAATAAGTGCTTTTTTTTAATGTTGTAACACCCTAAATTTTATATTCACCAAAAATATATTCTAATAATTTGAATAATTCAATAAAATGGTGAATATTTATTAACTTTGGATCTTATGAGTTTTGAAATATTCATATTCATAAGAAAATGGGTAAATGGATTCAAGAATTGAATTAGATTACAAAGGTGATAGCAAAATTATAATTTTGCCAATTTAGCCCAAGATTAATTATTTTCCAATTAATTGGAGTTAATTTCAATTAATCAAGGAAAATAAATGAAAATGTATAAATTGAATATTCTTAGTGGAATAAATTGAGATTTGTGGAATAAAGTAAAAGCTCTTTTATTGGTGGATATTTAGGAGAAGGGAAATATTTACTTGGAAGATAAATATGCCAAGTGGCATCATCTAAAGCCAAGAGATTAAATTATAGTGGCTGAAGTTGGAGCACATGTTTAAACTGCAATAAAATATATTATGTTGACCAAAGGAATGAGATAATTGTAGAAAACCCAATTGTTAATTGAAGAGAATTGGTTCAATTACAATGGGACTTATGACACAAGTTTGAAGTAGATAAGCACAAGTTGGAAGTGGATAAGATGAAGTGTCATTAATCTAAGCTAAGAGGAATAAACAATGATTTTTAAATATGAGCACATGGGTTAATACCTTAAGATAATGTATCTTGGACCAAGAATCTTAAGATAATTGAATGAAGGTCCACTTGGTTTCTTAAGGACCTAGAGGATGTTTGGGCTAGAGGGAAAAGAGAGGAAGATTAGTCCAAACCTAAATGGACTTTATGACACTCATTAGAAGTAGATAAGGGTGAGTACAAGATGAGGTCATAAAGAAATTTCCTATCCATTTGTTAATTAAGAGAAATTAGGTGAGATATTTATGAAGCAAGGCTTCATCTTTCTCTTACCTTCATTTTCATCACTTGCAACAAGAAAAGGAGAGAGAGGGAGAGCTTGGGAAATCTAGAGAGAAGGAGGAGAAATCTTAAGGTAAGACTTTGTGGATCCAAGTTTTAAGGCTTCCAATTTGTATAATCTCCTCTCTAATCTCTTCTTCTCCATGAAACACTATGTTTAGCAAGAAAATCTTGAGCTCAAAGAGAAAGAGAGAGGAGGACCTCTAGAAAAAGGAAAAGAATTCAAGAAGGTAACTTCACAAATCCTAAAATTATGCTAGTATGTGGTTATTGTTGATGATTATGGTTGGATTTGGTTATTTTGTTGAGTTTGTAAATTTGGAAAGTGCTAATCCTAAGGGGTTATGCTGTCTAAATTTCTTTGAATCATGGTTAAGAAGTGTTTAAGTGAGTTAATCAAGGATTAGAAGTGGAAAAGTACAAGTTTTGGGAGCGAAAACACAAAACTCCATTTTTCCAATTTTTGACCAATATTTCGACCAGACAAGATCTAGTAGTAGGAGTTGGATTTTCATGAAATAAATGGTTCCATTGGACTCAGTGGGCAAAAATAGGTGGGGTTACAGTTGGGCACTTTTTCGGTAGAGGCCGAAAAAGCATATTTACGAAAACGCCACTGAAATCACTAAATAGGGGCTGTCAAGGGTATTTTCGTAATTTGACAGTGAATTTGGTAATTTCAAGCCCGGAAATGGATTCCTTGGGCGAAAATAAGTCAGAATAGTCTTAGTCAAAATTTTGGGAAAACGTGCCATCGGGCCGAGTATGGCGGGCCCGGGCCAGGTTCCAAGGGGCATTTTTGTAAATTTTCACCATAGACTAATATAACCACAATAAACACTATGGAAGAGTCTAAAATGATACTCGGATAGGTTATGACCTATTTCTGGTACATTTAATATTTTAGGACCGAGTCGGACGCCGGGACAGCACGCTTTACGAGACACTATTAAATAGGGAATATCACAACTTTGAGGTAGGGACATTATCCTTCATACACTATGCCATAAGTTATGTGATTGTGTGGATGCCATTGTTTTGTAAATGCACTTTATTAATAACATGATTTGCCTAAAGAGAGGCTGTTAGTGCCAGAGGTGCACTTACACTGGGAGTTGGCAGAAGTCCAACCAATGTAGATTGTGGGGCTGGGCCCTACTCATGTATACATGATGACGATGATGTATTTATATTGTTCATTAATTTGTGCATACCTTGGCGCATGACATATTTACTTTTCGCATTTTCTATGAACGATATTATGTCTCTACAGGGATTCTTCGGAATCTCACCCTATTTTTAAACAAATACCTCAGCGGGTACCAGTGGGCCAAAGGGCAAAGACATTGACGTCGGAAAGTGAGCAGCGCGTGTCTCAAGGCGGGGTCAAGAACGTGGTTATGCTTTAGTCTATGCCTTAATATTTTGGATAATTTGTAAATATTAAGTTTCCGCTGTATTTTCTGTTTTTCGTTGACGAACGACGTTGGGATTGTAAACAAATATTTTCATAAGTATAATTGTACTTTTTTGTATGCCCATTGAATTTCGTCTTTATTACTCTTTGATTATCGAAATGGAAACGGGTGTTGACAAATGTAAACTGGAATTCATTGCCCAAATAAAAGGCTACAAGAACCACGCCCTCAGAGGAGCACAAAATACACAAACAATCAAGCTTGATCAACCATCGCCTCCATATAAGAAGGTGGAGGTTGATCAAGGATAACAAAACTCTCAGTAATGCTATGAGCTAATCTAGCAAGATGATTAGCCAGGACATTCTCCTCCCTAGGAATAAAAATAAGACAGACTTGCCAGTCCTTTGACATCCAAAGTCTGGCATCTTTTGTTACTTCCCTGAACGGGTAATCTCTCTCAGAGCCCCTCATGATTAAATTAATGGCCTCCAAACAATCTGTGAAAATATTAATATTCTTTAAGTTCCTGTTCCAGCAGATCTGAAGGCTCTGGATAATTGCAATGATTTCAGTGACCACAGGAGGCACCTGAATAAGTCTGCTAATGTAACCAATAATCCAACCACCATCTTCGTCTTTGATGGCTCCCGCGCATCCTGTTGTGCCCGAATCCAGCACCGATGCATCTGTTTCCAATAAAGGAAAACCAGGGCTACCTCTTAAAACAAATCCTTCATCACCTATATCATTTCTGTAGAAGCGGCAGTTATTTTTTAGATCCATATCCCAACTGGCTTGGAAGAAGCTCGAATGACCCGTTTGATCTCCAGTCTGCTGATCGTCTCTGAACAACTTCGAACATCGAGTAACCCAGATGTCCCAACACACATAACCAAACAAGATTGGCTAGTTGACCTTTCTGGTGAAGTTTCTACCAGCCTCATTCCTGAGATTCCATTGTATCCACTCCAATCCTTGTAAGGTCAAAAATTTATCCCACAATACTGGATTGACTAAGGATATCCATCTCTCCTTTGCATTGACACAATCCCTCAGTAAGTGCATGATGTCCTCCTCCGCATTGCATCCAAACGAACACTCCGTATTCTCTATCAAGCCTCTTTGAACCCTCAACTTCGCCGTATGGACCCTTCCATGTGCTGCAAGCCACATAAAAGATTTTATCTTCTCTGGTATCTTGCATTTCCACAGCGTTCTCCAGCTTGACTGATTTTGGTTCCGGATCCCTATAAAACAAAAATGATACGCAAACCTAACAGAAAAACAACCATCATCATCTGGTTTCCAAAAATAATTATCATCACCTCTCTCCACACAAGGTGGACGAGTGCTCACAATACACTCGATATCCGGCCACTGGAACCATCTGCTTAATTTCCTTATATCCCACTCACCCCACGGATTCACAAACTCTTGAACTTTCTCATTGATATCCATGCACGCTTCCATATGAGAAAATAATTCAATCAAGAGTCTATTTAATTCGGACTAGTTATCATACCAAAAAGTGGTTAATGCACCATTTCCAATTTTAACTCTAACCCCTTTCTAGAAATTCTCCCAAACAGAGCAATCCCTTTCCATGTATAAGAAGCATTTCTTTTCGGCATAGGTCTATTTAATTCAGACCAGTTATAATAAGTGCATATTTAATACACTATTGTGTTTGAGAATTGAGAGTATATTTCTAAAGTGCTGAAATTTGTGCCTTTACTCACTTGGGGATGAAAGTAACACTATATCTTAAGCATTCCTGGTTGGTTAGAAACAGTCTCCTATCAGTTTATTGTGTTAATATATACTTTTTGTAACTCTATGCTAATTCCGCTCATTTGACCAGCATCACATGGTAGAAAATACTTTCTTTGCTACATGACTTTAACTTTGTTAGTGTTCAGACTATTTCTTGCAAATGTTTTCATCTTTCTTTTACTTCTTCGGTAAAATCTCTTGCTATGTGGAATAAGTAAAATATTTCTTATTTAGTACTCCCTCCGGTCCTAATTATAAGACAAAGTTGAATTTTTTAGAGAAATTAAGGAAGTTAATTAAACCATTTTATCATATTTTTATTTTTATTTTTTTCTTTAAACTAATTAGTTTAACTAATAAATCAATATATAATCTAAGAATATATAACATATGATATGATTAAGTGCCTTATTTAATTTCATTAATCTCTCCAAAAAAAGTCAACTCTTCCTTATATTTAGAACCGGAGGTAATATCACTTTGTATTGCTTAAAAAAATAGAGAGTGTAAAAGGTATCTCTCATAAGCAACTACACATATAAAAATCACGTTTTAATTTCCTTTTGAAATATACTTATAAAATTCATAAAAAAACATATGATATACCATTTTTGTCTTTATTATAAGTTCACTTGTAAATTTTTTTTATCTTACATATAAATCCACTTAGAAGTACTAATGACTATTTTATAATTTTACTACTATTTAATTGTCAATGGAAAGAGAGAAAGAGAAGAGAAATGTGAGAATGATTTGTAAATTAGAAAAAAAAAATTAGGAAAAGCTTCATTAAAGGACTATAGATTTCAGTCAAGGATCAAAATTATAGATTTCAGTCAAGGATCAAAACATTCTAAAATTTCACTATAAGCCCAAGAACCAAAATAAGAATAAGTTTTGTAGGCAAAAAGATAATAATGCCCCTTGCTTAATTTTTTAAAAAAGGTTTGATCATCATCGGAGTTCTAGCGACCGGTCACCGGTAGCCTCCAGGCTAGAACAGCCACGGAGCCACCGCCCGCTGGTTGGCCATCGAAACTCCGGTGCCAACTAAGTAGAGCTCCGACCACCGAAAATTAATACTACCTCCGATCCTAAATATAGGACAAAGTTTGTAGTGCAATTTACACTACAAACTTTGTCCTATATTTAGGACCGGAGGGAGTATGTTATTCATAAGAGGATTCCACTTATTTATGAAGAGTTGCACATTTACTAATATGACTTATTGAATTTGTGTAGTTCATTTGCAAGTGTCAAGCTCCTCATGAACAAGTAAAATATGCACATGAACAACACAAATTGATAATTTAACAAGAAAACATAGGATCATGAACAAGTTTCAGTTGTAAGTGTCCAGCTTTTCATAAATAAGTGGATTATGCATATAAACAACACAAATTGAACAAGTTGTATTTGTAAGTGTTATACTCTTCATGAACAAATGGAATTGTATTATGAACAACACATTAATTTTTGGTAGTTGTAGCTCCATGCCTGTCTACAGTGGCCGCTCCATGCTGCCGGTGACTGGTCGCCAGAGCTCTGACTGCGATCAAACCTTTTTTAAAAAAAAAATAAGGGTATTACTATCTTTTTACCTAAAAAAAACTTATTCTCATTTTTATTTTTAGGCTTGCAGTGAAATTTCAGAATGTTTTGGTCATTAGTTAAAATAAATTTAATCGTTTGGGCTTGACCGAAATTCTCCCAAACATTTAATTAGGCTAGACTTGAAAAACATTTACCACTCTTTTATCCATATGTAAGTCACTTGTATCTTATTCTCACATTTTAAGAAATGCATTAAATTAATCAAAATTTTCGCATTTACCCTTATTTAGGGTTTAGGGTTTAATTGAAGCGTCATATACTATAACAATATATTTTTATTGAAAATGAAGTCATATTTATTTTATTTAAAGTATAAAGCTTAAAAAAAGAAAAACGCAGGTAAATTGAAGCCATATATTTTTGTTTGCCATAAAATTGAAGCCATATATATAAATAGGTGTAATATGTGTGGATGGATAAAAATACAATATATAGAATATTGATATTGTAGACTACATCTTAGGAAAATGGGAGAGAAATGGGCTACTTTAATGAACGGAGGGGGGAGGGACGGTTGACTCTGAAAAGTAGTTACAGAGATTTGAAATACTTGGACAGATTGATTACAGCAAAATAATTGTAAATAACATTATTTAGAATAGAACTGTAGATGCTATTGTTGTGTGATCGGGTCAATCGAAGCTTCTTATCTGTGTCCAAACTCCAAAGTCAACATAACAGGTTATTTTTAACTATTTTACAATCCCTTTTGCCCCATGAATATGTTCCTTGCAAGATGGCCGTCTCATCATACGAATATAAAACAATTTTAATTTCCTGAGAAAATATAATTTTTGGCTGCCATTAATTTATCCCCGAAACAATCTGGTCTCCACGATTTCTCAACCTAGAACAAGTCCGCGCTCTCTGTGTTTTATTTTGACTCGGAACAATTTAATACATATTGTTCCTTATTTCAATAAATAGAAGAATTGGGTTGTTTTAAGTTAAATTCAAATCACTGAATTAATAATTAGAAAAATATTCATGAGCTAAAAATTATATTTTTCTGATTATTTTAAATTTTAAAATGAATAGAATTTAAATCATGTAATTGAAGACGTATAATGCACCTCAATTTAACAAAAAAAAAAAAAAAGGAGAGAGAAAATCTCATCAAAATTCGTTTAAAATTGGGAAAAGACAAATCAGGGAATCTAATATCATAAATCTCATGTCAAACTTGTAGGAGGAATATGGGATTTATAAATATTTCAAAATGACCAATTTACCCCTAATTATTTCAGTATAGAAAATAACAACTTAAGAATCATAATTAACAACTTCAGTATACATATTGATAACTTGAGCTCCCAAATGTTATCGAGCGTCAATGACTAGATAGATATAGAGGATAACAACTTACGCATCGCACCTAACAACTTCAATATACATATTGATAACTTGAATTTTCCAAATATAAACAATATTGTAGGTAATGTTTTTGAAGCCACATATATCACACTTCACTGACTATTTAAGTATAAAATATAACATTTTAAGAATAACAATTAATAATTTCAGCATACATATTGACAAATTAAACTTTCCAAATATCGTCAGAGATAGATTAGTCATTTATAAATATTTACAAATCCCATATTCCTTCCACATATCTAACTTGGAATTTGTAATATTGAATTCCTTCATTTGTTTTTCCCCCTATTTTAAACGAATTTTCCCTTTAAAAAAGAGGTTTTACTGTCTTAAAATGTCCGCATTTTTAAAATGTTATTTGACCACACTTTCAATGGAAGACTGACTTGGTATAGAAATTGAAATAGAAATTAAATAAAAAAAAGATGTAAAAGAGAGACGCGTGGATAGTTTGACAGTTCAACGCAAAAGGGCAACAAGATGGTCGCCATCACTAGAGCGTAATTGGGAACACTTGATAAGACTTGCTCCTCCATTTTTAGTGCCGAGTCCTTTGCATCACTCTTCCAAGACTTCACTTCTCTCTCTAGTCTACCCCGATCTGTTTCCCCTCTCTCTCCTCCTCTCTTTATAGAAACTCATGGCCAGAGGGGTTGGACTCTCCATTGATTCAGATCCACCTGTTAAAGCCTTCTTCTTCTCCAATCCCATTGTTCTCCAAGACGACAACCTCCCATGGACTCTAATTTCCCTGTAGAAATGGACTTCTTCTCTAACAACAGCAACAATCTCAAGCCTCCCTCTGCCTCTTCCAGCGATGATTCCTCTACCCCTCCTCCTCATCATCTTGATTTCAAACTCAATGTGAGTCTCTTCTTCCCCCTCACCTCATCTTCACACACATATATATCTATATATGTTTCATATATATGTTCACTCTGCTTTTGTCTCTTGTTCTGTCATTCAGACTGGTCTCAATCTCTTGACTACTAACGGCGACCAATCCCTGGACATGTATTCTGTTT
The DNA here is from genome assembly GCA_963855925.1 of Inga laurina. Classification (NCBI taxonomy): domain Eukaryota; kingdom Viridiplantae; phylum Streptophyta; class Magnoliopsida; order Fabales; family Fabaceae; genus Inga; species Inga laurina. The sequence goes on along the minus strand of OY979707.1, from coordinate 62,554,250 downwards.
TCAAAGACAAACGAGCCAAGATTAGTGAGGTCAGATTTCTCGATGTAACAGTGAACTGAATGAGTTTCTTTTGTGTGTTGGGTGATTCTTGTTTCATTTATTAACGCTATGTCTGGGGCTGTCATTTACAGTTGCAGACTGAGATTGCTGTTCTTCGAGCTCAGTTAGAAAATATGACGAGAGAGAATCATAAGCTGAAAGACACGCTTGATAAGGTTAACACAGATTACAATGACCTAAAAATGCAGGTAGAGTTAATCATGTCTCGCAATAAGGGCAGTGAGGAGGCTGATGAGGAACCTGAAAACGAAGGGCTTGGTGGGGCAAGTGGATCAGAAGAAAAGAAACAGAGTGAGAGTAACAGAGGAAGCTTAGTGCCAAGGCAATTTATAGATCTTGGATTAGCTTCCATCAATGATGGTGAGGCTAATAATAGTGATGAGCCTTCGCTTTCTTCGCCCAAAAGGAGAAGCAGTGAGAGATCAAGATCACCATTGGAAGTGGAACGTAGGGCCAGAATTGGTTCTGATAAGAAGGAACTGATCAACAAAGGAAATGAAAGTGAAGAAGAATCTGATCAGAAGACCCAAAAGTATAGTCCTCCGAGGAACATTGATGATCAGGTGGAAGCCACTATGAGGAAGGCAAGAGTTGCAATTAGATCTCGATCAGAAACACCTATGGTGGGTCATACGTCTCCATTATTTTACTATGGACTTAATTTACTAAGATGATTAAATAATATAATGTGATAATCAATCAGATTAGCGATGGATGTCAATGGAGAAAATATGGACAGAAGATGGCCAAAGGCAATCCCTGCCCTCGAGCTTATTATCGCTGCACCATGGCCGAAGGTTGTCCCGTTAAGAAACAGGTATTTATCTATCCAGTAACATGAATTTTTAATATTTTTGTCCAACAAATGTAAATGAAGCTTGGGGACAAAATTATAGGTGCAAAGGTGTGCTGAGGATAGAACAATCTTGGTAACAACATATGAAGGAACTCATAATCACGCATTGCCTCCAGCAGCAATGGCGATGGCACAAACAACAGCAGCAGCAACAAGGATGTTTCTTTCAGGATCAATGTCAAGCAATGATGGTCTAATGAATGGAAGCTTGTTGACAGGGACGACATTGCTTCCTTATTCTTCGAGTAACATGGCAACTCTGTCGGCCTCAGCTCCATTTCCAACTATTACGTTGGATTTAACTAATCCTCCAACAACACAACCACCTCCTACCCAATTTCAAATGCCTTTCTCAAATAATGCCTCTCACGGTTTCACTCAATTTTTGGCTCAAGCTCTTTGTAACAACAGTCAATCTAGTTTTTCAGGCCTTCAAACCAGTAACAAAGACCCATTGCAATTGAGTGCTGCCATAGCAGCTAACCCTAACTTTACTGCAGCTTTGACGGCGGCTATCACTTCTATCATCGGTTCTACCCTGCCAAAGAATGTCAAAGACAACAACAACGATTCTAATGTTTCAGGGAACTAGATAGATGGCTAGACTATATATATATATATATATTGACTCAAGCTCAAAAACTTGGGTTGATTCTCTTCTATTATTATTATTTTGAGATTATCAACATAGATTTAATTAATTTATTTAGACGACATTGATGTAATTTTTTTCCTTGAAGTAGGCTAAAAAACTTGAGTTGATTCTTTCTTCTTCAATCTAGATATTTTCAACCTAGATTAAATTTTTTGCTATTTGGGTATGACTGGACAACGTTATTTTGATTTGAATGTAACCAAGACGAGCAAATCGTTGTTTAATTCTACATTTTCTAATGTAGTAGTATATGAAAATTGGTGGAAGATTGTTGGCTAGTTGCGCAGAATGTTTGTAATTTTTTGAATAAAAAAAAAAGAAAGGAAAAAGGTAACGTTGGAGAAGGAAGTATAATTATATATGAAACATGACAACAATAGAAAAAAGGTTAGCAGAAAGGCCAGAAGGGGTCAAAGAAATCGTGCAATGAAAATGTGGCTGACGAGCATGTCATTCCTTAGATAGCCCCATAAATAAATTAGGGCTGAACCTGTACTTGGTCTCCCTAACTCATAAACATAGGCAGTATGTAATCAAAATTCTTGAACTTACCCAATAAGTTAAAAGTTCTTCCCTTCATACAAATCTCCTTTCCCCGTTCGGGTTGATCTCTTCATTCAAATAAAACGGACCTTAGATACATTATACAGGCTCCGAACAAAGCCCAAAAATGTTATTTAACTCTCAAAACTACTACAGTAACAGGCCCAAAGTCGCCCAAAAGCGATTCTGAATTTGAGTTTGGCGGCAGATTCTCTGACAAACAAGAATGGCGGATAAGCATGGGACTGGTAGCTGATATCGTTGGTAAGAGGAATTAGCAAATGAGTTTCCTTATTACTCTCTTTGGTGTCTTCTGCTTCAGTTATCTTCTCTCTATGTGATTCTCAGGTGGGTAACTCAAGAACTTAGTCATTCTTTTCTTTTTCCATTCTCCTTGTTTTTATCCTGTTGTGCTGGTTTAAATTCTTTTCTATGTCAGTGTTTTAACTTGAAACTCTAAAGTTCTGCTCTTTTGCTGAGGTTGTATTCTAACAGATTCATATGCATTTTCACTTCCACAGAACTCAAAAATGGCTTCAAAATATTTTGTTGCTCTTCTCTTGTTACTTCTTCACCCGGTGGTTCTCTCTGAAACCAGTAATGGGTTAATGAGAATTGGTTTGAAAAAGAATAAGTTGGATCAAAGCAACCTGCTTACCAGACAAGCTGAATCTAGGGAAGGAGACTCGTTGAAAGTAACTAAAAGATATCCTTCCAGTGGATTTAGATATAGGAATTCTGATGACACAAGTATTATTGGGTTGAAGAACTATATAAATGCTCAGTATTTTGGTGAGATTGGTATTGGAACTCCTTCTCAGAAGTTTACTGTGATATTTGACACTGGCAGTTCCAATCTCTGGGTGCCTTCCTCTAAATGCTACTTTTCAGTGAGTCTTCTCAATACTTCTCTCATTATTTACATTTTTCATGTTGAAGCGTTTTTTTCAAATGGATAGAATAAGAAAACAAAATGATTTTGTCTAAGTGCAGGTTGCTTGTTATTTGCACCCAAGATACAAGTCAAGCCTGTCCATCTCTTACAACAAAAATGGTACAAGCTTATAGCTCATTTCTCTTGAATTACCAGCTAAAAATCACCTGGTGGTTCCTCCATTGCTTTCCCCTTATCATTATGGCTTATTTCTAACTAGAACGCGTTGAAATTTATTTCTTGGATATCCATCAATAGGGATGTGCTTGAACGTGACTGAAGACCCTCTTACCATCATATTCATCAAGAAAAGAAAAGATTTTTAGAAAATAAAATTGATAAAAGATATACGTTTACCTCATCGCTCATTGCTGTGACGACAATATATTGAAATATGTCCCCTCTTTTTCATTTTTGGTGCAGGGACATCTGCTGAGATCCATTATGGTACAGGAGCTATTTCAGGTTTCTTTAGCCAGGATAATGTTAGACTCGGTGATTTGATTGTTAAAAACCAGGTAAATTTTTCTGAATGTTAAACTTTTGTTGTCATCAAGTTCTTTTTTTGATTCTGTCTTTGCAACATTTTCTTCTATTTAGGATTTTATTGAGGCAACCAGAGAGCCTGGCATCACATTCTTGGCTGCCAAGTTTGATGGCATTCTAGGCCTCGGATTTCAAGAAATATCTGTCGGTAATGCCGTTCCTGTATGGTAAGTTGGCAGGTAGATTTTGCTTACAAAAGGTTTCTAGACAAAGTTAATCATAGACGAAAACCTAAGCATGTAAAACGTAGTTTTCATTTGATGTTTGAATTCTACATGATGAGACTACTTCACATTTGTTCTTTATTGCTCTGCCACCCCCACCACCTAAACTAGACTTGTTTTCCTGTATAGTCATGGAATCTAAGGAAAAAATCACATTATCCCTAACTTATGCATCTTGCCATTGATTTTTATATTTTATATTGACTGAAACTGTGTTTTTTGTGATATCTGATAATCATAGGTACAACATGATTGATCAACAACTTCTGAGAGAACCGGTTTTTTCATTCTGGTTGAACCGCAATATTGATGGGGAAGAAGGAGGTGAGCTTGTGTTTGGAGGGGTTGATTCAGATCATTACAAAGGCGAACACACATATGTTCCAGTCACCCAGAAAGGCTATTGGCAGGTTCTTCCTTTTGAAACTTCAACTTTTTTTTTTGGTCTCAAAAAAATTGCATGTTTCAGGTTTCATCTTTTCTTCCTCCTTACTGTTTCCCCTTCAATGCAGTTTGAAATGGGAGATGTCGTAATCGGTGGTGAAACAACTGGTATTCATGACTCTGTAACTTTAATTTATATTCTTGAAAATTTTCTTATGTAAGTTTGTTCCATGTGTATATATGTGGGCCTCAAACCAATAATAATAAAAATGAAATATGTCAGACATACATTTTAGTAACTCACTTGTAATGGATTTATCTGTCTATTCTTATCTATCTATCTAAGCTGAATATTCTTAATAATCTCTTATGTTTTTCATAATATAGACTGTTTAATAAGATGCATATTTCATGCTTTTCAGGAGTATGTGCAGCTGGTTGCTCAGCAATTGCAGATTCTGGAACCTCTTTATTAGCAGGCCCAACGGTATGAAAACGGTGACTTTCATTGTTTTGAAATAGAATAAAATCAAATACGACCTCCTTAATATAAGATCCACATTAATGAACAAATTGAACTATAAAGTGGATCTTATGTTAAAGAATAGAGGTAGTATATCATAATAGTCGTAATGCCATTCTAATGTATGCAACTATGTTAGTCTCGTTTAAACCAACTTTTGGGAATAAATGGTGGTTTCATTTCAGTTTTTGGCTATTGCATCAGTTTTTGTTCGTAAATAAACTTCATCTCTCGTATTTCCAGACTGTGATTGCTCAGATCAATCATGCAATTGGAGCAGCTGGGTTAGTAAGCCAAGAATGTAAGGCATTGGTTAACCAGTATGGAAAAACCATACTTGATATGCTCATAAAAGAGGTAAACCATGATCTTTTTGCATTTCTTATGTTTGCTCATAAAAATTTTGCACAAGCTATGTTTTTCTGATACTGGGATTGAATCTATCTAATGCGTCAATATACTTATGTTTTCTTACTTTACAGGCTCTCCCACAACAAATTTGCTCTCATATTGGTTTCTGTACTTTTGATGGGACTCACAGCGTAAGGTCAGAATCAACCAACCATGTTGTGATGACAAATGACTGGATTAACATCACCAACTTATAGAGATTATATTAAAACTTCACTAAAAGTTTAAACTATTGAGTTTGAAGGATTCATTAATACGGTGTTACCAAGTGATCAGGAAGGCATTTGATGCCTTAGCACCCATGTTTTTAGAAGTCAAATGAAATTTTCAATAGAAGATAGGTTGGCCAGTGTTTTGCCTATACTGCAATAAAAGAGAAGGTATTTAGAGATCAGTACTCCCCTCTCGTCATAAATACAAGACTCACTTGATTTTTTTTGGAGAGATTAAGGAAACTAAATAAATTACTTAACCGTAGATGTTGTGTATCATTAGATTATATGTCAGTTTATAAGTCAGGCCAATTAGTTTAGAGTGAAAACGATAACAATAAATACTTTAAAGTAATTTATCTAACTTCCTTAATCTCTCCAAAAATGTCAACTAGGTTTTCTATTTAGGACCTGAGGTAGTATTTTAAAACTGTTGATGAGCCTTCACTTAAAGCTTAACCTTATGAGGATGCCTCCTCAGGTTCTTCCTCTGTAACTTTGATCATCTTTGTGCAGTCTGGGCATAAAGAGCGTGGTAGAGGATAATAAAGAGAAGGTTGAAGATGCTGGATGCACTTTCTGTGAGATGGCAGTGACGTGGATAAAAAATAGGCTGAAACTAAACGAGACAGAAGGCCAGATCCTAGATTACGTCAATGAGGTTAAGTAAAACATCCTTAAATTCCATGTCTCACAGAAAGCAAACTTCCATTCAGCAGAAGCTCAAATCCTCAATCTCATGTGCAGCTCTGTGATCGGCTTCCTAATCCAAATGGGGAATCAGCAGTTGAATGTGGACGCTTATCTTCCATGCCAAACATTTCATTCACCATTGGTGGGAAAGCTTTTGACCTCTCACCAGACCAGGTATATCTTGACCTCCAAACATTAGCATTTTGCATGTCGATGATAAAAAACGCAGTTGACTTTTTTAGAGAGATTAAGGAATCTAAATAAATTATTTTAAAGTATTTATATTTATCACTTTTTCTCCAAACTAATTTGTTTAACTTATAAACTGATATATAATCTAATGATACACTACATAAGTTAAGATTAAGTAATTTATTTAGGTTTTTTAATCTCTATAAAAAGGTCAACTAAGTATTATATTAAGGACTAGTAGAAGTAACATAGTTTCTGCTATGACTAATGAGACTTTTTCATGAACCAGTATGTCCTGAAAGTGGGAGATGGAGAGGCAGCTCAATGCATTAGTGGATTTACAGCCTTGGACATAGCTCCTCCTCGAGGACCTCTATGGTATTATCGTTAATTCTTAATCATATAGCTTTTAGCTTCTTTTTTATATTGTTTTCGGTTAAGTCTCACTGAATTGACTGTTTTCAAAACGTTCTCCATAAAATGTAGATGTTTCTCAACGACTTTTTGAAAACAGAGAAGTGCTTATGGATTCTATCTTTTCAAGCCTTAAACTCAGATTTTTTTTTTTAATTCTGAAATGCAGGATTCTTGGGGATATTTTTATGGGTCGCTACCACACAGTGTTTGACTACGGGAATAACAGAGTTGGATTTGCTGAATCAGCGTAGCAGGCTTTATGATAAGTGGTGTAAAAATATGCAATAGATAATACCTAAACTAGTGTGAAATATAAGCTTCTGATGGCACTCTAATATTTATTGGCACACCTGAATGTTGTCTTATGTTGTAGATTCTCATATTCTCTAATGGCTGCACCAAGAGTTACTACTTTTGTGTCAGCATTAGTAGTTGAAAACAAGTGTTTTTGTGGGCCACGTAAATAAATATATATATATATATATAGGACAAAGACAAGGTTGTTTATGCGATGCGGAATCATGTTTAACTATTGGGAAGGAAAAAAGAGAAGACCATATATAGGTACAGAAATCACAATATATGCCGAAAGGTGCATCAGAGTATGAGACTGAGCCGGTCTTTTTTGTCTATTTCAGTACATTTTATTATATTGTGAACCAAGAATCACACACGATTCGTCTTTAGTGCTATGGACGCCACCACTGTTTGGAATGTAGCAAATTAAATTAGATCGAAGGGACAGTGGATTAAACTTAGAATGCATCAAAGGATTAAATGTGATAATTAAAGCATAAGTTAGTGATGCTTTGACTATTGGACTCTAGCCATCTAGGGTACAACACTCCACCACTTCACCTAAAAACGTATTAGTAGCTTATATACCATGAGAAGGCTCCAATTTTGAGGATGCTGTACTCTTAAGTGGGTGGAGTAAGCTCTTCTATTCTGGTTCATGATTTCTTTTGATTATATGGTTCATTCGGGGGGAGAAATCGCCCTCACGGGATTGCTATCCTTTTTCCCAGTCATTATAGCACGTGTGTCGCCCGGGGCATAGAGGGCTTGATGACATGACGTTACCCTCACCTTCCTCCGGCTTATTAACGGCAGTCTACTTAGAGTTCCAGACTCAATGTTGGCAACTAAACACGAGGGTTGCATTCATTACGATACCACCACCCCCATAACATGTAGCTGTCAAAAACAGAACCCCGAATTTTTTCTGGGAGTGTATGGATTGATTCAAAATTTCAAATTAATACCCCACGCTCATTCTCTATTTTTCTAGGAGTGATGATTATGAAGTTGATGGAAGATGTGAAAAAAGAGAGAAAAAGGTTTTGGATTGAATTGGGAAGTCATTTGTACATCACTTTTACGTGGGTGAGCGAGAGAGGGCCCAAGAGTTCTAGGATTTAAGCAATTATAAGGAGGGTCCAACAAGTTAAAAACAAGCAATATATTATAACTAATGTTTTATTTTGGATAATCGTTCACAGGAAATATTATATACGGGTATTAAATTAATTAACAATCTTACTGTTGAGAGATAGTTGGTTCAAGAAAATTTTAAAACATTTAAATGTTTTAAATATATTTGAGGATGAAATTATCAATATCTTAAGATATGTTATTATTCTTTTAAATATTTATAATTGAATGACATGGCAATTTTAAAAGGTTAAATTATACAAAACTCAAAAATTTTGCCCCATGTAGAAATAACTCCTTTACTTTGAATCTTAACTAGAATCCCTCTAATTAGCTTTGAAGACTATGTGAATAATATTATAACTTTCTCAAACTATGATTGAAAGGTTATGAAAGTTATGTATATATATATAATTTAGGCATTTTAAAATAATAGAATATATGAAGGAGAGGTAAAAGAGAGATAACGGAACGTCTAAGGAAGAATGAATAAAGTAGAATATTTGTTGAATATATATGCCGCCAAGCACAGCCTTCCAATTAAACTTTATTCTTTACTCCCTTTTTTCCCTCATGAAAGCCAACTCCTCCTTTATCTCTTTCACGTTTTCGTTTCCAAATCATAATCATAACTTCTTTTCTTTTTCCCTTTCTTAATCACCATCACTCACCTTCCCCTTCTTTATTCCCTCCCACTTCTTACCATTTTATTACTCTTCATTATTTTTTTCACATTTTCAATTTTGTCAGCGTTACATACAATCCCACAAATTAGGTTACATTGTATATAGAAGTCTGCGTTTTAACTTTCGATCTGTATATAATTGATTTGTGATTGTGTGACATTTAAATTTATTTGTTTTAACTAATGTCAGAAATAATTCATCATCTATCTACTTCATATTTTTATTAAATATGACGCCTTTCGTGATCGATGTTGATCAAAAGAGAATGAGTTCCAAACTAAAAACACATATCGAAAGATCAGTTGCCTTGTAAACATAAAAATTTGCCCTTCTTTAATTTCACATATTAATGTGTTTCCATGTCAAATTAAAAAGGGGAGAAGAGGGACCATTCTCACGATGCAAGTTAATTATATAATGGCACATTCACTACGTGGCAGGCAACCAAAAAAAGAAGTGTCTTCCTTCACGGCCTCAATAATAAAAGAGTAGATAATTAATTAATTTTGATATGCTATAGGGAACAATTGTAGTTGTAGAATTTGTCAAAAATCCGAACAAGAGTAAATTAAAGTTCAATTAGATAAATAGTGCCCAGCGAGTTAGCTGACCAAACAAGAAAAAGTAATAACCAAGATAAGATCCATGCGATCGAATTCATTGACATTATATGATTTTTTGAAGGAAAAATTGATATACTAGACGTGTGGTTAGTTGGTTACCATGTCCTGTTGTATGGTAAGCTATTGTAACGAACACAAGTTCTTGGGAGAATTAGTGCGTGTTTGTTTAAGCTTTTTGCACAGTAAAAACGCACTTATTACGCAAGCCGAGAAAAAACTCCTCTCACATACTTACCTCGTATACCGTGAATCACGAATTATAAGCTCGTTTTGGACAAAAATAAGCCATTCCAAACACACACTTAGTTTTTGGAGTTAGAAAATCTAAGGCCTTATAAGACCCCTTTTTCAAGGAAACCCACATAATGTGAGACTCGTTACAATGCACCCTTTTGAAAACTGATTTCACAGCAACTCCAATCTACGGCACTTTACTTGACGCTTCACTCAACCAATTGCTGGTCAACCCCTCCAGTCAGAATTTTCTGTAGGTAGCTCTCTCCTGTCAGCTGGTTGAGATGAGGTCTTGATGGCTCTACTCTATGACACTCCATTTGGTGCTTCACTCAACCTTTTGTTGGTCAGTCCCTCCGATTAGAACCCTCCACATGTAACCTTCTTTACTTGGTCGTCTCTCAATAAAAACATCATTATAATGAGCATAATTCTTTGGGAGAACCACGCTCCTAAAATCTAATTGTTAGAGTTGGAGAACCTAAAGTTTTATAAAGCCCCTCTTTTAAAAAAAAAAAATTCACATGATGTCGGCTCGTTACAATTATATTACATTATGACACATGACTAAAAATAGACGAGAAATTAAACGGAGAAAGAGGCAGGAAGGGTGGTTCATAAGGGGGGGAAATAACAAACTATAATGTTCTATTACTTCTATATGGAGTTACGGGGATTAGGAGGGACACCAAACACATGGCCTTTGACCGCCACTCACAAATAAAAACGTGCTGTTTAATGTTTATGCTGTCGGTTCACACGTGTTACCTTCCTACGTGGGTCTGGGTGGAGCCCACACTCTTGTGCTTTTAACCAAAACTTGCTGCTTTTCTTGTTCGTTTCCCGAAGCCGGAAGGACCACGTGAGTTGCGTGTGACCAAAGCCTCTCGCATCATTAACCATATATTATACCTTCCCCCCCAAGCCAAACCCCGACCATTGTGTGTGATGAGTGAATTATATTAGGTGGTAACTGCAGTAACTGGAGGGGCTGAACAGTAGGGGACATACAGTTAGGGAGTAAGCGTACACAAATTTGATCGGGTGAATGGTGGTGTGACGTGGAACTTAACCCTCTCAACCTCTCCCACTCGTCACACCTTCCTCGATCGACATGGATCAAAACCAGAACTGTGCTGTGATTTGTTCCTTTTTGGTTATGTTAGCTTCTATTTCAAACCACCCCCTCAACCTTTTGTTTTATTTATTTTTGTTCTGATTAATAATATATAATAATTATGTGCGCGTGTATAATAATAGAAGGAAAAAGGAGATTAGAGAATATAATTAATTAAGGAGGCAGGGGAAGATGAGGGAGGGAGGGGGTTGGTTAACGTTGATCTCACGCCTAAGATAGGACACTTGCATATGTCTCCAAACCATCAAAACTAACACACGCAATCAATCATACATTTCGTTAACTTAAAGAGTGTGGTCTTTGTCAACCCACTTCTTCACTCCTCACTTTCTTTTATCCAATCCCTCTCTCACTTTTTTATTTCATGCATTTTTTTTATAGTTGTCCGAGCAGATTAAAGTTACCTTGTAAGAGAAACTTACATTCGACTAGGCCGTTGGCTTATCCATTTATTTTAACTCTTCTTTCCCCATTCATAATGTCAAATTAATTGTGAAACAGAGTGTGTGTATATATGTTTGTCCTTTGTGTGGGCACCTCTTTTGTTGCGGGATATTCTTTTTAAGTTATTATTAAGTGAGTGTTTGAGAAATCCAAAAACCATAGTTTCATAAGTCTTTTTTCACAAGCCGAAATATAACTTCTCTCACATACTTACTTTGCAAATCATAAAAGTTGTTCTCAAAGTTCATCCAAATATGCACTAAGTTCACTCTCCACCTCATCTTTTGAAGAAATTCGCTGTTTGATAAATTAAATGAAAGAAAAGAAAAGAAAATTTCAACTCAATTATTCAACCCTATGAAGTTATACATATAAAATAAATTATTATGAGTATAGGTTAGAGCCAAAACACATCCATTAGCACTAACTCATTGGAATGAATAACTTTTCTTTGCCATTTTTTCACCCAAAAGGAGGAAGTTAGCACCTACCAAAGTTATTAAATCGGTCGGGATTGGGTTAAGTGTTAGTGGGTCACACCGGAGTCAAATCGAAGTTAACTTGAGGCCAAACTGATGAGAAAGTCAAGATTTCAGGGTTACTAATATAAAATTCTAAAAAAAAAATAAATAAAATCGATTAAAAAAAAGTTGAACCCAGTTGATGCCTAGACAGAATCTGTTTATCGACCGGTTAGCCGGTTTCTGGGCTGAATCAGCCAGTTCGATCCAGGTTTAATTACCTGGGCACCTACCATATACTCAAAAAAATTTAAACTTATAACCTCATACTTAAAAGAGACTTACCATATATTTGGATTGAGAGAAAAATGATGGAAAAATAAGGGAAGGGAATACTAGAAAAGATCCAAAAATAGTAAATATTTTTACCATTTATAGAAATTTTCCTTCGTAGTTTTCTTTTTTCTCTCCATTCAAATATAAGATTAGAGATATAGGGACGTCATTGAGTCAGAAGAATAAGTTCTTAATTAAACTTATAAAACTTAACCCACTTCTCTTGTAAAATCTGATTAGATGATTTTGTTTGATAAGATTAAGATCAAATCATAATGTAAATTCATTTATATGCTTTGTTGAATAATATTTGCATTATTTAGCAAAATGAAATGTCAAGTGATGAAAATATGTGGTGAAATGAGATTGCTTTAGTTTTGCCCTTTTACTTCATGATGACGAGAATCAAATGAGATGGGAGCATAAGCAATGATTATTAAATTAAATATATATATCATTTATAGTAACGAAAGAGGTCTCAATCCATATTATAAGGAATTGTTGTTGAAACTGAAATGATGCATTTTGTGAAATGTGAGGGGAAGAGCGATATGGGAAGGAATCACAATCCATCCGATGATCTCGTGCGCCACACATGACATGACAACCAACACAATTTGAAAAAAAAAAAAACACTTTTTAATACCCAAAACCAAAAAGACAAAAAAAAAAAAAAAGAAAAAGAGGTGAGTCCCTAATTGTAAATTTCTTTTACGGTGACTTCCATTGAGAACATCAAATTCAAAGGGCCTTCTTCTAGAAGTGGCCATGGGAATGGAATAAAATATCACATAGTACTATATCCGAATTCCCATTTTTCGCCCCCTCCTACGTGGCCCATTCATCATCAACCTCCAAATATGTCCACCTTTTTAATCCCACTAACTAACTTCTCTAATAATTTCATACCATTTATTTCGATTGTTTACGTCATCTCTCGTTTCTCTTCCATCACTACTTTTTTTTTTTTGATAAATATCTATATGATGGGATTATATTGTAGTATTATCAAGTCTAATTAGGGGAAGTAGCTCTCTCAAAGACATTTTTTCTATTTACATGAATTTAAATTTGAGACTTTATACTTAAGTAGCTAAAACCCCACTTCAACTAAAATCAACCTATGAATGTGGGTTCTTTCATTGCTAATAATTTGATATTCATATTATCAATTATTTTAAATTTAAATTATTTTCAGCTCAAAATTAAATACTTTTCACTCTAATAAAATTTTAGTTGGTTGGTCAGATGATAAATATACATGCAACTCATACTCACAAAATGATTGAATTTAAATTCTATCATCAATGTCAATATGATTACTTTATTGATGAACAATTTATAAATATTAAGAAAATTATTATGAAATATCAAAGAAGGGATTTAATAATTAAAAAAATCTTATAATAAATGAGTAATATTTAATAATAAGTTCATAGGTAAGAAATGACAATAAATTCATAATGTTCACTTGTTATTAAAACTTTTTAGTAATTACATTGATTTTTTATAATCTCATGGTGATTTCCTTATAAATATTCTGTAATTACTCTTCAAGTCTCAATTGCGTATAGATGGAAAAAAACCTGTCTCATACTCTTTTGGTCCTATACATATAGAACTAGAGGAGTACTTTTTTTTTTTTTAATGTTTATAAAGCTTGAATGTGAGATTTTGCTGAAGAAAAATTAATTTTTAAAGTAAGCATAAATGTCATCTAGGAATCTTCCAATCCCAAATGTACAGAGACTATCAAAGAATGAAACGTGAAAAGAGTTGGGAGACTACTCTATGGACAGAGTCAACGTCAACGAACAGGGCAAGTGCCCGTGTGATTCAAATTTTGGAGGAAGAGGAGATTAATGGAAACATCTATAGATGGCCAAACGCACCAACAAATATGCTTTTGAATTTTTCTCATGACACAATCTGCACCCAATTGACTTTTACTATATCCAAAGCAGACTTTTAATTTGTCAAAGCCGTGTATTCATGTTGGCTTAAAAAACGAAAAGGCCGTATGTTCCCATTAACTGTTACAAAGTTTAAGTCTCAATATACCATTAAATTAAAAGCAAGAAATTTGTAAGATCCTAAATTTCAACCATTTGTATCCGTGGTTCAACCTTCACACACTCGTGTCCTCGTTCATACCCCGAATTTAATTTCAACGTTGGAGCCAACTACAAAACAAACCCAGGAATTTTGTTTTAATTAATTTGATTGTTCACACTAACTACCCCATCCATACTCTAACCTCCACATCGCACAATCTTAGACTTGAATCTTCAAATATACATGTTTGATCAACTCGTTAAACGAGGGGTGAAAAAAGCAAGTTATTTATATTAATTAACAGTTATATATATATATATATATATATAGTTTGTTTAATTTATTTACGTGTGCGCCTATCAAAAATCGAATGACAAAATGGGCTTCATGAAACAGCTACATCAAACACTGCTGTAAGATCAAATTGCACACACACATCAACTCGTAAAACTATTTTTGCAAATATATTATACATACGAGCATTACTGAACTTAAACAATTAAATGGAAGCAGGACCAGCTCGCATTCTCGTAATTAAGGGACATCAAACAAATACCACGTGGCAAATTAGCAAGCCACAGCCGACGAGGTTAACCGGATGCCCAAACGCCTACCAAATGTTGACGCGTGGAGGATTCCCCTTGAAGCAACTCTCACCTAGAGAGAGAGAGAGAGAGAAGTGGGCTCCAAAAAGCTAGTGAGAGAAAGAGAGAGCGCCACCATTATAACCAACCCCTTTTAAAATTAAACACCTTCCATAATCTTTCACTGTGCCCTCCGTTTTACCCTGTAACACACATATATATACACGCCCCACCCATCAAAGTTTTCACTCGTCACCATAATAACATTCACAAGCCTTTTCTTTCACACTATGGATTGGAGCAGAGGCCACACCTTAGGCCACGGCTCCTCCGCCACCGTTTCTCTCGCCTCCTCCTCCGGCTCTGACCTCGTCTTCGCCGTCAAGTCATCAGGGCTCTCTTCCTCTCTGTTCTTACAGAGAGAACAGAGCATCCTATCTACTCTGTCCTCTCCTTATATTGTTGCCTATAAAGGGTGTGATGTTACTCGAGAGAACAACAGGCTCTTTTACAATCTCTTCATGGAGTACATGCCATTTGGTACTGTTATTCAGGCGGCTCAACGGCACGGTGGCCGCCTCGACTTGGGGGTGGTAGGGTTTTACACTTGGCAGATTTTGCAGGGGCTGGAGTATTTACATTCCAACGGGTTGGTACATTGTGACATTAAGAGCACCAACATATTGATTGGTGAAGATGGAGCCAAGATTTCGGATTTTGGCTGTGCCAAGCGGGTTGATAATATGGCGGCACCGATCAGCGGGACGCCGATGTTCATGGCGCCGGAGGTGGCGCGTGGGGAAGAACAGAGGTGTGCTGGTGATATTTGGGCTCTTGGGTGCACAGTGATCGAAATGGCTTCTGGGGTTTCGCCGTGGCCGAACATGGCGGACCCTTTCTCGGTTCTTCACCGAATCGCATATTCCGGCGAGACGCCGGAGATCCCTGGGTTTCTATCGGATGAAGCAAAGGATTTCTTAGACAAGTGCTTGAGGAGGGATCCGACAGAGAGATGGACGGCTACTCAATTGTTAAAGCACCCATTCGTTACGGAATTCAATTCGAAATCCATGGAGAAGGAAATTCAAAAACTCAATTCGAGTTCACCCACATGCGTACTTGAGCAGGGGTTTTGGAATTCCACGGAAGAATTTGAAACTCACGGAAATCTGATTCGCTCGAGGTTCGAAAATTCCGCAGCTGATGATAGAATCGGAAGGTTAGCTGAGTTGTCAGGAGAACCCACATGGACACGTGATGATGATAACTGGATCACAACCAGAGGAGCCGATGATGAAGCATCCGCTTCAACCAGCGACGATGGTTCGGAAGAGTCAGTGATCAAAAGCAACGTTAGAAGTAGAATTAGTGGGTGTTTTAGCGGAAATTACGAATTTAGTGAAATTAGTGATATGATTAGTACTCATTACAATTTTGAGCCAGGCAGTGTGAATAGGATGACGCTACAGCCTCCCATGTCATTTTATTCATGATTAATTTATTCAAGATTCAATTTTTCTTCTCCATCTCTGTTGTTACTTTCACAGAACAAGTTTCCATTGAATTGGCTTGAGCTTTACACATTGGGGGGCCAGAAAGAGTAGCAGTAAATTCTAAGGACAAATACCAGACAAGGAGGGAGACATGTGGCGAGAGGTTGTTTCAATCTTAAAAACCTCCCAAGCTGTCTTTAGTTGTATTGGTCGACTTCTATGGAGCCACAAGGGTACCATGGTGGTCGCCCACCTTTTGCTGCAATGTCTCTCACTTTTATCTTTGGTGGCTCTACTTGCTTGTCCCTTTCGCATTCGGTCCTTTTGTGAGTTCATTTGTCTATTATGGTGGGTATAGGACTTGAATCCTCAGAGCTCTAAACCAACTTATATAGCCAGAGCAATAATAATAAAAGGCCCCAGTATTAAATGCAACGCAAGAACATGCTCATGTGCTGCAAAATATCACATTAGGTCAGGCAATGGACCTTGTATTATGGAAGATATGTGCATAGATTTACTTAAACTTTATGGAAAGCAATAATTTTGATTGGTTTTTCCTTGTGAAGGCAAGAATCCCGTCAAAACCCAGTGGATGGTATGGGATCACCGAAATTGAAAGTTCAAAGTAAAGTCAACGCAAGTACTTTGATCATATCTGGGGTAAGTAATCAGGAGCAGCCTATAAAGCCCCTTGGAATGAAGGCCCTTAGAAAAATTCCATTTTGGTGGACGTAATTTCACTGTGGCAAGAGTCTGTCCACTTTTTTTCTCTTGAGAAGCATTTTTTTTAATTATCATGGCGATACACTTTTATAGTTTTATGGAAGCATCAATGTTGTTTGGCCCTCAGAATGGAGAACAATTTGGGTTTGCTCTTTTGAGCACTGCCACATGAAATATCTCAAGATTATTTGTAAATTGGGTATGATGTTCATTCAAAGCTCAAACAAAATAGTAGGCCCCAGTATGGGCACCCAGAGAAAGGTTAATGCAATATAAAAAGTGAGTGAAAAGAGAGGGACTTTGAACCACAGGAACTAGAATTGGTGGAATCTGCTTTTATGATTTGGTTTCATCAGGTTATTAAACCCGGACCGGACCGGCCGGTCCGGCCCTGGAACCGGCGAACCGGCCGGTAAATCGGTCCGGGTTGGTATTTTTTTAAATTTTTTTTTCCCTTTAGAATTTTATACTATAAGTCTAAAATTTTCAATTTCTCACCGGTTTGGTCCCGGTCTGACCCACTGACCCTTAACCCAATACTCCGACCGGTTTAATGCCCGGTCCGAATTTTAATACTTGGGTTTCATACGATCGGGGCATGAAAACAGTTCAAAAGTTCAGCCTTCTTTGTTCTTTTCCATTTTGATCCAGACTAGCTCACTGTAGCCATTTTATTTTAAATAGCTTCTGAAATTTTCGGATTCGGAAACTTCACTGCATACCCTTAAACAAAATGAAATTAAAGTTTTGTGTGAGAAAAGACATTAGCACTCTTGCACAATTCTTTTTGAAAAAAAAAAAAATAAGTTCACGTTTTCTAAATTTGAGCTAAGAACATTTATTTTGGTGGACTTTTTATCCACATTTCATCCCACTTTTGTCCTATAGTCTTTTTTTTTTTTTTTGGCTAACTTATATAGGCTATTTTTTACTAGTTCACGTTTTCTAAATTTGAACTAGGAATATTTATTTTGGTGGACTTTTTATCCACACTTCATTGCACTTTTGTCATATACTCTCTCTCTCTCGCTAACTTATATAGGCTATTTTTTTACTAGTAAAAAAATTGATTCTAAATGATGATGAGGAATTAAACTCCACCACAATCAGTTAGCCTTAATTCATTGATTAAATATTGTACATAATTTTTTTTTTTTGTGATGATTAAATAAATTAAGTGGTTATTATCACGCAGATGGTCTTAAGGCTCTCACCCTCTGAAGTTTAGTATTTTCTTACTATTTATTTGTTCATTTATTTAGTTAATGAAATTTTTAATTCATTTGTTTATTCTATTTTTTTTATTTGTCTAGTGTAATTTGGGTGAAAGTTAAATCAATAAATGTGTATGCTCTTCACACTGATCACTTACACATATTCCTCACACACAATTAGGCCTATACTTGAGTTGAGTGAAAGTTTCTACCAGCTTTTTTTTGGGCTCTTAGAACTTTTGGAGGTTACTGTGAAGATGTATATTAAATTCTTAATCTATGTCAAATGTTACTTCATTTGCATTAATCTATCTAACATGATAGTATTTATTAGTAAGTTAATGGTAAAATTTAAAACATAAAAGAGGTTAAATTTAAATTTAACCCACTCTCGACACGTTTTATAATTGTGAGAGGTCGTTAGAGCCTGGTTCGTGTCGTGAAGAGTAATATCAGAGTCTAGTTCGAGTTGATATATCTCAACAAATTTTGAAGTTGTGACTGATATCAGAGTTTGGTTAGGGTCAACTCCTATTAAAGCCTTTTAAAATCAAGAGGGGTAGTATCAGAGTCTTGTTCGAGGTATCAGAGACTTATTCGTGTCATGAAGGGAGGTGCTAGAGCTGGTCCAGATCAACGCTATACTATCAAATTTGTTCAAGAACAAGAATGCTCAAGAATTGTGTATTGACTGTAGATCATATCATTGCTTGCACGTGAATTGTAAATAATATAAGTTATCATCTAATTTTGACTATACATGCATTGAGAAGCTACAATTGTATCACTGGGTTGGACTCATATATTGTTTATGTGTGTGTTTGGAACAACGATCGATAATTGGGCTTGTTGTAATATTACTTTTGGTAAAAGCCAAATTGTGTAATGTGATTTATGTTTGGATCGACGATTGTCAATTGAGCTTTTGTAAAAATAAAGTGTGTGTTTGGAGCTCCAATTGGAGGGGTCAATTGGGCTTATTTTAGCCTTAAGCTCAATAGGTGGCTGAGAAAAAAAACTTGTTTGGATTGACTTAAGCACAAGGGCTTTTGTGATAATGGTAAGAGAGAGTGGGCGAAAAAATATTTAAAAAATCAAGTAAATATTTAAAAATTAATTTAAAATATTAGGTACTACTAGAAAAATATTTTAGAGTGGGTGGAAATCAATAAATTAGTATTATAAGTTTTGGATGCTCTTTACTACTAAAATAAAATACATTAAAGGTAAAATTGTAATCAATCTCCTAAGACTGGGTACAATTGAAAAATTATTTTAAAGAGTTAAAAGCACTAAAAAAAATATTTTAAAGTAATTTTTGGAGCTGAAAAAGTACATTAAAGGTAAAATTGTAATCAGTCTCATAACACACTGGATACAGCTGAAAAAATATTTTAAGGGGTTGAAAATACCAAAAAAATATTTTAAGGGGTTAAAAAACTCAAAAAATATTTTTTGAGTGGGTACAACTAGAAAGTGGGTAAAATTGCAATCAATCTGATAGCGTGCTAGATAGTGGGTATAACTAGAAAAATATTTTAAGGGGTTAAAAACACTCAAAAAATATTTTTTGATACTACATACTATTTAAAAAACATTTTATGGGAAAAATCAATATCATATAACTAATTTTCAGACAACCTAATATAACATAAAATGTCATTAGCTTTTAACAAAAGCTCCATTCTCTAACTTCTCCCAATTGAACTTTCACCAATTGACAATAAGCCTCCCCAAACACTAAAAAAAATGCTTGCTGTCAATTGGGTTTTTGCCTCCCCCAATTGGGCTTATTGGCCTCCCCAAACACACCCTATATGTTCAACTGTCTCATGACACTTCAACTGGACGAAGCTACTGTGACCAATGCCATGCTTTCAAGATTGTTTGCCCAATGTCCAGTAGAATACCTACATCTTGAAAATTTGCTACCTCATCATTTTTCCCGAATAAAAAGAAAAACAAAAAATTTGATTAATTTTTATCTGATTCATCCTTATCTGATTTTACAGTTATTATTAAGGCAAAAAAAATTTACTTGTTTTTATTCAGTAGAGTTTGAAGTGAAAAAAAAAAAGATTAATCAACTATTGTTGCTCCTAAATTATAAAAAAATTTATTTTATTACAAATAGAAATTATCGTTGATTTAATCTTTGATTCTTACTTATTTACAACAGTCTTTTATCTTCAAAAGCTAATTTTACTATTGGATTCCTATGTAAGGGTATGTGCACGATATTAGAGCTTGATTTAGGTGATGAGGGGTGGTATTAGAGGTTGATTTGGGTCACAAGGGTGGTATCAGAGTTTGGTTCAGGTCATGAGGTGGTATCAGGGCCTCGTTTGGGTCATGAGTGTAGTATCGGAGCTTGGTTCGAGTCAATCCCTCTCAATACGTTTTAAATCGTGAGGATTGATATCAGAGTCTAGTAAGAATCACCTCCTCTACATGTATTTTAAAATCATTAGAGGTGGTATCAGAATCTGTCTTGGGGTATCAAAACCTGTTTCGGGTCTTGATGAATGATATCAAAGCCTGGTAATACTACCTCTCACACCCTGAACCAGGCTTTGGATTAATATGTACACAAAAATATGTTTTTGTGCACGTATTTATAAATTTATTTTAATGTTACAAAGATGCAAGTTTTTCCTAAGGAAGAATTTCATGTGCTTAAAAATGTCATTATAGTATGACTACTATAATAAATTAGGTTTGAAGTAAGGCAAAAAAAAAAAAAAAAAGGTTTGAAGTACTCTTTGAAAAATGTTTTGTAATTTTGAAGATCTTTTTTTATTTTGCAATTTATCATGATATTAGATGTATTGTTGTGATTTCAAATATCTTTTTCACATTGCAAATTACCATGTTATTGTTATCATTAGTTGAAATTCTATAAGAGAGACACGACATGAGACATTAGCTTCCTTAATTTAAATTTTGTGAAAATTAATCCTTTCTTTCTTTTTCTTTTTTTTGAATACATATGGCCAAGTATAACTTGGAATTGTTGAAAATTAATCCTTTAGTTATTGTAGTTTTGGCTCACTTAAGACTTAATATTTAATCTTCCATCATTTATAATCTAGTATTGAGTCATCCCAGCTGATAAAAAAATATTATTAATTTTTTTGCACCACCAAATACTTGGATTAACTGGTTGCAAGTTGTTCTTGACGAATAAAAATTGACGACTTCATCATGCAAGGCCTAAAGTAAAATATTGCAAGAGAATCATAATGTATGGTGGAAAATGTACAGATACATGTTGGTTGGTTAAGAGAGAAATTTTCCTCACTACATACATAGTCACAGGTCTGATGTGAGAAATGAGGGAAAGAGACAATTTTTTTGTGGGGTCGCAACTCGCAAAAGTCATGTTTTGCTTTATTTGGGCTTTAAGCCTTCACTTTTGATTGCCTCTAATATCTGCAAGATATTCGGGTCTTTTCGGCCCAAAACAAATCCTAATCCTGCAGGGGCAGGATACAATTCTTTTTGTGGAGATATTTGTAAATCATAATAAATAAATTTTTTTCAGCCGAAATATATGAATTCGTAAAATTTAAACTCACTTCTCCCTAAATAAATAAAAACGCACCCTAAAAAACTTAAACTAGTTACTCCAGAAATTAATAATGGCTTTGTTTTCTTTATTGAGTGAAGTTTCAATCATGATATGAGCCCAGAGAAAAAACTTGCAGAATTTGATAAGTTCACTTGTAGTAGTATCTATGAATTGTTACTCCTTCCGATCCTAATTATAAGGTAAAGTTGAATTTTTTGGAGAAATTAAAGAAGTCAATTAAATTACTTTAGAATATTTATATTTTTAGTATCCTTAGATTATATATTAGTTTATTAGTCAAATTAATTAATTTGAAGAAAAAAATAAAAATATAAATACTCTAAAGTAATTTAATTGGTTTCCTTAATTTCTTAAAAAAAAATTAACTTTATCTTATAATTAGGACTGGAGGGAGTACTAAAAAAAGATCCATGATGCATGAGCTTCACTTAGATTAATACTAAATCCTACAATGCGTGAGATTAATTTGAGAGATAATACTGTGCGTATTTTGAATCTAGTACTTCTTTTTAAATTATGGAAGACATGGACGACTGCAGTGCCAATAAAATTATACGAGGATTTAGAAATGTAGATGAAAGCTTTTGTAAAATAAAAAGTAAAATAAAAATATTTTTAGGGGTTAATATAATTATTAATCCTTGTAGTTTACTTTTATTTTGATTTTATTTCCTAGAGTTTAAAATTTTTGGTTTTGGTCCCTCAAATAATACAGATCCCGGATTTTGTTGAGAAATACTTACATACTTTAAAATTATCACATCATCTGAATTATATTTAATGAAAACATGACAACTCATATCATTTTAATCTTAGTTGGTTGATAACTCATTTAAAAAAATTTAAATTTTATCTTGTTTTAAAGAAAAAACATCTTAATTTAAAAAAAAAAACTAAAATAAAATGATCAACCAATATTTTTCTTAAAAACAATATATAATTTGAATTTTCTTAAGTGAATCATCAGCAAATAAAATTAAAATGATATGAATTGTTATATTTTCATTGGATAAAATTTAGATGACATGGTACTCATAAAGTATCTAAATATTTCTCAAATTTTTTAACCTTTCTTCATATGTCTGGCAGTCCAGGTCCATTTATTTTGCCATCTCAACCCGACCATTCAGCATAAACTTAACGACACTGATGACACGCAGGCAAATTTAATACTTTTAAATCAGCTTCAAATCCTTTTTAAATTGTAGGGATCAATGGTTTTAAATGAACTAAATTTAAGAGATTAAAACTAAAGACTTTAAATTTCAGAAACCAAAACTAAAATTAAGACACGTCATCAATATTTTTCATATGTAATTTTATTTTCTATTTATTATTATGTTGTGATAAAATGTAATATATACATTAAACAGGAATAAACTTCAACAAAGAATGAAGTTTAATAAAAAATGCGGGTGACGCTAGTGCTAAGTACTCCATCCGTTGCTAATTATAGAATAATATTTAGGAATTGATATTGGCCCTAATTATATGATAAATTTTTAATTTTTATCAATTTCTTTTTAAAATACTCCATCGATACTTTCTCAATAATAATGAAACACAATAATAATATTTTTTTAAAAAAATTAAAACAAAATGATCAATCAATATTTTTCTTAAAATGAAGATTAAAAAATTCAACATCAAGGAGAAATTGCTTTATGGTAATATTTTTGATGACATTTTACACATTAGTATGCCGCTTCACATTTTATTGCAGTTTCCTTTTCTTTTTTTCTTTTTTTGCCAATATTTTATTACAGTTTCTATTATGCTTCATTGCTGATCCTCAAATCTATACGTGATTGGAAATTCTATTCCACAACGCTAGTTTTGCATATTGTCAGAATTATATTTTTGTTCATTATAAATACATTGAGCATTATTAAATAAGGGCATTTTAGAAAAATAAATAAGATAAATTAATTTAACTATTATTCTTAATTTCTCTAAAATTAGATAAATACATCCTATAATTAATACCGAACGAGTAGAATAGCGTTAGTGCTCCAAGGGTAAGTTGGCATGAAGAACAGTGACAACCATCAACAACAGAGATACCACTGCTGATATGGAAGATAGAAGCAACATGAGCGCATGTGGCATCGCTCCTTTAACCTCCTCCGCGTACTGTGCCGACGCCATTGCCAACGCCGTCAGAGGAAACGAGTAAGCCCACCATGCCACGTCGAACTTCCTCATCGCCTTCTTGAATATCACCGGCCTCGTCACAAGCGTCATGAAGAGAAAGAGGGAGAGGAAAAATAGCATCTTGCAAGCAGAATCGAAGTGGCCGATTATGGAGCCCCAAGCCACGCTGGCCACACTCGGAGCCCCAAAGAACAAAAACAGCACCGGCCTCAGCGTCGCCGGAACGCCGCCGCCATGTTCCCCCGACAACCTCTGATACAGTGTCACGAACAGAACAATGTAATGTGCCATCCCAACTCCAAACATCCCCACCGCACTCTCCCTCCAACCCACTCCCGCCGCCGCCTGAGCTCCGACCAGGTTCCCTATCACCGTCAGCTGGCTCGCCGGATTCCCCACCTTTGCCAGATGCCTCTTCCCCTTGGTCAAATACTGGCCGTAGATCTTCAAATCCAGCGCCAACACCGGCACTACCAACACACACCATAGTACCTGGTGACCAATTGCTGTTCGGTGAAGAAACGGCGATGATTCAAGAAGCAGAAGGCAGGAAATCCAGGGGGCAAAAAGGTAATTTACTCCGACACGGTTCAGGAATTCGTCTTTCACCATGTGGAAGTGGAAGAAGCATCTGAGAAGGTAGAGAAGAGAGAAGGCCATGAGAGTGAGGAGTGAGAAGGACCAAAGAAGAGTGAAAGCCGTGGAGGGCATTAATGAGAATACACGTCTGAGTGCATGAGCGTCTTGGATTGGTTCTTTGAGGATCTTCCATAACAAGGCTTGGCTTGAAAGAGACAGGCTGATTCTGAAGTATCCTGCATGAAAATTTTTAAGAATTAAGGTTAAGGAAGATTTGGTTTTGGTGATTATTGGGACTTCGATAGAGGTAACCATATGAGGTTGTGAATCTTTCTGAGACTCAACCATTTTGGTTGCTATGATCATTCTAGTGTAAATTTTTCAAAATTTATAGGCAAAACCCAGAAACAGGGGAGCGCAATTTGCAGAGAATTTTTAGTCCTTCTTGGGTGGGAGTGAGGCAGAGACAGTAGCTAATTAATAAAAGAATGATTTTAAAAAAGAATTAAATTGGAGGAGGCTGACTCGGCTGCTTTTTTTGGACTTTGTTTCATGCATGATTCATGAACTGTTCTGTTTCTGTCTAGTTGGGGTACTTTACAGCTATACTTGATCTTCCTCAGACTCTTTTTGGATAAACATCTAAAGCTTCTTCCTTTTTATCGTTTTCTGAAAAATCTGAATGAAAAGTAGTGATAGAACTCATGTTTTGTCTTGTGGGCATTAAATGTTTGATAAAGTCTTTGTTTTCTTTTTATTTCCTCACGAAGCATAGACATAGAAGGAACGAACTTGGTCCATAATAGATCAAAATATCAATGATCATACCTTAGCGTTTAAGATTCTCTCCCACACCACAACGCCCTTGCATAAATGAGAATCGTCCATTAGTTTCTATATTAAATGTGAAGTTTCTTGGCTGCATTGAGAGCATGATGAATATATAGATTAGAAAAATCTTTCGTTGTGTGTGATTTTTCTAAGAAGCGTCACTTATTGGGCAAATTACGTTGATTTGGCTCCCACATAACATACACTTGCATGCACATGGCTTTCGGCCGCCTGCGTAAAAGTTGGTGCCGCATATGATACAGACTCTTCTAAGCTGTAGGGCACGAATGGACTTACCTTAGTACACTTCATAAAAAAATGTGTTTTTTTCTTTTATATGTTTGAATCCTGATATGAACACCTTCCTTTATAAACATATCTTTAAATGCTCTTATTGAGTCTTAAAGCTTATCTGACCCTAATTGTAAATTCAGATCTTATCTTATCATAACCCTTTTTGTTTTTTCCTACTAAAATATTGAAGCACGCTGAGCGGAGAATCTAGATACTACATTCGGTCTTAAATATAAGATAAAGTTGATTTTTTTAAGAGATTAAAAAACTAAATAAGTTACTTAATCATATAATATGTTATGTATATTCAGATTATATATCAGTTTATTAGTCAAACTAATTATTTTAGAGAAAAAAATAAAAATAAAAATACTCTAAAATAATTTAATTAGTTTATTTAATTTCTTTAAAAAAATCAATTTTATCTTATAACTAAGTTCGAATGTACGGAGTATATCCTTCTCAGAGCAGAAGCAGATATTCATCTAAAGTTTTAGGGGGTCCGAAGTCAAAATTTTCTGCGTCAGCTGGCGGGTTCAAGGTCCCATTTGTACGGAACTATTCAGATTCTCCACACGATACATCAGATAATGTTATTTTCAGAAGAACTTCATAGTGTGAAAAACGAAACCGAGATTAGCGCAGGTTCTTATTTTTTTAAACAAAATCAGCAGGCATGCATGTTTATGGTCCCATTTGCATTTCAAAAGGCAAAGTCGAAATTGCCTACTTAGTTGAGCAGAGTCGTATAACGATTAACCTCTTTGGATTCTGGACACTACTTATGTCAATTAAGTACAATTAGTCAGATATCAGTGTCCAACAAAAAAAATCTTGGCTTTAGTGGCGCAATCCGTCGGCCAGAAAAGGGACGTCCTACAATGTTGAACCAAAAAAAGGATTGCTTCTGTTGCTATTTTGATCTGTTCACTAGACTTTTTTGGCCACCTTTTCCTTTAGAATTTACACACGAGTCTTCCTTTCAGTTATTGTATCATGGTGATCACCAAGCTTCAATTGTTGGTGGTTGGAAGGAAAATGAAATCAGACCGGAAAGGGCAAACCATATCGCAGAGATGTGAACCCAAATAGAAAGCAATGAAAAGGACAGATGACTGAATGGCTATCGCTGAACATGATGGTGCTATATTAGCGGGTCAATAATGGACAGTTTTGTAGGATAAAACTCATGAATACCTAAATAAATCATAAATTAGAGTACATGAATTTTCCTATATCAATAGCGGAAGACTTATAAGAATTACCTCTCACCATTGCTAAGCTTTGATCAGATAGAGAACTCATGAATCCTGATGAAAGAGAGCTCTAAAAGAATTGAAGACATGATATGATTGTCAGGTCTATGATCTCTTTCTGATTGGCTGTGAGGCACAGCGATGGGAACTGGATTAAGAGCCGTCGCCAGTCAAGGAACCTCAAATGAGCAGATCAGGTTTTTCCTTGTACGCTTAATTCAAACGGCTGTAAACTTTTTTTGTGTATTTTCCACCATCAAAAAAACCACATTAGTAGCCAATAACCCTAATCATGAATTGAGCCTAAATCTGACTAACGGGCCACACTCTGGATATTTTAATTAATTACCTAATTAATAACTAATAATAATTATAATATATATTAAAATATCTAACATTCTCCCACTTGGCCCGTAACTAACGTCAGTTTCCCTATTCAGATTAATTAAGGCTATGCTGCAAGAATCATGGCGATAAGTCCCCTTAAGTCGAGTATTATCTTCCATGTATTACATAGCAGCACCCTTACTTAATGGGTTAAAACTTTATGAATAGACCTTAAATGTTTATTTGGTTCCTTCTTGAATGTTTGTCAATCTCGATAACTAGATACCAATATGAGACAACAAACTCCAACTTGAATTTCATCATTTATCAATACCTTATTTAGATCACTCAATGTGATCCAAGTCACAAATAAGGTATTTGATCCTTCAATGTCTCTAAATTCATGCAGTTCATTTAAGGATCTATACT
Organism: Inga laurina; assembly: GCA_963855925.1. Lineage (NCBI taxonomy): Eukaryota > Viridiplantae > Streptophyta > Magnoliopsida > Fabales > Fabaceae > Inga > Inga laurina. The sequence goes on along the minus strand of OY979707.1, from coordinate 62,526,710 downwards.
TTATGTGTTTATGACTTATTGACTTTATGGTCACACAACACCCTTAATGTGTTTAAATTAATTTAAAACCACATGATGAAATTCTTCAACCGACACTTTTATAACTTGCCTCCAAGAATGACTAGATTAAGCAATTCATGGTAGAACTAAGCAATCAGTGACTACTTAGCAATCTTGTACTCCTCCATAATGCAATTTGTTCAGTAAACGTAAAGATGCATCAGAATGTTAACCATTTTATAGTTAACACAACATACTAAACTAAACAAATCTAATCATTCTCCTATATGTAGAGCATGAGACTCGATGTACATTTTATAATGTACTTCATGACTTGCAGCTTTTCAATTATTATTCAAGCAAGAATATGCTTGATAATCCTCCCAAAGTTTCCTTGCAATGACATTGCCAGTTTGTGTACACATTCAAGCAAGCCTGCACCTATGAAACTGGATTAGAAGGAATACAATGATATATATATTAGAGACATGTGGGCAATCTAATTGTATTTTCATAACAACTACCATCAATCCATAAATGTTCAAATACATGTGATCATAGGTTTCTTATGATATTCTCAAGTATTTTGAGAACAGTTTCCTTATGTATTCTAATAGAATACTATAATTAACCTAGTCCTGTCACAAATTTGAACAATGATGATTTTGTTATGTGTAACACTTTATGTCAAAATTCACAAGCATTGAGTAAATCATCATTTTGTTCAATATAGATGATTCAACTCCCACTAATCTAGTGATATAAATAGTATTATGATGCTTTCAACATTATCATGTATGTGATTGCATCATAACACATTATTCACCACTAATGTGAAACATGCGTGTGAGGACAGTTTCTCAATTTTGCTAACTGAATTCTCCTCATAATTTATGTGGCCTTTCTTTTAATTCACACACATCTCTCCTTGTTACTATAATGGAAAGATGCTAATGGAGTTTAGGGTCGCTCTCATTGTTTATGCTCTAGTCAAATTATTTAAAATACATGATGTATAGTTGGTAGCAATTTCCAAATTTAAATTGTCATCATCTATCAATTTAGAATATCCCTTGCTTGTTTTGGGATATTTTTCCTAATAATTGATAGAGTCCTTAATGTTGATGCTTCTTATTTCAAGCTTGACCAATTGAGAATTTCAGAACTTCATTATGTTTCACATCTACCTCAAGGAGAAGAGTATCATGTAAAACCAATGTTCCATCATGATTAGAGGTTACAATCTGTTATGTGTGATCATCCTGAATGAGTTTGACCACTCCCACTAATCATACCATTTCTTAATAATTTGGCATTCCAAAATTACTACACAACTTCTAAAATGGAAAGGATAGCTCAATAGAATTCCCAAGATCTCTTTGCATATTTACCAAAATATGCAGTCTTAATCTTTAGGATATTTTTCATCCACACTCTTACATTTATAAGACAATTCTATATAAACTGAGCTTCCAACTTTCAGATTTTTAAAAGGGTTTAAATATGATTTGGTTGGAAACTCATCTAAGATATAAAGTTGTCTTGAGTGTATTCTTTAAGAGGAAAACATATAGGCTAAATTACTATCCTTAACCATGTACCCATCATATCATCCATCTCTTCTAATTGACTTCACTACATTAATCTGTTTACCAGATTAAATTACCCACTTCTACTTTATATTCTCTAAAAGTGTCAAATGACACTACTTAATTATAAAGCAGAAGATGTTCAGGTATTAGAAGAGTCAATTAAATCAGGATGAACTATTTCATTTGTTAGAACAAAACCAATGGCAAGTGTATATCCACTAGTGCTTCCAATAAAGCCACTAATCATAGACAGATTAAACTTGATATGTCTATTACTTTATGGCTTTAGGGTTGGTAGATTGATGTCCCTTATTTAAAATCTCATGCTTTTCTAAAAGGGAGCAATACTTATATAAACATATTTACAATGAATACTTATTATCCATGCATGTATTCATGAAAATGAGTAATAAATCATGAGATAATAAACAAAAGATCTATTCCACCAAGATTAATGGAGACATCTCACCATATGATGGAGAATCACTTAATAATCAACAAAACAATACAATAACATTTAAGAGAATTTCTAAATATGTCCCTAAGCCTATCAACAACCATTGACTTTGTTCCATTCTTTAAGTATTTATCATAACTAACTTTTAACTGAGATTACTTTATTGAGACAATAATGTTATCTCATTTCTCATGCTAGCATAATAGATACTAGAGCTCTTCTTAATGTCAATTTTATCCTAATGGTAGAAGTTCTCCTTATAGGCTTAATTGTCTCTAATAAATTATATCAAACTAAATAACTGAATAGATAACAATCATGCTACAAAGTCAAAATTAAAACATGCTTACAAAATTACTATAAGAGGCAAGTAGCCATCGCATATAGGCGTATGTTTACCAATGTAAATCATACAATTATAAATTCGTATCACTAAAATCTACTTGCGGGCAAAGATATTAGCATAGCATGAATTTATCTCAAATTGATGAAACTGGAATGCAATTATATCCCCTAATACCTGTGAGCTACTTAGAAAATATAATGTTGTTCCATTCCATCCTAATTAAAACTATGATTATAATTATCTACCTATGGGTAAAGATTAATTATAACCACACATTTAATTACAATTGACGTCTTTAAATCTTTGAGTGATGTATTTTGTTTAGTAGAACAAAATAGAGTGTATGTACCTAATGAGGATGTTGTGGCTACTCCTCGATTCTACATACTCATTATAAAGACATCACATCATTGTGTATACTAATTGTACATATGAACATAATTTGATATGGTAAAACCTTATGTGATTACCTATACATACAATATGTGCATAAGGGTGCTGTAGCTATTCCTTAAACAAAATTACATGCTAATCACTAATATCAAATATATATGATTTACATACAATGTATGTATACACAATGTCAATGGGAACCCTAATTAATTAATTTAATCAACTTTTTGAAGATTGATAATTTAAAATCCATATGTGATTATATATGCATGTTGTAAGAGGGCGCTGTAACTACCACTCTAGCACACAAGTTAATCATAAATATCAATCATGTGCATTTAAATTCTGTATATGCACAACTTTATGGATGATGTAACCAATTAATTTAATCAACATATGTGACTAAATACAATCCTCCCTCTTTGATTAAATTAATATTACCCATTAAGTAAAGTTGATATTTTCAAAACATATAAGTGATTATTTACACATGCAATAGAGGATGCTGTGGCTAATCCTCAAGATGCATGTTAATTACAAATACCAACCTTGTGCATTTAAATTCCAAATATGCACAAATCTTTAATAAGAATTTGATTGATTAATTTAATCAACAAAATGGGACTAAATAATCATCTTAGACAAATTATCCCACTATTTAGTGCATTCAAAAAAAATAAAAAATATGCACATATTAATGGAGGGATTAATTAATTAATTTGCTCAACAAGGTCCCTAGATAATTAATTAGAAACCCTCCCACTGTTTTATGTATCCAAAAAATTGTTTAAAGAATTAATTTTGGTATCTTTCAACTTAAATTAAGCTTTACAAAATTCGAATAGTTAGATAATTGCCTAAAGTTAATTTTCCAAATGTTTAGACAATTAACTAACTCAAAATAATTTCGTAAATTTTTCAGTATGTGAAAATTGCCAAAATTAATCATTTTCATTAATTTAAACAATTTAATGTGATATAATAAAAATATACAAAAAACAAAAGTTAGCTTAATTAACAGTGAGCAAAAGGTTGATTCAACCTAAAATCATTTATGGCGATTAAAAGCTTTATGTTTCAAGTATTTAAAAACGTAACAGGGCCCATAATATTGCTCAAACAATCACTGTTAAAAATTAACATGAAAAGCCCATAGCATAAATATTCTCAATTATTTGAGAATCCAAAATATGGTCCAAAACGCAAGTCCAAAAAAAACTAGGAAATAAAAATTTATTCCCAAATCCAATTGAGTGTTTCAGCCCAGATGTCTCATCAGCTTAGAAATGAAAATAAAATAAAAAATCCAGTATTCTTTTTCATTTCGGCCCAAAAGTGTTAACCATTATTCCAGAAAAAAAATTGTTAAAACTCAAGCCCAAAAGCTCTCAACCCAGAGATTAGAGGGGAAAAAAAGGATTTATGCCACAGCCCAGTTTCATCAACGGCCCAAAATGAAATAAAATTGAATATGCAAACATCCAAAGCCCAGAAACGCGTCGGCCCAACAGGCGCCTGGCCCATCCGCATAAGTGAAACGCGCGTTTCACTTGGACAGGCGACGACGACGTTTCGAATCATCTCCTTTACCCGGTTACGAAACCCTACCCGACCCGCCAACCCAAGAATGACCCAGTTAGAGCCGCCGCGACCCGCAATCTCAGGTGATCCTTTCGGTGATCGGAGAGCTTGAAAATGATGACGATTTGGGTGGTTACGACGGCATTTCGTCCTCTTTCCCCAAGAAATCGGATCTCTAGGACCTGATTCTCTGGCCATTGTGACCCGAAAAGACAGCCTCTGGAAAAGAGAAAACTCTGGATGGAGATTCCCAGCGATCCTTATGTTGTTTCGAATGGCTCTTCGCGGCGGTGAACTCCGAAAGTAGGCAGAAATATAACCTGGGCAATAATTTCTCATAGAAACACAATAATCTAAACAAGTTTTATATCTCAGGTTGTTCGACGACGACGGCGATAACACCGAACCAACTCAGAACGTTAGCAAAACAAGATTCCTTGTAATGAGTTATCACAAAATATGAGTAATTACTTCGCACATATCAGAGAACATAAATCATAATTCGAAGTTTTAAAGGCAAATCGGTAAAAAGAAAAGATTCTGGGTTTCCATCGAACTTCTGATGCTCATCGAAGAACTAAAATGTTCTTCTTGAGTTCCAGCAACCCAAACACGTTCAAAACAAAATTTTGAAACCCAGATCAAAGCCGAGTCGAGAGAGCACTCAGGAAAGGTTTCTAAAAAATTTCCATCGTACTTTTTTTTAGAAGAAGAAACCCATATCAAAAGGCTTGTTGGAATAATTGTGAAAGCAGAACATAATCGGATCCTTCGAAACCTAATGAAGACGATGATGTTTCCTCGGATGAAATTAATCATTCTCACGTCTCATAATCCGAAAATCATATAAGCAATTTAACATGATAAACAATTTATTAACAATAAATTAAAAACTCAGATATATTAATTTTCAGCAATAATATAATTCATTTGTTAAAGAAATCCGATCTCAAATCCAAGCTATGGAACCCGTGTAAAATTACTACAGGAAACTTAATTCAATTCCATACTTAGATCATCCCCGATCAAAGAGTAGAAGGCAGAGGATTGAGGGCGTGGCTCTGATACCACATGTAGGATAAAACTCATGAATACCCAAATAAATCACAAATTAGAGTACATGAATTTTCCTATATCAATAACGGAAGACTTATAAGAATTACCTCTCGCCATTGCTAAGCTTTGATCGAATGGAGAAATCATGAATCCTGATGAAAGAGAGCTGCAAAAGAATTGAAGACAGTATATGATTGTCAAGTCTATGATCTCTTTCTGACTGGCTGTGAGGCACAGTGATGGGAACTGGATTAAGAGCCGTCGCCAGTCAGGGAACCTCAAATAAGCAGATCAGGTTTTTCCTTGTACGCTCAATTCAAACGGCTGTAAACTTTTTTTGTGTATTTTTCACCATCAGAAAAACCACATTAATAGCCAATAACCCTAATCATGAATTGAGCCTAAATCTGACTAACGGGCCACACTCTAGATATTTTAATTAATTACCTAATTAATAACTAATAATAATTATAATATATATTAAAATATCTAACAAGTTCGCCATGCTTGCATTTAATGGCAGTGAGCGAGACAAGGATGATGGTTAAAGCAAAAAGATTTAGAGTTCCATAATAATCAAAGAAGAATTTAATCCAAATAAGATTTAGATGGACAGAATAACTGTGTAGAATGGCGTATCAGCCTTCTATGTTATTGATGTATAAATAGATTTTAATACCTATAGATTACAAACGTTTGGGATCCGAAAATATAGGATCCCTTCACATATTGTGGTTAGTTACAACAAACATATAAAATTCAAATATTGTAAATCAAGTCTTGGTCAAACGCATAAGGCACTAGGGCTAACTCTTGAGAGACCCAATAGCAGTGCTATGGGCTTGTGTCTTTACAGCCCCCCTCAAACTAGGGCCTGGGGAACAGACAAAGCCTAGTTTCTAACAGAAGTTCCAGAACTTGGTGTGAGAGAGATCCTTGGTAAACATGTTTGCGACTTGCTCCGATGAGGGAAGGTACCAGACCTCCATCTTGCGATCGAGGACCCTGTCGCGAACATAGTGAATGTCCAATTCGATGTGTTTCGACCTCGCATGGAAGATAGGGTTTGTTGCCAGAGCTGCCACACTTAGGTTGTCGCATGACGCGATAGGTGGTTGCCGGAGGTGAACAACAAGCTCACCGAGGAGTGATTAAACCCAGGCAAGCTCGGTCGATAGTTTCGATAGGGCTCAATACTCTGATTCTGCCCTAGATAGAGCTACAACGGGTTGTTTCTTTGTTGACCAAGAGATTAAAGAGTCTCTAAGATACACATAATAGCCTCCAATGGACCTCCGATCATCGGGGTAGAAAGCCCAATCGGCGTCGGAGAACCCTTGTAGAATGAGGTGAGTCGTCGGCTTGGTATGAACAGATAGCGAGGTGGTTCCTTTCAAGTAACGAAAAATTTGTTTCACTGCCTTCCAAAGAATATCGATGGGTGACACGAGGAATTGGCTGAGCTTATTGACGGAGAACATAATGTCTGGCCGAGTATTGATCAAGTATTATAGCCCTCCCATTGCTTGTTTGAGATTGTTGGAATTTCCATGGGTGTGCCTTCTTGCTTTGAGTAGTGTTTGTTTATCGCCATAGGCGTCAATACTGGGTAAGAGTTTTGCATTCTGAATTTTTCAAGCAAATTCAGAATATAGCGTTCTTGTTTAAAATATAAACATGTGGCATCCCGAAAAGCCTCATTTCCAAGGAAGTGATGCAATTGACCGAATCTTTTAGTGCAAATGTAGAATTGAGTCGTGTGATAAAGAGCTGGAGGATTTTACTAGAACTTCCAGTAATGATGATATCATCTACGTAGACTAGAACGAACATGACAAACTGGTTTTTCTTGATCAAAAACAGTGACGTATCACAACGTGAGTTTGTAAAACCCCAATTTAGCAGTGTAGATCGTAGCTTGTCAAACCATGGTCGAGGGGCTTGTTTCAAGTCATAGAGAGCTTTCTTCAAAATGCAAACATGATTTGGGTATTTGTTTGAAACAAATCCCTCAGATTGTGCCATTGGAACACATTCTTGTAGTTCACTGTTTAGGAAGGCGTTTTTTATGTTGACTTGTCTTATTTGCCACCTAAAAGTAACAGTTATTGTAAGAATAAATTTGAGTGTCGCTGCCTTGAGAACGGGGCTAAAGGTTTCTTCAAAGTCAGTCCCTGCACTTTGTTGAAAACCCTTGGCTATGAGACGTGCTTTGTATTTGAAAGTTGTGCCATCCGGACTAGGTTTCAGCTTAAACACCCATTTGCATCCCTTACTTTCTGCTTTTCAGTATTTAGAACCAGCAACCAAGTCTTGTTCCTTATCAATGCATTGTATTCTGCTTCCATTGCTTGTCTCCATTTACTATTATTGAGTGCCTCGACCACATTGAGAGATTCCTGTAGAGAGGGTAAAACTGTGGGAAAAGTTCCAACGAAGGGCTTTTTAGGTTTAGTTATACCTATTTTGCTTCTGGTTACCGTGTGGTGTTGGGTGGTAGGGTTGAGGTTTGAACTAATGGAAGGGATAGTTTGGTCTGTTTGTATATTTTTCTGAATTGCAATTTCTGGCTATTCTAGACTTGGCAAGATTTCTGGCTAACTATGGTTGTTTTGTTGATTGGAAGTTTCTAGTGTTGCTGTAGGTTCGATTGAGGAGTTGGTATGCATCAAAGGTGTGTTTGGAGGTATGGAATCATGGAGATATTGGTTAATATGTTGTAAAGGTGTTTGGTCAGGTTGCCTGAGGTTAACTTTGAAAAAGGTAACATGATGGCTTACTTTTTCAGCTGGTTGTTTCTTATTTAGCAAAACCTATTGAAAAAGGAAACTCTGATTCATTAAATACTACATGTCGAGATAAATAAATTTTACCTGTTGAGTTTATGCATTTGTATCCTTTATGAGAGTTGTTGTAGCCTAGGAACACGCATTTAGTGGATCTGAATTGCATCTTGTGTTCATTGTATGGTCTTAGGTATGGATAGCATGTTGTCCCGAATACCTTGCGAGCACTATAATCTGGTTGTTTTTCGAGTAGTTTGAAAAATAGTGATACACCGTTCAGGACGCTTGTAGGTAGCCTATTTATGAGTTCAGTAGCTGTGTAGAAAGCTTCCCACCAATAAAAGTGAGGCATTTTTGCTTGAGTGAGGAGTGTAAGGCCTATTTCAACAATATGTCTATGTTTCCTTTCAGTTCGACCATTTTGTGAGGAAGTGTGAGGGCAAGAGTGCCTGAATTGTATCCCTAAGTCACTTAGTACTTTAGCAAAACTCTTGTATTCTCCTTCCTAGTCACTCTGCATGGTTTTTATTATGCTTTCAAATTGATTTTCCACAAGTTTCTTGAAGTTGAGAAAGGTAGGTAGAGCCTCATCTTTTGTTTTAAGAGGATACACCCAGGAATAGCAGCTATAGTCATCTAAAAACAATATATAATAATTAAAACCATTCATAGAGGTTAGTGGGGATGGTCCCTATAAATCAGTATGTATTAGTTCTAGTGGTTTAGTGTGTGTTCGGGTATGTTCAAAAAAGTGTTTTTTCAAAGAAAACCATGATTTCAGATTTTTTTATCCGAACACTTCAAAATTTTTGAGAATAGCTTTTTTGCACAAAACCATGGTTTGGGATCCCAAACCATGGTTTGGACATAAGCTATTTTTTGGGGGTTTTTTCACTTTGTGGGGCCCACTCTCTAATTTTCATTGGTTCTTTTTCTGTCTGTGGGTCCCACATCACACAATCTCTCTCATCATTTCTTTTTTTTTTTTTTTAACTTCAACGTTTTCTCTCTATTTTTTTTATTTTTAAAATTTTAATACTCCCTCTTATCTTTAATATAAGACCTATTTATCTAATTTAATTATATTAGAAAAATTAGTTAAGTTAATTAACATTACATATAGACAAATTTATTTCATTTTTAGTATTAATTATGAAATTTAATGTTAAATAATGGGTTAAGATGTATCATTTTTAATGCCGTTAGGCGTTTTCTTCTCTTATAATTTAATTCCTTTAGATCAAATTTAACGACTATTAAATCTGGACATTAACCCTTAAATAATATATAAAATATAATTTTATCCTTTATATGTAATTATCATAAAAGTTAATGTCCTTTTTAGTCATTTGACCATGAGAAAAGCTATTCTGATCAAATCATCCAAACACTCTCATTTTACCAAAATCACTTTTTTCCCATAATCTATTTTCCTATAATCTATTCTCCAAAAGCTATTCTCTCCAGAATCTATTCTCCAAAAGCTAATAAGAACACACCCTTAGAGGCATGAGAAACAAAGGCTTTAAAAGGAAGTAAGTGGGATTTGCCAAACTTATATGATTCACAAAATAAATCTATATCTTTATTTTCATTCTTATTGACAACTTTCAAACTACAATCACTTATTATTTTAGTTAATACCCGATCACTAGGGTGGCCAAGTCAACAGTGCCAAAGAAACCTACTAAAGACACTTCTACTAGAGACACTTTTATTTCTAGTATGACTAATAGTTTGATCTGCAACATAAACCAGATTGGAGCTACGGCTTGTCTGCTGTCTGTCAACTTGGAACATACCATCATATGGTTTTCTCGTGAGTAAAATCTCCCCTGTTCCCTGTGCCTTCACAGAAACACCACTAGCATTAAATATTACATCAACATCGTTGTCCTAAGCCACTTTATACACACTTGACAGGTTTTTCTTTATTTCAAGAGTAAACAAGACTTCTTTAAGTTTAACTTGTTTATTTGGAACATTTTTAATAGTAGAGGAACCAATTTTTAAAACATTGATCTTATGACCATCTCCCACCGTAATTTTTATCTTAACATTGGTGTCTGTGGAATTGTCAAGTTGATTGGGATCATTAGTGATGTGACTTGTTGCTCCACTGTCCAGGTACTAGGCGTCATATGCTACTATTTCTGGACTTGCCCAATATGCGTTGTCAGGTTCAGTGTTGGTGGAGCCCGAAGGCTTCTTATTTGTTGAATTTTTTTTCCTACTAGGTGGCACAAAAGAGCAATCTTAACGATCGAAACAAGTCTGAGCAGTATGGCCAAACCTCTTGCATAATTGACACCTGGGGCTTTGGTTCTCTTCATCATCACTATCACGATTGTTAGATCGTCCTCCACGGTTCCAGTGTCCTCTACCACGACATCCACTGGTTGAGCGACCTCTTCTCTGATTTCCTCTGCCTTCAGACGGTGCAACGTTCGCAAAATTATTGTTCACAGTGAGCTAGGCAAATTGACTTAACTGTTCAAGGCGTGACTCAAACGTGAAGAGTGTGGTTTGTAGCTCTATCCTGCTGAGGGTGTCAGTTCGGCTAAACAACTGGACAACCACAGGATTGTAATCACCATCGAGTCCGACAAGTGCCTGAATAATCAAATCAGGCAAGAGAATTGGGCTGCCTGCCAAGGTTAGTTGATCACTGATTCCCTTTAATTTGGCAAGATAGTCAGTCATCTTCAACATTCCCTTCCTAGTTCGCTGAAGCTCGGATCTAAGCATTATGAGTCGAGATTTATTCTAAGCGCCTGCTAATTGTTTTGTAGCCTTCCACAGCCCTGCCAAGGTTGATACAGCGGTCATCTCGGAGGAAACTTCCAGAGTCATTGTGTTCAAAAGCCATCCGAAGAGCAACTGGTCAGTAGACTCCCAATCCTCGAACTCTGGATTGATTTTTGTTTGATCTGTCACAGACAAATTGGGAAGGGCACGGCTTGGTGCCGTTGACGAATCCTTCAAGCTTGTATCCTTTAATGATTGGCATGATATAAGTGAGCCATATAGAGTAGTTTGCTCTATCCAGCTTGACAGAACATGTAAGTGAGGGAAAGTTATTTTTCTCGTTGATTTTGGGAAGAAGAGACGCAGAGACATGGCTAGTAGGTGTGCCACTGCCAGAACTTTCTTCTCCAATTGTAGTCATGGCAATTAGCCTAGGTTTGCTCTGATACCAAGATAAGATTTAGACAGGAAGAATAACTATGTAGAATGGCGTATCAGCCTTCTATATTATTGATGTATAAATAGATTTTAATACCTATAGTTTACAAACGTTTGGGATCCGAAAATATAGGATCCCTTCACATATTGTGGTTAGTTACAACAAACATATGAAATTCAAATATTGTAAATCAAGTCTTGGTCAAACACGCAAGGCACTTGGGCTGACTCTTGAGAGGCCTAATAGCAAACCCAATAGCAGTGTTCTGGGCTTGTGTCTTTACAAATCCTCTTTTGTTTACAAGCTGCTATAAAACCCAGCAGCAATTCATTACTAATTATGCAAGAGTACCCCCATCACAAATTCGGTAGCAAAAAACTAAAGAGCAGTTACAGAAAATTAGGAGCCTGATAGGATAGCCACCAAGTTGAAGGTCAGTGCGAAGAAGGAAAAATAAGTAAAGAAATACAGAGCGAACAGTCAAAGATGGCTTCGCCTTTTGCTCTGCTAATGCAAGCTTAGCCACCATTTGCAACTTGTCCTGCTTTTGAACTCGCACCAAAACCTTTACCATATTATTCCCCAACATTTTGTTTTGAAAGTAACGTTTCATTAGATTGTGAAACTTGAGATGAACTAACTACGTGAAATGTGCTTGAACTTCGGCCAAAGATCAAGTTAATTACCAAAAAAACAAGTTTAATCTGCCACAAATTTTGATAAATGATTGTATGTCGTCTACTAAAAAAAATTCCATCACACAAGCAAACATCACAAGAAAGTGCATGTATTCATTTAGCAGACATCTCAACATCACAAGAAATGGATCAAGAGTTGGGCAGATTACATGTACACTAATCCCTATATCAACTGCTTTTAACAACAGATATCAACTGCTTTTAACAACAGAGTGACAGACAATTTAATGAAGATACAAAAAAGCACCTCTCCGTACTTCGTTTATCATGACCTCATTCTCTATGTTTCGAACACAAACGTTTGGCAACTAAACAGAAACTGCTTAGACTGAAACTGCATCCTTAGGAGTTTGAACCCTCACGTGCTCTTCTTGTTATCAAGATGTGAAGAGCTCTGGTCAATCGCCTCCAACTGACTCCTAAGACTCTGATTGTCTGCCAAGAGCCGATCATATTCCATGAGGAACCCTTCAGATTGCTTTTTCAGAGCCTCCACTTCAGCTTCCAAATTCTTAGCCTTTCTTCCTTCCGCCTCACATTCAGATTCCAGATTCTTTATTTTGCTATTCAGTGTTCCAACTTCAGCCGTCAATGCTTTATGCTCTTCAGCACTGCTGTTTTTACCATCCTCAAAACTTCGATTCTGTTTCTTAACAGCCTCCATGGTCTTCCTGAGTAATCGAAGCTCTCTTATGTAATGATGCAACCTATCTATCATCAAAGAAAGGAAAAGCACAAATCCTGCATACATGACATGTAAAAACTCAATTTCAACAAATAATATAAATTAAAGAATGTGACAAAAATTAATTGAAAAAACAGTATATAGAACCTAGAATTCCATCCTGTCTAAGGTAGCCAGTTGGAGTATATCACAAACTACATTGTAAAAGACAATCTTTTAAGAAAGAGTTATAAATCACACAACATGGTCCACACGATCCAGAAGCTTCAGCGAATAACCATAAAATATCCATTTTATTGTTGGATATTATCATAAGAATCAAGAAGGATTAGCTAAAGCGATTATAATGTTTCTCACTGAAAGCATTCATAAAAATTGACGGGAAAATTAAATATAATAAGCATGCTGAAGAAAATTTCTGCGGTGGCAACTTCAAACTCAAAACACCAACACCCTAAGAAAACATCTCATACACTTGAAAATTGAAATATGCAGTCCAACGTACAGGAAATGTGAAATGAGACACCAAAAGGAAGTTAAGCTCGTGTACAGAATTGTGCATATAATTTCAGAATAGGGTAGAAACCAAACATGCCAAAACATGACGAGAAACTCCAACTTAGACCGTAACAGGTTGCAATATATAAATGGGAAATGCCCAGAATCCCATCCTTCTACTCACGTTTGTTCCAGATAAGATGAGGCATAGCGCTTTCTTTGTGTATAATATCGATGTATCATATATAAGTTAGCAGAATCCTCGAAGTCAGTAGTCCCACTTATCTTAACTAAGATTTTCAACAATCCAGTAATAAATAAGTTTTCCATGATCTTCTTCTTCCCCTTTCTTTGAAGGGTAATATTTTAATACGAGGGTTTAATTCAGCACAATCCGCAGACACTGGACCCACAAATCGTAACTGAAATTGTTATACATTTCCACTTTCCAGTAATCATAAACATCAGATTTCAATCATTCATAGTTCTTATCAAAAAAGTAAAGGATCGAATTACGCAGAGGGCGATGGGATAGCTCAAGGTAGGTTTGGATCACCGCAATCGAGAACCAAGAAACTTCAAACAAACAAAAAATCAACAATTCTACAGAAAACCAACAGTTGGGAGAAACAAAATGAGATGAAAAGACGGGAAATTACCCATTAGAGAAGCTTCAAGCATGTGCTTGGACATAAGAACCTCATCGGTGGGATTGACGAGTCCGCCCTCAAGGATTCGTTGCTGGATCTTGACCATACTATAGAGGCTGGAAGCAAGAACGATAAGCAATGTAGCACCGACAGTGGAGACGACGACGGGGCCCCGACCTCGCTTGACCCGATCCAGGGTAATAATTAGAAGCTTCCTGAACGGGGTCTTGAAAAGAAGGGCAAGAATTAGAAGCATTTGACCAAAAATCACAGAGTAGAGTAGCTGAATCATCGTGTTAAGATGTAAACAAAACCTAAAATCGCTTTTCAGGGGAAAAAAGATGAGGAAGGTGGGGGAAGAAACAAGAAGGAAAAATCGTTGATTTAAAACGCAGTGGCAGTGGCAGTGGCAGACTGGCAGTGAAGAGCGCGTGCGAGTGCGCGTATGAAGGTTTTGTGTGGGATCCGTGTGTGCCGTGGTCCAATGAAAAGGAAACACGTAGACACAAGGAAACGTAGAGCGTTTACCGGTTAGTCGATCGTCTCTTTAAATTGTTGATAATATTAATTAAAAAAAATTGTTATGGGACAAGTACATAAAAGATCTGCATGCCTTAATAATTTAGAGTTAAGAACATTAAGTATATAAGGATAAATATATGCTTTTTTTCTTTCTTTCGGTCTCATCTGTCTGTATTTCTAGAAGTTTACTTATTCTTTAATTATTATTTGTAGATTTCGAGATTTTCTTTGACATAATGAGCCTACACGATTAAAATCACCATACAAATGTACAAGGCAACGCTAAAAATTTTTTCTCAACAAGTTTGAATTTTGTACTTTTTTGGGGCAACACTAAATCCCAGATTTACACTATTTTTATTATTATTTTCATAAAATTCAATAATTTTCTAAGACACAAGCCTAACATCGTTTTCTTTAAATCCACATATTACATAATCTAATTCATCAATCATCATCATCCATAACAATATTGGAAAGGACCAATGAATCAACCCAAAGTTCATGGGTTAGCCTGAATGATTTGAGTTTTGGAAAAGCTAGTTTTATTTGTGTAGTTATCTTTCAGTCCAACATATACAAGCCAATCCATACCTCCACCCTAATGGTATACAACATTTATATAATAGCAGTGACATTAAAATTTTTACTAAGAACTACAAAGCTTATCATCTTCAAACTGATGATGATTTTTCTGTCACCCTGTAGTCAATTCCATTTTGTAAACGAAGAAAATGTTTGTATAAACACACGCGGTTGCCAATTTTGTTTTTTACAAAGTTCAAAAATCCATTAACAATTCTTAATTTTCTCCATTGCGCTCAATGCTTCACAACTCCAATTCAACGTGCCAAAGTGAACTTTTCAAAAGCGGGAATTTACACTGATCAGGCAAACAGAAATCTCATGTCTTCCTCTGTGAGTTTGCCCAGAGCTTCGGAAGAGCCTCCCACAGTCCTATTGAGGAAAGGGACAAAAATAAGTATATATTGACATTGGTAAAACACACGGCACCTTTCAAGCCAAACTTAAACATCCACTTACCCTTCAAATATTAGCTCCTTCTTCTCTTGCAGCTTCAAAATCCTCTCCTCAATAGTGTTCTCGATCACAAACCTGATAATTCTGAGCCCAGAAACACACAAACAAAAATGGTCAGAGCTCTATCAAGAACATACCTCAGCATCCATTAATTTTTATGTTGCCTAACGCCTACTCAAAGCTTCAGAGGACTACAGTACAGGGAGCACCTGATCGGTTTATATTGCCCTATTCGGTGAATTCTATCTTGAGCCTGACGCTCCACGGCTGGGTTCCACCAAGGGTCCATAATGAAAACCTATGCCGAATAGATAAATCCACATGTGAAAAGATAGAAGAGATAGATGGTTTAAGCAATAATTATACACATATTTGATTAATTTCACAGTTGAATCAGCAAATTAATGAATTTTACACAAAACACAACGTATAAAATAAGATTGCTCACATGTGATGCTACGGTCAAATTGAGGGCAACACCACCAGCTTTCAAGCTCATGAGAAAGATTTTGCATTCTGGATCGTCAGTAAATCTCTTAATGGCTGCGTCCCGAGCAGTTAATGACATGCTTCCATTCAATTGAGCGCAAGACACACCAGACTGCAATTCAGACATCATATGATCATTGCAATGAATTTCACATGCATTAATAATATAGAAAAGCACAAGTGAAATTACCTTGAGCAGGGAGTAGTGTATGAGATCCAAGAATGAAGTGAACTGGCTAAAAACAATCCCTTTTGCAGAGCCATCCCTTTCTACCATGAATCGAATTTCTTCTCTCTACAGACATTTCAACATGCTAAGGCGCAAGGGTATAAGGATTGTAAAAGGTATATGCATGGGACAGAGAATATAGGTTAACTTGTGCAACCATTTCATTCTTCGGCAATACCATAAGCAATTATTCAACTAACTTGTATACAATTCTCTCCCTCCCTCTAAATTGGTCAGCGTGAGAAAAGAAACAACCATCATTTCAAGAAGAAACAATTGCATAAAATCCAACACATTAATGCAGAGATCTTGTTGGCTCAATGTCATCAAGGCCAGAACTCAAAAACTCAACAGATCTAATTGGCTCATTGTCATGTGAGCTCATACTCCTTTCTCAATAACTAATCAATTTTACAACAGCATAACATTATCCATTCATCTCTCATGACGTATGCAAACAAGAACTTTCAAGATGCATAAATCCAATTCAGCTTTTATCTTTTTCAATGTCCAGTTGAACCACAAAACATACTTGCGTAACCCATCTTTTATAAATGCCATACTTCATAAAACAATAAACAATTAAAAAAGAGTAAATAAAAACATACTTAGCTAAACTAATCATACTTTCTCGACAATAGGAAGCCCAAGAAAACTAATAAATATATCATCTAACTCATTTACGATACATACCAATGCCTCTATTTTAGTGCTTGTTTGAAAGTTTTCAAGCTGAATTCTATTTAAAATGCTTGAGGATCTGAAACCCTTTATTGTTGTTGTTCTAGACTGATCCCCAACATCCTTATTTGAACTTAGATCAACAGTAAGTAATTTGGAGCATGAAGGGCATGACACTCGCCCCAAGGAAGAAGAGAAGTCTATCAAGCATGCCTTGCAAAAGACGTGTCCACATGAGGTAACCTGAAACAATAGCAAAGAGGTAGTTGAAGAATAAAATAGCGCACTGATTTTGTAGCAAAGAACCAACAGACAGAAGATAAAAAGGAAAGGGGGCTATGAACTAACCACAGGATCTTCTACTGGGTGATGACAAAGCCCACATACTTGTTCAACATTGTCATTGCGAACCTCAACCCCAGCTTTTAATGCTGCAGCTTGAGAATATACCACAAGGTATGGATGATCAACAGCCTACAATAAAAGGAAGATATTGGTTAGTCAGTTAATAGCAGGCTGCTCTATCAGCTAGCTACTGAAGAACAGAAAATAAGATCTTGTAGACTTCAGTTCCTATTCTCAACCCAAGACCAAAATGAGCTCAAAGTTCCCTTCATAACTTGGGCAAGCAGAAAAATCTTTACATAAAGGAGGAAAAACAAGAACAGATATTAAAATCAGCTCACTAATCAACAAGCACGCAAAAAACCTACCTCCCAATTCTTGCAAGAAAAATCCAGACTGAACTGAAGAATATGGAAACCCTATTCTTCTAAATCAAAATATAAATGAAGCAATGCCAATAGAACACCCTACTATTCTTAAACAAAGTATTAATCATATCTAAGGAATAAAAAATTAGATACTTCAAAATTAGAATATGACAACATCAAATTACAAGACAACTTAGGGATATGATCATAAAATGGGAAATTTAAGGTCAAGGACAACCAAAGGTTCCATACAAATGCACAGGTCTCTAATAATAATGTATTTAGTTCTTCGTTTAACAGATTTAAAATGGGGGAGGGAAGAGAGAGAGGGTTGAGGGGGTTGCATCACTTGAGGTATTAACTGTCAAAGTTCTTTCCTCCATTGAAATAAATACACACCTGCCTAAGTCTGGTCAGGAGGTCAAATATATGAGCATAGTTATTCGTCAAAGTATTTGATTCCGCATATCTGCAAAGGAGAACCACATTGATAGCTTAGATAGGAACCAGAAAGACAGTGTATCAAAGAATCAACAAAAATATACGGTTCTTCCTCCAGATTAAAAACAAATTTCTTTCATGCATATCTTGGTGATTAAAATCTTGTAAAAAGGGCAAAATCAAATTTTATTATTACAATAAACAAATTTAATTCACATTATCTTCAATGTATTTCTATAGTAAGCAAAATAAGTGACATACGTATTAAACTGTGCCTGACTCTCATTGTATAATGATTCATAATAGTCTTGCTCATTTATATCCAGGCTATCCTTTCTCAATGAAACCTGCAGAAAATTAATGGAGGAGATCAATATATACCTTTTCAATATCCAAAATTGCAAACTTAGCCACATTGTAAATGATAACTTACAATTCTAGGTGGCAGTGCGAGATCAGCAGCCCGGCCTAATTTAGTGCGCCTTAATATTACATTTTTTAAAACCTTGTGTTTTAGCAATATCATTGCTCTCCTTCCTGGATCACTGTTTCCATATACTTGAATTGGCGTGGCTACATACTTAACAATATTCAATAACAGAATGTCAGCAGTATGAAACAGCAAGGATTAGTTTTTCTTGCCTTGAACAAGCAAGAAAAAGGCAAATAAACTACAAAAATTACTTTATTCCACCAACAGAAGTGTCTGACAGAACTGTGCTGGCAGTTTGAACATTCCTTAGAACTGCATAAAAGCATCATGATCACAACTCAGAAGCATAAAGTTAACAGCATCTTAAGACAACAGTTGTTAGATATATAGAAGCACATGTGTCCTTAGATGCAAACTCGCCTTTTCATACTCAAACACAACAAAGCATGATAGCTCATTTCACAGAAGTAAAGAGAAGAAAAATAATTTTATGAAAACCTCTAACAAATAGAGCAGCTTGCCTTTTTTTTTTCTGGCAAGTTAAAAGCAGCATGCTTTAATACAGAAGCCATGGAATTATAGAATAGACAATAAAAAAACACAAGAATAAAAAAAGAAGCCAATAAGTCAGTTCCTCAATTAACAAGTCAAGAGGGTTAACAAACAAAACCAAAATGAATAAATGAATCAGGTTCCCAGTAGTAAGTTCATACATACCTATGATCAAGAATCCTGCAATCACAGTCCTTGCACAAGTAATGGGAAAAAGGAACTATTCGCAAGAAACGTATCTGTATTAACAGCATAGCAAATAAATTATCTTTAAAAACATAAGCTTTCCACATTATGGCAAAAAGTATAAGACGGCATACTGACCAGAGAATACAGCTCTCCCACACGATTCTGAAGGGGAGTTCCACTTAACGCCCATCTATAGGAAGACTCTAGAGCCAGAATTGCTTTTGCAGTGTTACATTGTCTAGCTTTTATATAGTGTGCCTATTTTATAAATTTAAAAGTACAAAGGTCAATGGATTTCAATCGTCTGTCAAACTGAATAAGATATTGTGATGTCATAACACAACAATGACATTAAAATAAGACTCATTATGAAATATAGAAAAAGATAAATAATGAAAAGCCGTCAAGTCATAATTCATTTTCCTTTCGTGTCAAGATAAAAGCAAAAGAAATAAACCTCGCTCTAACTACTTCAGAGAAATTATTGTAGTAGAGAACAATTTAAATCAGTAAACAGCTAATTTTATTTCGTGAAACAGAGCTATTTAATTGCCATAACAATGACACAACTGACCTCATCCAAAATGATCCGCTGCCACTTTACGGTATGTAAAAGAGACTTCCCCTCACGTTTGGTATCAGATGGTCCCATTTTCATCTGAACTATCTTCTTTACATTAAGTATTCTTTTCTTTTTCTTGAACTGCTTCGATTGTTTCTCTGTTCTCTCAGCGTTAAGCCCACAATAATATTTCTGGTGAATAGGTAACTTTGCATGGCTAAGAGATTTGCCACAATATGGGCACTTCTCCTTAGGAGGCATCATATATTTCCTATACTCAGATTCAACAGTAGAGTATGTAGTTATTACAAAATCGTACTTTGAGAACTCTTCCCTATACTTCCCTCTCTTGGCCCCATGATAAATTAGCACCTTGGTGCTTCCTTTTAGAGTAAACCTATCAATCTCACTAACCCACTGAGTAACAGCAACCACAGGACAAATAACAAGTGTTCCTTGGACCCTGGGCAACGCTGAAGATGAACCTGGCAAAGAGGATGTTTCATCTGGTTCACAAGCCATTTTCTGGGTTTCACGTTGGGCAAGGACAAGAGCAATTGCTTGAATAGTCTTTCCCATCCCCATTTCATCTGCAAGAATGCCCCCCCTAATTTCAGAATTCTCCTGTTTCAAAGCCCATGCTAGCCATTCCGTTTGGTATCTTAGTAACGGCATGGTAAGGTCAGATGAAACCACAGCCGTTTCTTTCATTTGCTCATTCTGACAATCCAAGTCAATATCTTCTGATAAATTCTCATCAATCCATCTCTCATGCTGCTCTTCCCACACCTTCCACAACAAGACTGGCTTTGGATCTTTTCTTGCTCTTTTTGTTTTTGTCTTCTTGCTCAGGCTAACCAAAACATGGGCAATTGATTGCTGAACTCTTGGGGAGTCATCATTGTCTCCATGCTCCAGCACTCCCATGTTCTGATTGGACTCTCCATTTCTTGAGCTGATTTTTTTCCTTTTCTTTCCTCTTTTCTTTCTACGTGGACTATTCTGGCTACTGGATGAATCAGAGTCATCGTCTACCCCATCAGAAGTACAAAAGCTTAAAGTAGATTCTTCATTTAAGTCAAGAGAGAAGCCCGAAGCTTCTTCATCTGTATGAAATGATTTCTCATCAGCAAGCATGCATGAGGATGAAATACACTACTATATTAGCACTATAAAGATTTCTATACCAAACCAAGGAAGAAAAGAAGAGGCTTTATTTGAAGGTTTAGATTTAAGTTGTTAAAACTCAAAAATAGAATCAGGCTGTCAACAGCCATCCACGATTAGGAAAGAAATAATCAATAAGGTAAACACCAGGCAAGAAAGGCAATGTACCTTCAAAACTGGAATGTGAACCAGAAGAAACTTCATTTGCATTATTGCCACAATCGCTAGCAGTTTTAACTTCTCCAAAGGCATCAATGGGCGGTTGTTCACTTCTTGTTACTACATTATACATAAACATCAACATAAAGAAGGAAAAGATTGTGAATTCAGTAAACCCACAATAAGGGCCCAAATCTTGAGCGTTTAATTTGAAATAAGGATCACCCAGCGCTGGCCAAGACTGCTGGGATTTCTAGCGCATGAGTGAGGGGCAAGAACACAAAATTCAAGATGGTACCTTTTTAGAAATTAACCCCACTCAGCAACCTTACACCCCACTATCGAAACAGGCTTAACCATATAGAAATTTTCCTAACAATAATCGCGAAGAAAAGACGGGCATGTGACCGCAACAAAGTTTGTCAACAAGTGCTCCTTTCATCTTTTTAAAAGATCATATCTCAAAATAATCACTGATGTGCATAGAAATGGAGCAGAACGAGGGAAAAGTAAAAAAGAAAAAAGAAAAAGAAAAAAAGAAAAAGAAGCAAGAAATTAAAATCCAATCCTCTGTGCCTATCGTGTTCTCATAAAACAAAGCAATTCAAAAACCACAGCAGAGGCATGAAATTAATCAGTGGACGGAATGCTTACCATCAGAATCAGGGGTAGGAAGTCGCCTACGAGAACGTAACTCCATTGATGTTGCTCACGGAAACTGATTAGGGTTTATAACGGGGAAGATGTTAGATTAGAGGAGCTGTTCACCAGAATGGTATGATACTAGTGAGTGATGGTGACTCTGGAACGAAACGGCGGGAAGAGCCCCTACTTATAGTCAGGGAGGGCCTACGCGGCTTCCAATATCATAGTTGTGATTCTCTGCGGTTGCGACCACGACAGGGATATCACGTGGACGATTCTACCCTTGGAGAATTTCGAAGGATCGCGTGATTGCGGAAGATCTCTATCACTAATAAAGTTGACGAGGATCATGAAATGCGCTGGGCTATTCGTCCGTACGAGGCAACCCTCGAAATTGCACCTTGTAGATAAGAAACGTTCAAATAAATCAGCTTCCCTTGCAAGATTCATCCCAACATAGAAGCGAACGTTTCAATAGGAGGCGGGTTTATGTTCAGCTGTTACGCACAGTCTCCATGGTCGGATTGATCCAACGAAGGACATGCTCACTTAACAAAAGAGGAGTGCTTCCAAGTTCCAACAGAGTGCTTGTGTACTGTTGATTGCTTTTAGCTTTGTAGGAGTGTCTAAAAAAGCCACTTTCTAGGTTGTGTTTAGTAGAGCTGGGAATGTGGGTAAACCCGCGAGTTGCGAGTTGGCTCGCACTTCTGTAAGTTGGTAACATGTCAACCTAACCCGTAGTGTGGAGGTTGCGGGCCAGCCTGCAAGCCTGCATTTATTTTTAAAAAAAATTAAAGAAGATCGAAAATATGAGACATATATATATATAAGTCATTAAATTTACTTTTCTAGTATCAATCATTTCTCTTATAAAAATTTAAAAACATAATCCACAATTTAAGAGATAAAGTTATCAGATTTGCTAAAGTTTATAAATAAAACACAAACTCATCCTCAAGCAAACCAAGATATAATAATTTTGTTTAAAAAAGAAGGGAAGAGGTTAAAATTTTTTCTCTTTGAATTGGGAGGTACCAAAATAAGAGTGAAAAACTTATAAATTTTATAAAAAAAAATTTGTGGGCTAACCTGGGGCTGGCCCCTATTACCAGCTCTAGTGTTTGGGATGAAGCCACTTTCTAAGGGTGTGTTTGGGATAGCTTTTGCAGCCCCCAAACAAGCGATTTAGGATCCAAAAATCAAATTAAATTGTGTTTGGTTCAGCTTTTTGCCAAATAGGCTTTTAAGAAAAAAGTTACTTTTCCGAGAGAAAATAGTAGCTTATATAAGAGAAAAATGTTCTGTTTCACTTTTTTTTTAATTGAAATACTATTATAGTCATTATTATAAATCCTTATAGATAAAATTTTTGTCTTAAATATAAATTCACTTAAAAGTTAGTAATCGTTGTTTTTCATTTTTATCCTTACTTAATTCTCATTGAAATTAGAGAAAGGTATTAGAGAATTAGTTAAAATTAACTTATAATAAGGATCAAAGTGGTACATTTTTATGATAGTACTCTGATTTAAATCCATGAAAAATTTAATTAGTGAGAATTACTTAATAAATTTTTAAATTATGCCCTAGTGGTCGATTTGGGCTCTGTTGGAAGTACGTAGAAAGTTGTGTTTATTGTTTAATGATCTTCACTCATGAAACTCTTTTTTAGTTCATGGCCAATTAGTTATATAATATGAACTTTATATTTATATGATTTCTAATTCAGATGGATTTTTATTCATTAACTATATTTAATTATTTATTATAGCATTGTCAAATTTTTCTAGTTAACTTTTTTTCATTTTTTTTATATTTTAATTTTTAATTTTTCTCATATAATTATCACAATATATATACATATATATATATATATATTACTTACTAAGATTCACGTATTTTTCAGTCATTTTCCATGTAAACCATTTTTTCAAAATAATCATCCAAATAAATTTCAGTTTGAAAAACGTCACTTATACTACCCCCAATCTAAATATAAATTACATTATACAATTTAACTTTTACCCAATTTTAAATTTGTAAAATTCAGATTATAAACAAACCAATTTTTTTACGGCTATTCCAAACACACACTAAGTCATGACCCAAAATAAGGTGCTTACATGTGTGCCTTTTACATTCCACCGTGGAGAGAAAGATACTTCTAAGGGAAAATCTTAGATAAGGAACATTCTACCAAATTAATTTTCATTTGGACCCTGAGAAATCTGAAAATTCCCTATAGTTTCATAGGGCTACGGTGAAATTAATTTGTGAAATAAAAAGATAAGGATTAAGGAGCAGATTTATCAATAAAGTTTTAAGGAAAAAGCATCTGGTATAATTATAATTTAAATGGGGTAAAAATACATATAAGAAATTAAAAGTGGAGCATCCAACACAAAATCGTTAAATTTAACTTAATGCTATTATGAGTTATCTTCTCTTATGATTTAATATCATTAGGTCAATTAAATTTAACGGTTTTGTGCTGGATACTCTACTTTTAATTCCATATGTGTATTTTCTCCCCTTTAAAACATAATTGTGTCAGACGCTCATTCCTTAAAGCTTTATTGATAAATATACTCCTTAACCCAAAGATAAAAATAACTCATTCAAAACTGAAGGAGAAACAACTTGATCTGTAAGTGGCAAACACGTCATAAATAAGTGGAATAATTCTATGAACAAATTAAATTAATTTTTAACAAGGACACATTAGAGTATGACCAAGTCAAATTCCATTTGCAAGTAGCGAACACATTATGAACAAGTAAAATAGTCACATAAACAAGTGAAATCCCTCCTTTTCACCAAATGCCATCCTAAAATTGTTCATATGACTATTCTACTTGTTCATGATATGTTCGCTATTTGCAAATATAATTTGACTTACTTATACTCAATGTGTTATTGTTAAAAAAAAAAAAATCAATTTCACTTGTTCATATGAGCATTCTACCTATTCATGATGTTTTCGTTATATGCAAATCAAATTGTTTTTACTTTTATTTTGAAAGGGTTATTTTTATCTTTTTACTTCCCAAATGAATTTCAGCGCACCCTTAAAGAATTATAGTGAAATTTCATATTTCTTTAGGATCTAATAAAAATTAATTTGCTACAACGGTCCTTGTCTAAAATTTTTCCTATTTCTTAATGAGTCCCACCGTCCAAAGAATAAAAAGAAAATAAATAAATAAATTTAGAGAAAATTAGGAAAAATTTTCCATTAAAAATTAAATTAGTGAGAATGATTTGACAAATTGTCATACACCCAAATTAATGACACTGCAAATTTTGTACCAAAAGAGCATCAGTATTAGGATTTAGGTTCTTCTTGCCAGTTGAATTTTCAATGGATTTTTTTTCCAATTTTTCCCATAGCATGTAAAATCGGATCGGACCGGTCAGTTTAGACCAAAAACCAATGAACCGGACGTCAAATCAGTCTGATTGGAGGTCAATGAACCACACTATAGTGAACCAGTTTGACCCGAGGGTGAACCGGCTGGTCACGGTTTGCCTCTTTTTTTAAAAAAAAAAACCTTTTTTATACCCCAAATGATGTTATTTTGGCTTTTTTTTTTAAAAAAAAAATTCTTTGAATTTTTTTGATTTGCAAGGAGTTTTAAAAGGATTGTGGAATACTTTTGTTGTTTTGCATTTATTAAAGAAAAATATTTATGTACTTAATGATATTTTTGTGGGTATCAGGTACAGGAGGTTATATTGGATCACTGATTGGAAAAAAAACTCTTATGTAGTTTTTTGAATGGTACACATAAATATTTAAATTTTATATATATATATATATATATAATTAATTGACCCTGGGTTGATCCCGGTCTGAACCACTAACCATTGACCCAATACCTCAATCGATTCAATAGCCGGTCTGTACCTTGATTTTTCCTAACAAACTCCCAACATACTTATATGTTAGGAAAAATTGTCACAATATATAGATATAATATATATATATATATCCATTATTTAATTATTTAATAAAATTCATATCTTTTTTAATCATTTTGCATCTAAACTTGCTTTTTAAATAATTATCCAAACAAGTTTCAGTTTGAAAAAAGTTACTTTTGTTATCGCAAATTCAAACATAAATCACATTATATTGTTTTACTTTTACCCAATCTTGAGTTTCTTAAAGTGTGTGTATGGATTAGCTTTTGGGAATAGCTTTTACGATTTATGAGGTAAGTGTATGCGAGGAGTTTTGTCTCAGGTTGCGCAAACCTAGGTTTGGGAAATTCCCAAACACTAAGAAAGTCATATTGAAGGAAAAAAAAAAGTCATTTTGGTCACCATCAATCCAAAATTTCACATTTATGGTGTATGAGAGCAAGTATATGATAATAATTTTATCTCGACTTATATAAATATATTTCTTAATTACTAATTCAAGCATGCCCTAAGTGATCCAGATCACTCTTCACAAAAAGTAATGAATTGATGATAATCAAAATGAATTGATGATGGTCAATTGGTCATAGTGCCCCTGGGCAAGGCTTCCCGTCAGCGAGGAGAAAGCCGAAAACCCATCGGGGGAAATTAATTTAATTTTATTGTTTTCTATATAAATTTCAGAATTAAATTAAATGTCAATAGGAATAATTGGTGTTAACCAAGTTTGTGGAATATGGGATAAAACATAATTAAGACATAATTAGATATACAGGGCGTTCAATGGAAATTTGAAGAATGATATTTATCTAGTAAAACTAGGATTTAGTACATTAATTATCTTCTAACAAGTATTGCTACCCGTGCGTTATACAATAAAATTTATATATAACATTTGAGCTTGATAGAAGAGCAGTTTAGGATTTCAAAACATTATTTTATGAGGTATGTAATATTTATTATGCAATTTAGTCTTTATGGGTTGACAATTTTTCTATTCTATGCTAAGTAACAAATATTTAGAAATCATGTTATTAATTTATAATCCTCTATTTTGAATGACCCGTATGTTTTTATATTGAAAGTCCCAAATATACTATTTATTATTAAATATTGATAAGAACAATATTGAAGGCCCTTATCATAAGGGCGGCCATCAGAGTTTAGGATGAGAACGTTGATGCCATCTATACATTGAAGACGTTAATACACATAAGCATTAGTCTAATCATGGAACAAACTATATTTTTTGGAAACTAAGCTTATTGCAAATTTAGTTTAAATTATGATTATGATAACTTTTTGATTTATATGTTAAATTATTATTATTATAGCTCTAGAATCATGGGGCCAACTAATAATCTATGGATATAAAATATAAAATGTCGATATTAAATTATAAAATAGAGCGATAAATAATTATAATAAACCAATCATGATAGTCAAAAGAAGGTGATAAATATAGATAATGATATTTGTTGGTCAAAGTAAACGGAATACACTTACGGCGTTAAATGTAAGCACAGCTATTTCCCCCAAAAACAGTTGCTCACAAAAACATTTTTAATGGCGTTACTACGAGCAAAATAGAAGAGATGGATTACAAAAGAGAACAATAAATAATTATGATAAACTAATCATTGTAACATCCTTAAATATTTTTTTGTTTAGAGTTAGTCGTAGCTAAAGTTTTATTTAGTCAACAGTACTACCTCATGTCATAAATATAAGATAAAGTTGATTTTTTTTAAAAAAAGATTAAGGAAACTAAATAAGTTACTTAATCATATCATATGTTATGTATCCTTAGATTATATATTAGTTTATTAGTTAAACTAATTAGTTTGGAGAAAAAAATATAAATATAAATATAAATACTCTAAAGTAATTTAATTAGCTTCCTCAGTTTCTCCAAAAAAGTCAACTTTGTCTTATAATTAGGACCGGAGGAAGTATATAATAAATTAATAATTTAAAAACAACATCAAGTTATAAATATTATTCTATACATTAAAAAAATAATAATACAAATGAAATACCTCCCTTACATAATTATTTTTAATATATGGACATGTGTGTGGAATTATATCTTATCATTGGAATAAGAAATAGAAAAAAAAAAATGTTTCTAACAATCTGAGTATTATTAATATTATTTTTAAAAAAATATTCTTTTAATGGGGGGCCAAACCTAACTTTATCCTATAAAATCCTCTTTTCCTTCCACTACCCACAACACTCTAGGCGCCGTGCAAGTCCTCTTCTTCTTGGATTGTTTTTCCTGCCTGTGTCGTAAAAGGTAATTAAGTGTTTGTTTGGGATGGTTTATTTCCTAAATATAAAATAAAGTTGATTTTTTTAAAAAAATTAAAGAAACTAAATAAGTTACTTAATCATATCATATGTTATGTATCCTTAGATTATATATTAGTTTATTAGTTAAACTAATTAGTTTGAAGAAAAAAATATAAATATAAATACTCTAAAGTAATTTAATTAGCTTCCTCAGTTTCTCCAAAAAAGTCAACTTTGTCTTACAATTAGGACCGGAGGAAGTATATAATAAATTAATAATTTAAAAACAACATCAAGTTATAAATATTATTCTATACATTAAAAAAATAATAATACAAATGAAATACCTCCCTTACATAATTATTTTTAATATATGGGCATGTGTGTGGAATTATATCTTATCATTGGAATAAGAAATAGAAAAAAAAATGTTTCTAACAATCTGAGTATTATTAATATTATTTTTAAAAAAATATTCTTTTAATGGGGGGCCAAACCTAACCTTATCCTATAAAATCCTCTTTTCCTTCCACCACCCACAACACTCTAGGCGCCGTGCAAGTCCTCTTCTTCTTGGATTGTTTTTCCTGCCTGTGTCGTAAAAGGTAATTAAGTGTTTGTTTGGGATCGTTTATTTTTAACTTATAAGTATTTATAAATCGTGATTTATGATATATGAGGTAAGTATGTGAGATGATTTTTATCTCCACTTACGTAATAAGCATTTATTATTCAAAAATAAGCTATCACAGACTCCCCTTAAACCATGTTTGGTCACTGAAACGGCCGGAGTACTGGGTCATATTGGAGTCAAATCGGAGCTAACATATAACCAAACTGATGAAAAAGTGAAGATTTCAATATTATTAATATGAAATTATAAAAAAAAATTGATTTTTTCTTATTAAAAACAAAAGTGAAACAGTTTGACTTCTAGACTGGACCCTTTTATCGTCTGGTTTATCGGTTTTCTAGCCAAATTGGTCTGTCTAATCCGGATTTTATAACCTGAGCCCTGTGGCCCTACACCTTTATTGCAACCCAACTGCTCCTCTCTCCTTGTGCGTGTGGGGTTGATTGTATATTTTACTCGCTCCTTTATTGCAACCCGTCATGCACTCTTATACACCCATGCGAGCGAGCACATATGTAGTTAGATGGATATAAAAAACCATTTTTATACTATCACAGAATAATCTAGTTTCTCTCACCCATGCGAGCGAGCACACATATGTAGTTAGATGGATATAAAAAACCATTTTTATACTATCACAGAATAATCTAGTTTCTCTCACATTTCTTGAATACCATACCCTTTTTGCTACTGTTGGTGTGTGTCTTTTTGTGTGGGTATATGTATAATTATCCTTTTCTTTGTATCTTTAAAAAAAAAAAAGGCTCATCTTCTTTTCCACGGGGTCACAGTGCAGGTGTACAGATACACATATGGCGGTGTGTGTGTGTATTGTTTTAACACCTATATTGTCAACACCCGTTTTCATTTTAATATACATAGTCGTAGAGTAACAAAGACCAAATTTCACCGGCATTCAAAAAAGTGTATATATATATATATATATATTGATAAAAATATTCATTTACAATCCAGAATCATCCATACAGAATGCAATAATATTTACAACTATTACAAAATATTTAAAAGTATTTCGAACATAAACTAACTATAATCATGAACTTTGACTTTGTCTTGAGACACGTGTCAATCACTTCCTTGTGTCTACGTTTTTGCCTTTCAATCTACTGACACCCGCTGAGATGTTTGTTTAGAAAAAGATGTGAGATTCCAAGAAATCCTAGTAAAAACACGCTATTGTTCGTATAAAATGCGAAATGTAAATATGATATGCACCATGTATACATTAATTAATGAACAATATAAATATATCATCATTATGTATACATGAGTAGGGCCCAGCCCCACTAATCGTACACCAGTTGGATTCTTACCTAATTCCCAGTATAAGTGCACCTCCGGCATTAACTGCCCCTCTTTAGGTAAACCATATTGATTAATATAGCACATTTACAAACAATGACATCCACACAATCATATAAACCATGGCATGATGTACAAAAGATAATGTTCCTATCTCAAAGCTCTATCAACCCCTTTTCGCGTGCCTTGTAAAACGTGTCAACTTTCAGCTCCCGACTATATCCTAAAATATTAAATGTACAAGAAATATGTCATAACATATCCAGGTATCATTTTAGATACTTCCATAGTGTTTCTTGTGGTTATATTAGCCTATGGTGAAAATTTACTAAAATGCCCCCGGAACCTCAGTCCAGCCCGCTGTACTCGGCCCGACTGTACTATTCCTAAAATTTTTACTGAGGCTATCCAAACGTATTTTCGCCTAAGGAATCCATTTCCCGGCTCGAAACTACCAAATTCAATATCAAATTACGAAATTTGCTTTGACAATCCTACTTTTAAGGTTTCAGGGATGTTTTCATAATTATGCTTTTTCGGGCTTTTTCAAAAAAATGACCAGCTATAACCCCACCTAACTTTTCCTCCTAAACTCAATGAAATCATTAAATCAGTGAAAATCCAAATCCTTCCCCCTATAACAGTGCTGGCCGAAATATGTTTCAAGAAAAGGTAAAAATGCACTTTTGTGTTTTAACCTCTAAAGCTTAGGACTTTTACTTTTAATCCCTTATTAAGTCATTTAAACACATACTAACCATGATTCAAATAAATTTGGGTAATATAACCCCTTAGGGTTAGGGCTTTCCAAATTTACAAATTCAATAAAAAAATCACCAAATCCAACCATAAACGTCAACAACAATAATATACTAGTATGGATTTGAGATTTATGGATTTACCTTTTGGGTTCTCAAACTTTCTCTCTCTAGGTGTCCTCCCCCCTCTCTCCTTGAGCTTAAGATTTGCTTGCTAAACCATGGATTTTATGGAAAGGAAGAGATTAGAGAAGAGCTCATGGAAGATCAGAAGGAAAAAAAAACCTTAAGAAATCTTCACCTACCTTAATCTTTCTCTTCTTCCTTCTCTCTAAAGCTTGAGGTTTCTTAAGCCCCCCCTCTCTCTCCTCTCTTGAGCTTTGGATGAAATGAGCAAGAGAAAGATGAAGCCTTCCTTCATAAAGTATCCTACCTGATTTCTCTTAATTAACAAATGGTAGGAAATTAATTTATGACATTACACTTGTACTCACCCTTATATACTTCAAACCTATGTCATAAGTTCATTTGGATTTGAACCAATTACCTTCCCTTATTTGGTTAGCCGAAAACACATAAGAGCCCCCCTCTATGCACACAATCAGGCTTTAGTTCTATTCATCCAATCACATCCACAAGAAACATTATTTTAATCTTAATTGTGCATGTGCTCATATTCAACAATTACAGTTTATTTCCTCTTGGCTTGCATTAAGGACATTTGGCATATCTTAATTTCAACAACTATTTTTGAACCAATTATTTTCTCTATTATTTCTCCATCACTACTACAAAAAAGTAAAGTTGTGGCGCTTATAATTGCATCACCTGTGGTGCTAGAGAAGTGCCACATATCTGAACGCCACTAAAAGAAGCTGTGGCGCTTGAAAGAGCCACATCATTTAATTTTTTTTTTTAAAAAATACCCTCCTGTGACGCTTGTTGGAGGAAGTGCCACAGGAGATCCTGTGGCACTTCCTCCAACAAGCGCCACAGGAGGGTAATTTTTTTTTTAAATTTAGCTAAATAAATTGTTTTATTTTAATTTACAAAATAATATTAATTATCCATATTTATTTTCAAAATTGAAGATATTGAGGCCAGTGTTAAACTAGAAACTATTGGCAAAAAAGTTAAGCTATAGAAACTTATATTATGATACAAATATTATATTTTTCTTAATCATGCGTATGGACTAGACTATTTTCTTTTAAATTACTAAAATAAGGTTTTTTGAAATTAAAATTTTTTTCAGGCAAAAAATGTTAAAATTGCTTAAGCCTAATTTGAAATCAAGTACTCCGGATATGTAAAGATATCTTTTATCAACATGCTAAAGGTATCACGAGACATGATCCACTTTTGGTTTTTCTTTTCTTTTGAAATATTATTTTTTTGGATAACTTCTTTTGAAATATTATATATATTCTCCACTTTTTAAATACAGATTAGAACATAGATATCAATTTGAAATAAAAAATTGCAGAAATTATATGCCAATTAAAAAAAAAAGGAAGAAGCACGTTGAACTTACAAGCTT
The DNA here is from genome assembly GCA_963855925.1 of Inga laurina. Classification (NCBI taxonomy): domain Eukaryota; kingdom Viridiplantae; phylum Streptophyta; class Magnoliopsida; order Fabales; family Fabaceae; genus Inga; species Inga laurina. The sequence goes on along the minus strand of OY979707.1, from coordinate 62,494,484 downwards.
AATTGATCAGTGCAGTGGAGTGGGGGACCACGTTGCCCGTTGGTGTTGCAATCTTGAGCGAGGAGGAGGAGGAGTGGGGATGGCAGTTGAAACAAAACAAAGAAGTAGATTCGATGATGAAGACATGTGTGTATGTGGGCATGTTTTTAAGTGTGAAGATACTAGGAAATGGAGGGAGGGGGCGACAGTCGTTCACTGCAAGAAGCTGTAGTGTAGATGAAAAGGAAAAGTGAGTGAGGAGGGAATAATTAAAGTGGGATGAGTCAAAATAAATTAAAAGAGAAGGAAGGGGGCCACTGCGTGGGAAGGGGAAAAAAGATAAGGGTGGGAGCGGGGGGAATTGTGATTGGTGGGAAGTGGATAGTATAATCCATTAAAAAGGTCAAAAAAAAATTATATAAGCTGAACATTTGAATTTTTTTTTTATTTAATAGAATCAGCTGTGGCGCCTAGATTTCCAAGCGCCACAGCTGGTCCTTTTTTTTTTTTGGAATACCTGCGCCAAATTTTTTTTTTTTATTTAATAGAACCAGCTGTGGCGCCTGGATTTCCAAGCGTCACAGCTGTCCATTTTTTTTTTTTTTTTTTTTTTTGGGAGTACCTATGCCTAAAACTACAAGGCTTTAGAACCATAAAGGCACAAGGCAGCTAGCTTTCTTGTTTTTTTTTAATATAGAAGAAGCTGTGGCGTCTGGTTTTTAGGCGCCATAGTTGGTAAATTTTTATTTATTTATTTATTATACAACCAGCTATAGCGCCTGATTTTCCAAGCGCCACAGCTGGTAGGATGCACCCAATTGTGGCGTTTGCCTTGGCAGGCGCCATAGTTGGGCCTACCAGTTGTGGCATCTGGTCCATCAGGCGCCACAGTTGATACCCAAAATATAAAAAATAAAATAAAATAAAAAAATAAAAAGAGAAAAAAAAAGGCAGTTGTGACACTTCTTTAAAGAAGTGCCACAAAATGTGCGTCACCTTTCAATCTTTTTGTAGTAGTGCATTTTTGGACCTTAATATTAGGCATTTTAAATTACCCAAATCAATTCTATAATTATTTCATCCATTTTCTCATGAATATAAACATTTCTAAAATTCATAAATTTCAAATTTATAAATATTCACTATTTTATTGAATTTTAAATAATTATAATATATTTAATGAATATAAAATTAGGGTGTTACACAAATTGTAACTTTGAGTACGTGTATTTATATTTTTTTAAAAAAAATATATTTTGAATCATTTAAGGATTTATTATTTTTTCCAATAAATCTGACTTCATCCGTACTTTCTCCATGCTGATGTTTAAGTTTAATGAAATATTTCCATTGGCCAAAAAAAAAAAAAAAATTGACCCACGCCACCTTCTTCATCCTTCTTTCTTTCTTTCCTTTTTTTTTTTTTTTTTTTGTCTTTATCTACTTACATTTTTCTTCCTCACTTGATCCAGGAGGTCCGGCAGGCTGGGGTGTTTGGGGGGGGGGGGGGGGGGGGAAAGAAATGATAATTTATTCAATTTACTCACACCTTTATCACTGATTTTCTTTTATATCAATCAGATTTTTCTTAGAGAGCAGTTTTAAGGCCATAAATTAGTTTTTAAAGTAGTCTTTGAGTAAGTTTAGAGTAATATATTAGTAGATAATTATGTTTGTGGATTTGTAGACTCTCATTAAGAGCTTTGGAATAATCTTTTGTGTGATTACTTATGAGTTAAGGAGTAGCATGTAATTCTGAATATTCTTACATATATTTGTGAATTGTGTATAATTGAATCGTGAATGACTATCTTTTATATATTAAAAAAATATGGACTAATTATATGTATATGTGTATGTATTATAAGTTCTTAAGTAAGTAATGTTACAAGCAAATTTCTTATTAACTCACTTTATTCACATAGTTAAAATTTTAATTATAATTGATGTATTGTTGCATTATTGTTTCCTTTTAAATATGTTTGTATATGTGATGATATTTGATACGAATGAAAAATGATTTAGTATACATTGTCTTTTAATAATATTATGTTTATTGGTGATTGAATATATATATAGCTGTCATAGCGGTTGTATTTGTAATGAGTTGGAGTAAGGAGGAGGAATTTGTATGGCAAGATTTTTTATCACGTAGTATGCCATCACTTGGTGCACAGTGGATGGAACTTGTCAGGACCCATTCTTTCATGTTTTTCTTTGGTCGGGATTATATTGGAGTTGTGGGACATATAACACTTCTTTAGTTGAGTTCTTTTAAAAAGGGGAGTCATAGTCCAGACCTAAGTTCTACAACTTTACTTGAGTATATCTTAAGAATTGGTAAGCTTGGGACAATTAAGTCAAATGGATGAGTTTCTGTTGAACTATATATTAGCCTATAACTTCAGTAAGTAGAATAAGGATGGACGGTGATATAAGGGATGATATTACATATTGCATAATTGTATATTACATGTTATGAATGATAATAGAGATTTGTTTAATGATGATTAAATTAAAATTGTTTCATATGAGGACCATGATTGTCACGCCCTTATCTCAATTTTACCTTTACCAGAGTATTCGCGGAAAATGATATGAGATACGGTAGGCAACACAAGAATAGCATAACTATACTGATAATATAAACATGATTACAGAAATTTCCCATAGGGGTTCGTACATGATACTTACAATTAAGGTAGCCGCACAAGGCTACTAGGGTGTCTAAACTTATCCCAATGAAACAGAGACTTCTTCCCATCTTCGTTCCACTACTGTAATCCCCTCATACGGTACTCTACATTGTTGTTTGCATATCTTCTGTCGTCTCCTGTCTGAATTGTTGGTAGGGGAGGGTGAGATTCGAGAGAATCTCAGTAGGAAATAGATACCATAATGCATGCATGATTAATGCTATGTGTATGACATGTTAGCTTTATCTAGATGTATGCCCCATAATGACATTTCTGCATGCTCAATGTTTCATACAACAAGACTATGGCCACAGCGAAAACAAAAACAGAGCTTCATTTATTCAAATATGCTCTACACAATCAAGTAAAGCAATCACATACATCATTACACAAGCAAAGATATCAAATACATGCAAGTAAGGTAAGTCCCCTACCTTAACCCTTATCCGCCTCGAAACGTGTGCCTCGATCTACGTGCAAACAGCTCAGGGCTCCATATTCAATCCTACAATGTCAAATGTACTATTTAGACACTTCCATAGTGTTTCTGGGGTTTATATGAGTCTATCTTGAAAAATTACTAAAATACCCCCAAGGACCCGACCCCATCGTACCCGGTCCGGCTGTACTTTTCTCGAAATTGTAACCTGGGCTATCCTGACATATTTTTCACCCAAGGAATCCATTTACGGACTCGGAATTACCAAATTCACTGCCAAAAGACGAAATTGCCCTTGGCAGCCCTTTTTTCAGTGTTTTCGGGGCATTTTCGTAATTATGCTTTCTCGGCCTTTTCCGAAAAAGTGCCCAACTGTAACCCCACCTAATTTTCCCTCCTGAACTCGATGGAATCATCAAATCATTGAAAATCCAACTCTAAGACCCATTTATAGCCCATACCGAAATATATGGGTTTTCCAGAAAAAATCGGGGTTTTTCGGTTTCGGCTCCGTAAACGTGTTCCTTTCTACTCCTAACCACTTTATTGACTATTCCATAAGGTTACAACTACCATTTAGTACCAATTTGGGCAGCATAACAGCCCCACATACCCATTTCCAAAAATTAAAACCAATGGCAATCCGGCGAAATTTCACCGATTAAATTGCCCACAACAGCTAGAATAGTCAATACACAAGAGTTTGGAAGTTACCTCAAGCTCCCACTAGCTTTTCTCAAAGTGGCTGAAACCCTAGCTTCAAAACACCAAGATTTGTGCTTCAAACATCTTACACCACATAGAAGAGAGGCTTAGGAGAAGGATTATACACATTAGGTACGAATTCACCGAAGAAATCGACCTATCTCGTGAGATTTCTCCTTCCTCCTCTCTATTTTTCTCTCAACTCCTCTCTCTATTTTCTGCATAAAGCACGTCAGTTCTGGTGCTGAGGGAAGAAGAAGATGATTTTAATAATATGTCCCCGTTTAATTAACTAATTGTCCCGATTTTTGGATTTTTGTAAAATTCTGGCAGATTTCTGCCCAAATTTTGAAAAATCATAACTAATTCTAGAAAAATCAAAATGAGGTGATTCCAAAGCCTATAGAACCCTTATTGAGTCTAGTTTCATGGAAAAATATAGACTTTTGCTTTCTGGAATCACAAAATTCCCAGAATTTCAATCTTTGCATATTGTTCCAGAAATTTCACAGTTTTTCTGTGCTGACTTCAAAAATTCATATCTTTTTGTGTATAGCTCTAATTGATTCATATGACCTATCAAATTAAATCTTAGGATGTCTACTTTCATCCTGTAAAATATCATAATTTTTGATCATCATTTGATCATTCAAAATCATATGACAAGCTCACTACCTCATAGGCGATTTCACCGAAAACATAATTATATTATCCAAAGTTCACCATTTTACTTTCTTAATACCCTAAAGATATAGAAATCATTAGGGGATAAATTTGGGCTCCTGCTAAATTGGGGCTTAGCAGTCCACTTAATTTAGGCTTATTTTCAAGCCTCAAATCCCAAATTTCGGGGTATTACAGTGATATACGCAACTATATATGTAATCAGTTTTTTCTTTTAAATTATATGTGGTTTGCTTGTGTACAGTACGAACTTTCAGTAGTTACTGAGACGTGGAATATCATCTCTTTATATTAACATTTTTCAAATAATTGTTCTAATAAGAAGTAAGGGAAGGCATCTTTGGAGTGAGTCTTGAAGGCACTTTTGTGCTCATTGAGCATATGTTATATTGTTTTTATTTGACATGATCCTAATAGTTCCGCATTTTATTTTTACTTACTAAAATGTTTTGAGGATTTAAATTGACACTAGCGTGGATTTTATTTGAATTGATTATGTATTTTGATGATTTGGATGTTAGGTATCCTTATTGGCTATATGTGAGGTACCTGGTCACGTATTTGTCTGCAATGTTTGAAGTGTTACATTCATGATAGCAAAAAGAGAGTGATAAATCCGGATCTTGATATTTATTGATGTCAAAATTAATGGAAGACACTAATAGCATTAATTTAAATACAACTATTTTCTTCAAAAAGGGTTGCTCACGGAACAATTTTTAACGGCGTTACTACAAGTATCATAGAAGAGAATAGATATTTTTACAATTACCTCTATTATATTTGATTTTGATTAAGATTTGATTTAGGATTTTTATTATTCTAATATTTATAGAAACTATATAAATAAAGCAGGGAGTTGGACAACTTGGACTCAACTTTTAGTAATCAATCCCCCCTCCCCAATACATCACAGGTGCTGACAGGGGGTTAATTCATATACAAAATAATAGAGAATAAGTCCCAACTTGTATAATTTTAGTAGTAAATTATTTGCTACCACAATATGATATCTAAAAATATATTATACTCCCTTCGGTCTTAATTATAGGACATATTTACCTAACTTTGGAGAAATTAATAATAGTAGTTAAATTAGTTAATCTTATGTATTTTCCTAAAATGCCCTTATTTAATACATACAAAAAATCATATTCTCTTCATGTTGATCACTTGCCTTGATGTAAAGCAAGTGATCTTGCCTATCATTAAAATGGAGTTATGCCGGTTTGGTTCGAGTGGAATTAAAGAAAATGAGAGTTACAATTTTTAAAAATAGAGATGATGACGTTGATAGTGTTGAATTGATTTTCTTACCCTTTATTCTTATAAAATAAAAGAAACAGTAGAATTGAGGTGTACGTGACATTAATGAATTGCAAGTATTACTTACTTTATAGAATATATAGGTGTATTATAAAATTATTATTGTGTTTCATTATTATTGAGAAAGTATCAATGGGGTATTTTAGAAAGAAATTGACAAAAATTAAAACTTTGTCCTATAATTAGGACCAAGATCAAATCCTAAATATTGTCCTATAATTAGGACAAGAGGGAGTATATATAAGATTCTGCTCTTTTATAACTGACTCTAAATGTGCACGTGAGATTTTGCTCATACTATTACTAACAACTCAAGCTAGAAGATAGGCTAGCATAAAATGAACATTAGGAACAATAACATGAATATCACTTCATATCACTTATATATATATATATGGCAAATGAGGCTCAAATGCTGAATTGTCTATTCCATATATTGGGCAAACAAAATCTCAATAAAGTACAATGATTTTAGAGGAAGACAACTTGTTGAAAGGAACAAAGGAAAGTGGGTCGAGATGAGCCCTTGAATACAACTGAAACTGCTACTGATGCTGAGAGTATATGAACGAATTGGTTCTCATCGTATAGCACGACCACACAAGAGAGCATTGCTTGGGATAGGGTATTCATCTCTCCATGAATTTGCAGGTGAATACACACGAAGATAGAATTGTTGCCCCAAGTATTGACGAGGCCAGTTCTCTGACCTCACATTCCACATTCCCACGTTGTCCAGAGGCATATATATTGCAGTCCATGACTTGGGATATACCTGACCCGTCACAATCGCACATAACAATAAGCAAAATACTACATTTTCAACAATCGCGAAGTTAGTTTAACAATGTAAGGCCCCGTTAAATCCCTTTCGGTCTCAAGTTTGAGTTTTAGAGGAGACACGTGTTAGGAGAGGCAACCACAAACCTTAAATATGGGATCCCGGATAAGAATATCAAAGGAAAAAAATACTACATTTTCAGGTGGAATTCCAAATGAATGAAAGATCAAGGTTTATGATCATTTATGGGTTGGTGTACCTGAACAGTGCAGCGAGAAATGGTGTCTCTTAAATTGTAACTCGACCTGCTTGCAGCTGACCATTGTCCTCCATCCATCCTGTGAAATTCCAATCCATGAATGTTGTCCTAACTCCTAGGTAACTCGAGTGAGCCAAAAAGAAAACCAATTTCCGGTTTAAGGGTTAGATGAACTCACCCTACAACGAAGAAGTTGTGGCCATCAATGTGCCAGGATTGCAGGGTGTCCTCGGGATTCTCAAAAACAACCTCAGCGAAGCCGCGGAAAACGGCAGCCATAACAGAAGTTTGAAGGTAACCACCGGAGCCAGTGGGGTTGTCTGGGATGCTTCCAAGGGAGAAAACCCCTGAGATCTTGAAGTAATCAGCAAGCTTGAGAGGTGTATCAGCAGGAATAAAGGACACACTATTCACAGCATATCTCTGCTTCCCATTGATGACTGGTGCAGAATTTTGAAGCCTAATTGTATGTGTTGTGTTTATCATACCATAATGGTATGATCCTTGAGGATTAGGCCTTGGTCCACTTGCTGTCAGATTACGCCTGTTTTTCATATATAGCATGCATAAATCATAATGAAGTTTTATAAAAGGATCAAGAAAAAATCACACTATGGTCCCAAGGAACAAAAAAAAAAATATATCAAAAAAGTCCTCGTATATGATTCACTATCTAAGAACTCCCAAGGAACATCAGTGATATAAATTCAAATTGTGAAATTATCTGTTTCCCCCCATTGTCAATATGACACATAAACTTGTTAACGATAACACTATGACTTGTCAATATAGCACTTACACTTATCAACAGTAACACTATGACTTGTCAATATGACACATTCGCTTGTCAATCATAACACTATAACTGATCAATATGGCACATACACTTGTCAATTGATGGACTTGTTAATGGTAGTACTATGACTTGCTGATGAGGGCAAATAGGTAATTTTACAATTCGAATCTATATCCCCGAGTTCCCTTGGGAGTTTTTAGACGTAAATCATATACTGAGCCTTTGAGACTTTTTTGATATTTTTTCTATTCCTTGGACCATACTGCCGATTTTCCCAAGGATTAATCAAGAAATTTAGTTTTCACAGCTGAGTCACGAAAGGAATAAGGCAATGTACCTGAGAGATCGAGCTTGTTCTAAAGACCAATCAATCTGAGTGGTTGGGCCACCAGGGGGAGGGCCAGAAACAGAGGAAGCAGAGTTACTGTAATGGAGAATGGAGGTTGTAGAAAGCACCTGAGAGGTGAATCTTGTGGAGACAACAATGTAATAGTCTTGTGGTGGTTGATCTGCAGTGACCAAAACAGAGTAAGTCTGGCCAAGATGAATGTCAAGAGAACTATAAGTGTTTTGGAGAGTGTGGGTTCCTTCCACCTCAGCCAGTAGCATTTTATGCCCTTGGATTCTGAAATTGATGGATGTTGTCAGCCCCACATTTGATATCCTGAATCTGTAAGTCTTGCCTGACCAACCCATCAAACACATATAACAGTCAATGTCCAATTATAGCTTCATTTAGCATATGAACACAGGCAGGCATAAAAAAAAAAATGAATTTTTTTCCATACCTTGATCAACTGTGAATGTGAAACCATTAGAACCACGGCCATTGATGATGAGCCCGTCAGGGAATGGAAGATCACTTCCACCATCTAAAATGGCCTTCAAATCCTGCAAAAAAGAAACATCAAACCATCAATGTTAAGATTGGATTCCTTAAACAGTAACACAGACACAAGAAAGCAAAATTTCAAGTGTTCACAATTCAGATGATTAGTGAGAGTGATGAAAGAGAAAAACTACTTACGGTGTGATTTCTCTTGTACCAGTCTCCTGCCAAGATGGTGAAATCTCCAGCTGGAGGAGGGAAAGGTACAGGAATAACAGAGCGGCTAGCAATTTTGAAGCCACCATAGCCTCCGGCAGCCTTGTGGAATGCAAGAGAAGGGAAGTAAAAGTAGCTACCAATCTGATCTTTCACTTGAAGGACGTAAGTGAAGTTTTTTCCTGGTGGGATTGGACAATTAGTCCCATAAACTCCATCTTGCCATGAGTTCCTCCTCTGTTGCACTCCATTCCTACATGAACAATAGAATCATCTTCATATCAGACTTAACACTAACTATACTTTGGCTGTTCCAGCAATTATGGCTGCCAGATCTACAAAAATAACTAAACTAACACGTGTTTTTTCCCATGAAAGGGACATCGTTTGCTGTTGAACTTTGGAAAAATCTCATCATCTATTTGTCCTTGTGAAGAATGCGAAGAGAAAAGAACGCAGTACAAAAGAGGAAAAGACTAAAAAAAAGTGATAGAGACAAGGACTAACCAGGAGATGAGAAAAGGTTCGTCCAAGCTGTTGTAAACATTGACAATTAAGTTATCATTGGTTACTGATTCGATCTGTGGACCTGGGAATTGGCCGTTAATCAGTATCCCCTGCAATTTCACACACACCCAAGATTCACCAAACAAGATGATGAATAGTGCCAGGAAAAGAAAACCAAAAGAACCAGAAAAAGGAACAGAAAATGCACCTGTTGTTTAACTCCAAGAGGATATATGTCTCCAAAAGTGACATTCCAAGAGTAGAACCTGTAAGGATCATCTCCATTTGCGAATATAACCAGCAAAACTAGTAGAAAGAGACAGGCCAAATTCCTGGACACACCCATTCTCTCTTCTTTCCTCTGTTTCTTCTTACCTTTCTAAGCCAAATGCGAGTAGGGGAAAATGTTGAGAAAAGCCAAGTTCAAATCTTTTTTGTGTTTTTAACAAACCCTCATGCTTCTTTCCGCAAAGAGGATAGATGGTTCCTCAACTATGCTTCTTTAGTCCGTCTGCTTTTGTGAGCTCGCTTTTTAGCTTTGGAGATAATAATGTCGGTGGAGGGGAGAGAGAAGAAACAGAGGATTCTTAAACAAGTGCGGTAAGTAATGACTAATGAAGCAGCCTGCAGCGTCCTTTGTTTCTGAGCTGTACCGCTTCAGGGTCTTGAAGAGAGAGTCGTCTCTCTCGCTCCGTCCCTCACCACCACCATTACTGCTCCTAACCGCGTTCGTTCTATCACAGTCACAGCAAGTTATATTTATCTTTTAAGAAAAATCTGTATCTGTAATGTAATCTAATTTTGTCCCCACCGAAATCTTAGAGAAAGAAAATAGTAAATAAATGCTGTGTCCTCGCTTTGTCAGGATGGTGGGCGCTGATTCAGAAAAATTATCGGTACTTTGGTAGCTTCTCCGTCAAATTGAATAATAAACTTTTTTTTTTCTCTGCCTCTGTTTTCTTAACATCAGCAGGGAAGAAATAAACTACACACCCAAAAAACATGAGCGTGTGGGCTCTCCTGTGTTTGTGTGTTTGTTTGTGAGAGAGTTTGAGGGGGGAAGTTTAGCATTCTTTCTTCCTTTCTTCCTTTCTTTTTTTTGCCAGAAGGGAATGTTGAGCATTCACATGGTTTGCTGAAACAGAAACAGAACAGAGACAGAGAATGAGAATGTGAACAAGAGAATGAGTTGCCAGCCAACGTTGACCTTCATGTGATGTATGCAATGACGTGAGGGGTTTGGTGAAGGTTGCCAGAATTGACTTTTCCATTATTTTAAGCATTTATGAGGTTTTGAGTTTGGTTATAAATAGGCTTCGTTTTTCATTGTAAGATCATCTGAGATTGAATAAACACATTGAGTTTTGGTTTCTATACCATTTTGGTATCAGAGCCTGGTTCCAGAGGGAGAGAAAACGAGAGAGTGAGGAATAGGATTGAGAAAAACACGTTGGAGAAAATAGGGTATGCGAATCCCATCCTACCGACGTATTTTCAGAAATCTGACTCCGCCATCGGCTTCAGAACGTCCCAAAACCCAGGACAAGCTTCAGCCTCCGCCGTGTACCACCGTCACGCGCCTTCACGCGCCACCTCTGTTTCCCACGCGCCGTCAACGGAGCTCCACGCGCCGGCCACGCGCTGCAGAAGGTTGAAGACGACACACGTCAGCCTCCACGTCATCCGCCACGTCGGCACTGTTGAACCAGTCAGCGCTCTGTCCAATCAGTTTGAGCCACGTGTCAAAAGCGCCACGTCAGCAGAACCGTCAGCATTGCCACGTCACACAGTCCAGTCAGCCGCCACGTCAACGGTCAACGAAACGTGGACGAATCACGGACTGCCACGTGTCACTGTAGCCCAGTCAGCATACGGTCAGCTCGAATTTTGTTAAAATTATCATTTTGTGCCCTAAATTTTGCAATAGTTACATTTTGACCCCTAGAAAATTGCCGAAATTACATTTAGGTCCCTGAACTTTAGGAAATTACATTTTGACCCCTAGGTTTTGCCAAAATTACATTTCATACCCCTGAACTTTCTGAAATTACATTTTGACCCCCTAGAATTTGCCAAAATTACATTTCCGACCCCTGAACTTTCTGAAATTACATTTTGACCCCTATAATTTGCCAAAATTACATTTCATACCCCTGAACTTTCTGAAATTGCATTTTGACCCCAGATATTGCCCAAATTTACATTGTTGCCCTAATTACCCAAATTTCCTATTTTACCCCTGACTTTTCCATAGACACAAATCCTTCCCCTACCCTTATACCTTGTACCTAATAACTATAAAATGCCTCCAAGACGTAGAAATAGACATGAAATTGAGATGGAGGAAATGAGACGACAGATTCAAGAACTAGAGGCCACTATAGCCGAACAGCAAGCCTTGCTCGAAGCTCGTAGAGACCACTCAGAAGATGATTTGAATAGCCACAGTTCGTCATCCTATGACTACCGCCATCGTCCTCAGCAACAACAATCATTCCGCCTTAATGACATTAAGGTAGATATTCCTGAATTCGAAGGAAGACTCCAACCAGACGAATTCATTGACTGGTTACAAACAGTTGAGCGAGTCTTTGAGTACAAAGAAATTCCAGATGAGCAGAAAGTTAAAATTGTTGCCATCAAATTGAAGAAACATGCCTCCATATGGTGGGAGAATCTCAAAAGAAGGCGTGAAAGAGAAGGGAAAAGCAAGATATGAATGTGGGACAAGATGCGACGCGAGCTCTCACGTAAGTTTCTTCCAGAAAACTATTATCAAGATAATTTCCTTCAGTTAAATAATCTCCGCCAAAAGGCTATGTCTGTAGAGGAATATAACTGGGAGTTTGAGAAACTCATGATGAAATGTGATATACAAGAAAGGGAGGAGCAAACAATAGCTCGTTATCTCGGAGGGTTAAATACAAACATCGCCCATCCAGTACAACTCCAGCAATACTGGACTCTGGATGACGTCATCCGTTTAGCCATCCGTATTGAGAAGCAGATGCCCAGAAGGCCTCCATACCAACCGTCTCCCTCAACCAGAATTCCTTTTGATGGGCGTAAGCCACAAATACATCATCCTAGCTCTTCAAGTACGCCTCCACCAAAGGCTACTAGGGAATTCAACTCCAAAGCACCTAAGTGCTTCAAATGTCAAGGATTCAGACACATCGCTTCCAACTGTCCTAACCGCCGAGTTGTCACTATTGTGGAAGGGGAAGCTTCTACAGCATTTGATGAAGAAAGGGAGCCTATGCCTGAAACAGAGCTGATATTTGATGAGGAGCCAATATTTGATGAAGAAATTACTCCTGCAGATCACGGTGAATCACTTGTTATTAGGAGAAGTCTGCATACAGCCACTGTGAAAGAAGAACCTTGGCTACGTCGCAATATTTTTCATACTCGCTGCACAGCTCAGGGTAAAGTTTGTGACGTCATTATTGACAACGGAAGCTGTGAAAATGTAGTCTCCAACTACATGGTAGAAAAATTGCAACTATCGACTCATAAACATCCGAGCCCTTACAAGCTTCAATGGCTTAACCAGGACAGCGAGGTAAAAGTTTCGAAACAATGCCTTATGTAACATCCCAAATTTTATTCACCAAGAATATATTATAATTATTATATATATTCAATGAAATGGTGAATATTTAAGGCCAAAAGAATTAAATATTGAAAATTGAAGGTTGAATAGTGTTTTCAGTGAAATCGCCTGCGAGGCAGTGAGATTGTCATATATTTTTGGAAGACCAAATGATGACCAAAACTTATGAAATTTTACAGGGTGAAAGTAGAAATCCTAAGCTTTAATTTGATAGGTCATACGACTCAATTGAAGCTATGTACAAAAATATATGAATTTTTGAAGTTAATCCAGAAAATCTGGAAAGTTTCTGGAGCAACGGTCAAAGATTTAAAATCTGGGAATAATATGATCATTTCCAGTAAAATTACATATTTTTCCTTGAAACTAGACTCAATGAGGGTTCCATAGGCTTTGGAATCGACTCGAAACAATGTCTACAAAATTAGTTATGATTTTTCAAAGTTAGGGCAGAAAATCTGCCAGAATTGGCATTATTCCGAAAATTTAAAATGAAAAGTGTTAGAAATTTATTAATGAAATTAAAATGCCAAGTGTCATGAACATATGAAGAGATAAGATCCAAGTACACTCATGATCACAAAGTATGACATAATGCAAGGTGTCATGAGGGCAATTAAAGTGTTCATGAAAGGTGGAAAAATCTTGACCATTGGCTAGATCAAGGGCTAGGATTAAAGATGAGAGAAGACAAGTGGTACATAAAAATCTTTCCTCCTCCTTTCATGCCATTCACGCACAAGAAGAGAGAAAAGAGAGAGAGAGTGATTTTTGGGAGCTCTTGGAGATTTAGAGAGCAAAAAGAAGTAAGATCCAAGGTAAGCTAAGATTTCTTAAAGGTTTCTTCTTCTAATCTTCCATAAATCTCTTCTCTAATCTCTTCCTTTCCATAAATTCCATGGATTAGCAAGAAAATCTTGAGCCAAAGAGAAAGAGAGTGGAGAACTTCTAGAGGAAGAAAAATAACTTAAGAAGGTAACTTCACAAATCCTAAGATTATGTTAGATGTGGTTGTTGTTGATGATTATGGTTGGATTTGGTTGTATTGTTAAGTTTGTAAATTTGGAAAGTCCTAATCCTAAGGGGTTATGCTGCCCAAATTTCTTTGAATCATGATTAAGAAGTGTTTAAATGAGTTAATCAAGGGTTAGAAGTGAAAAAGTACAAGTTTTGGAAACTAGAACACAAAACTTTATTTTTCCATTTTCTCCCTAATATTTCGGCCAGAACCAGATCTGGTAGTAGGAGTTGGATTTTCATGAAATAAATGGTTCCATTGGACTCAGTGGGCAAAAATAAGTGGGGTTACAGTTGGGCACTTTTTCGGTAGAGGCCGAAAAAGCATATTTACGAAAACGCCACTGAAATCCCTAAATAGGGGCTGTCAAGGGTATTTTCGTAATTTGACCATGAATTTGGCGATTTCGAGGCCGGAAATGGATTCCTTGGGCGAAAATAAGTCAGAATAGCTTTGGTCAAAATTTTGGGAAAACGTGCCATCGGGCCGGGTACGGCGGGGCCGGGCCGGGTTCCCAGGGGCATTTTTGTAGATTTTCACCATAGACTAATATAACCACAATAAACACTATGGAAGAGTCTAAAATGATACTTGGATAAGTTATGACCTATTTCTGGTACATTTAATATTTTAGGACCGATTTGGAGGCCGGATACGACACGTTCTTCGAGGCACATTTAAAAGAGGATTATAAAGCTTTGAGGTAGGGACATTATCCTTCATACACTATGCCATAAGTTATGTGATTGTGTGAATGCCATTGTTTTGTAAATGCACTTTATTAATAACATGATTTGCCTAGAGAGAGGCTGTTAGTGCCAGAGGTGCACTTACACTGGGAGTTGGCAGAAGACCAACCGGTGTAGATTATGGGGCTGGGCCCTATTCATGTATACATGATGATGATGATGTGTTTATATTGTTCATTAATTTGTGCATACCTTGGCGCATGACATATTTACTTTTCGCATTTTCTATGAACGATATTATGTCTCTACGGGGATTCTTCGGAATCTCACCCTATTTTTAAACAAATACCTCAGCGGGTACCAGTGGGCCAAAGGGCAAAGACATTGACGTCGGAAAGTGAGCAGCGCGTGTCTCGAGGCGGGGTCAAGAACGTGGTTATGCTTTAGTCTATTTTGTGATATTTTGGATAATTTGTAAATATTAAGTTTCCGCTGTATTTTCTGTTTTTCGTTGACGAACGACGTTGGGATTGTAAACAAATATTTTTATCAGTATAATTGTACTTTTCTGTATGCCCATTGAATTCCGTCGTTATTACTCTTTGATTATCGAAATGGAAACGGGTGTTGACACCTTATTACTTTTTCTATCGGTAAAAGGTATCATGATGAAGTTTGGTGTGATGTTGTTCCAATGGACGCTTGTCATCTTCTTTTGGGGAGACCTTGGCAATATGATAGACATGTTCTGTATGACGGTCACGCAAACACGTATTCTTTCCAGAAAGATGGCGTGAAAATTCAACTTGCTCCTTTGCCACTGATAAACACAATAAAGGCAAGAATGAATCCAAACCATTAGTGTCTTTAGTCGAGAAGGTGACCAAAACAGACAGCCAAGTAATGGGTCTTCTTCTATTACTCGAGACAAATAACGGAACTGTCATTCCACCTGAAGTGCAGCCATTGTTAGAGGAGTTTCCTGATGTAATTCCAGATGAAATTCCGTCGGGATTACCACCCATGCGGGACATTCAACATGCTATGGATTTTATTCCAGGAGCAGTAATTCCTAACAGGCCAGCTTACAGAATGAGTCCTCAAGAACATGCTGAAGTTCAAGGCCAAATTGAAGAATTGCTTAAAAAAGGATTAATCCGTGAAAGTGTCAGCCCTTGTGCCGTACCTGTACTCCTAGTTCCCAAGAAGGATGGAAGTTGGAGAATGTGCATAGATTGCCGTGCAGTCAACAAGATCACAATTAAGTATCGGTTTCCGATACCCAGGCTTGATGACATGCTCGACCAGTTATATGGCTCTACCATCTTCTCTAAGATTGACCTTCGTAGTGGATATCATCAAATCCGAATTCGTCCTGGAGATGAATGGAAGACCGCTTTCAAAACCAGAGATGGATTGTACGAATGGAATGTGATGCCATTTGGGTTGTCAAATGCTCCTAGCTCGTTTATGCGCCTGATGAACCAAGTCCTTCGTCCTTTCATTAGTAAGTTCGTTGTTGTCTATTTTGATGACATTCTTATCTACAGCAAGAGCATAGCAGAACATTTAGAGCACCTACGTCAAGTATTGCAAGCTCTTCGTGAACAAAAACTTTATGCCAACTTGAAGAAATGCACCTTCTTGACAAATGAAGTCATTTTTCTGGGTTACATTATCACTGCAGAAGGTGTACGAGTGGATCCAAGCAAAATTGAAGCCATTAACAGTTGGCCAACTCCGCAATCTATCCAAGAAGTTCGGAGCTTTCATGGATTAGCTTCCTTTTATAGGAGGTTCATTCGAAATTTTAGTTCCGTCGCTGCACCCCTTACAGATTGCATCAAGGGAGACAAGTTCCAATGGACAGAAAGGGCCCAAATAAGTTTTGAAGATCTGAAGAAACGCTTGACAGAAACTCCTGTGCTAGCTCTTCCTAATTTTGACCAAGTGTTTGAGGTCAGCTGTGATGCCTCTAACACTGGGATTGGTGCTGTTTTGAGTCAAGAAGGCCACCCGATTGCTTTCTTCAGCGAGAAACTTAATGATGCTAAGCTCAAATACTCTACCTATGATAAAGAGTTCTATGCTGTTGTTCGAGCTTTGCAACATTGGAGCCACTACCTGTTGCATAAAGAGTTTATTCTCTATTCTGACCACGAATCACTCAAGCATTTGAATTCTCAACAGAAGATCAATCGAAGGCATGCCGCTTGGAGTGAAATGTTGCAGACCTATCCATTTTTGCTCAAACATAAGGCTGGGATCCTAAATTCAGTAGCTGATGCACTTAGTCGTCGCCATGCTTTGATAACGACTATGCAAACCAAAGTAGTGGGCTTTGAAACTATAAAAGAGTTGTATCAAGATGATCCTGATTTCCAGGGTGCCTGGAGTGCCACTGAATCTCAACCATTTCAGCAGTATTACAGGGAAGGAGGATTTTTATTCAAAGGAAAAACTCTTTGCATTCCTCGTTGCTCACTTCGAGAAGCTATAATTTGGGAAGCACATAATGGAGGATTAGCTGGTCATTTTGGTAGAGATAAAACTGTAGCCTTAGTACAAGAGAACTTCTATTGGCCAAGACTTGAACGGGATATCAACAAGCATATCCAAAGATGCAGAACATGCCACCTAGCTAAATCCAAAAGCCAAAATACTGGGTTATACATGCCGTTGCCAGTACCCAACGCACCTTGGGAGGATGTGAGTATGGATTTTGTCCTCGGGTTACCTCGGACCCAGAGACAAAAGGACTCTATAATGGTGGTTGTTGACCGTTTTTCAAAAATGGCTCACTTCATTCCTTGCCAAAAGACTAATGATGCGGTTCAAGTTGCAGATTTGTATTTCAAGGAGATTGTTCGTCTCCATGGAATTCCAAAAACCGTTACCTCTTATAGAGACATCAAGTTCGTAAGCCATTTCTGGAGGACTTTATGGAAAAAGATGGGAACAAAACTTCAGTTTAGCAGTGCTAGCCATCCACAAACTGATGGACAAACCGAAGCTGTTAACAGAATTCTTGGAAATCTTTTACGAAGTTTTGTTGGAAAGAACTTGAAGCAGTGGGATCTTATTCTTGCTCAAATTGAATTTGCCTACAACAACTCAGTCAATCAAGCAACTGGAAAGTGTCCATTTGAAGTTGTTTATGGCACCCGTCCTCTCAGCCCACTTGATTTGACACCATCTTCTGATAAGCAACAATATAATGTCAATGCAGACCAGCGGGCCAAGGAAATTAAGAAATTACATGAGCAAGTATGTAATAAGATTCAGCAGCAGAATTTGAAACTCAAGGCACAACGAGACAAGCATCGGAAACATCAAGTCTTTAATGTGGGGGATTTGGTCTGGATACATTTGAGGAAGGAACGTTTTCCTAAACAACCAAACGCCAAGTTATCTCCGCGAGCTGATGGTCCATTCAAGATCGTACAGAAAATTAATAATAATGCTTACAAAGTGGAGTTGCCTGGTGCTTACGGTGTTTCCGCCACTTTCAACGTTGCGGATCTATCTCCATATATTGATGATGTTGATTCTGACTTGAGGACGAGTCCTGTCCAACCCCGGGGGAATGAAACAGAAACAGAACAGAGACAGAGAATGAGAATGTGAACAAGAGAATGAGTTGCCAGCCAACGTTGACCTTCATGTGATGTATGCAATGACGTGAGGGGTTTGGTGACGGTTGCTAGAATTGACTTTTCCATTATTTTAAGCATTTATGAGGTTTTGAGTTTGGTTATAAATAGGCTTCGTTTTTCATTGTAAGATCATCTGAAATTGAATAAACACATTGAGTTTTGGTTTCTATACCATTTGCTTGTGACCGTGGAACAATGACGCTGTTTGGGTAGTTTTGATAAAAATGGATTTAGATTTTATAGTTTTGAAGTCGGTAAATAGTTACTGTTTCACTGTTTTTATTTTTTTCACTTAACCACTAAAAAAAGGTGATTCTAAACCTGTTTGAGCTAGTGTTGGAGGAGTATTTTTATATAAATATTATAAAATTTTTCTCATATATTTACCTCGTATACAGTAAATCACGTCAACAGTTTCTACTATTAACTCAAATAGATACTCTGATAATTTGGGGCCGGGGTGACCAAAGTCTTGTGTGCATTCATGGCGAGAACCAGAACTCAGAGCCTCCTTGACCAAAGCAGATTTTATTTCATCCAAACATTAATATAGCAGGTAACAAATCAACGTCTACTTGATCCCAATTCATCAATAGTATTAATTGAAAAAACATGACGTGTAATAAATTATGGTCATATGCTCCTCCAAGTTTTCTTTATAAATACAGGACACTTTCATTGACGTGGGATCTGTGGACGAGGCCAAGCATCCAAAAGGGGGACTGTGGCGGATATTTGTTGCTGTAACGTGTGAAGAAAACCCAAGTCATTGGGTTTGGCATTACCACTTATGTATCCCAGCACACATGTGCGTGATTAAGGGCATATTAGTGTATAATATAAAAAATTAATAAATTATTGTGCTCGTCAGTTATAAAAGGTTAATTCCTAAATTCCATGCAATACGCGAAAGGTGTCCTAGTTAAAACCAATTGTTTGAAAACGAAGCCAAAATCTAGGGTGACTAATGTTTAAAAAACAGAGGGAGTACGTATGAATTTTTCTTGTTTGAGAGTCAAACTATGTGTTAAATAAATGAAACAATGAATAGCCTCTGATCTTGGGAGGATTTCGGACTAGAGATAAAGTGTAATTTTACCAATAAAATATTTTATCAGGAGTATTTGATACAATTAAATTTAAAAGGTGTAAAAGTACACATAATCTTTTTAAAATGAAGCAATTTTAACAATTTCTTTAAATTGGCTCAAACATTTGTCTCTCTCTTTTTACATGGGATCCACTTATTGTCCCTTTAGCTTTATATAACAGACATTTGGGCTGATTTAACATAATTATTAAAACTGCACCGTTTTTAAAAGATTGTATTTTTTTTATATTATTCAATTCAAAACTTAATTGCATCATACAGTTATGTGAGACTTAACGGAAGCATCATGCCTGGGGTAAAGCTTGATAACTACTGTGAGATTTAGAAATTGAAAAATGAATTTTAACATGTGGACAAAATTTAAGGTGAAGAATAAGCACGAGGACGGAGATTGGTGGCCGGAGGAGTTAGGTTGAAAGGAGAGTGGAAAGGAACTCAACTATCGGTTCAAACTAATTCTCAATTGAAATGGTTACTTTTTACTCCTCCTCCGGTCCTCCTCAGTATAAAACTTGATTGTGCGTGTTTGAATTAGTTTTTGAGAATAATTTTTATGATTTATGAGATAAGTGTATGAGAGAAATTTTGTCTCGGGTTGCGCAAATCTAGATTTAAAACATAGGTTTGGAAGAAACCCAAACACTCATTATAGAGTTGATATTAATCTAAACGTAAGACTTATTTTTTTTACAATTATCAATTTTTTTCAAATGACCCACGCGAGTACTCTCTCATATAGGATAAAGGAAAATTAAAGAAGATAATTGAGGTGTTTTAGACAAAACATATCATATTTATCTTGAATCCAGACTATCTCATTTACCATTTTGGTCCGCTCTCATCTTTCACCCCAAAATTACATAGTTTTGATGTGAAAAAAAGAGCAAATGGGACTTTTTTCCCTCAAAAAAGAGCATCCACCACCTATGAATATTTTTTCAATAGCATTGTATATCCTCAAATTAATTTTTAGTACACTAAACATCTTAAAATATTTTTTAATGCCCCTCATTATCTAGTACCCAACACCTATAAGTATTTTTTAGTAGTATTCAATATCCTAGAGTAATTTTTAGTGCATTTTTTAGCACTTAAGATACCAAGTGCTACTAAAAAAAATATTTATGGGCGCTAATATTTCTTGTTGCTGGACTGTTGGGTGCTAGATACTGGGCTACTAAAAAAACTTTAGGGTGTTGAGTCACTAAAAATTAATTTGGAATTCTAAAAGCTACTTAAGAGCCCGTTTGATACGCTGAAATTGGGGTGGGTGGATATGAAAATGGAATTCATTTCCATGATAAAGTGTGTTTGGTATAAAAAGCTGTAATGGAATTGGGCTCCATGGAGGAGCCAATTCCATCAAAAGTGATGGAATTGGATTTCCATCATACAATCTATGGAATT